>CM054118.1:33956865-34459365 GCA_028673005.1 Tanypteryx hageni | reverse complement strand
ATTCAAATAAGCTCTTTTTAATTTTGTTTTTCATCTTTTCACAAAGGTATTTCTAAGATTGAATTCCATCGTAATTCTTAATATTGCAATGTTAACCCATGAAACCTAATTTTAACTCGATTTTCACTCATATGGTGCCTATAAATCTCTAATTAACTTCCGATTTAACTTAAATCCAGCCCGCCGAAACATTGAAAATTCCCAATGCAGCCCACCATGTAGAAAAGGTGGTCTAGACGAGGGTTTCTCAAACGGTGGGTCGCAACCCCTTAAGGCAGTGGTTCTCATACGTTTTTGAGCCGCGGCACACTTTCAAAAATAAAGAGGGTTTCGCGACACTTCAGTCTTGTGACAAGCTTTATATATTTTTAGATACGGATATTACAACATTTGGACACATCCATTTGTTAATGCTACTACATAATCAATTTATTGGAAGAAAAATATTGCCCTAAGTACCCACCAACGCATGCAAACCGTTGATTTGTTTAGTAAATAATTTTTTTTCGCGGCACCTCTAAATACGTATCTACTGCGGCACACTGTTTGAGAACCATTGCTAAAGCAAGTGATTTTATCCTGGTTTTAAAAGCGCTGCAGGTTTTAATTTATCGACGTGTACGGTTTAAAGGACAAAGAAAATTCTGTAGCTTATCTTCGTACAAAACCTATTTTAACAAATGAATTATTTTTATGTAAGAAAAACAAACAAGAAATTATATCTCATTAGTGATTAGTTCTTCAAAAATTAAACTATACACTACATTTTGTCTGAATTATTTTAATACACATGCGTTGTTGCAAATAAATAATTTATAGTGCTAACTTAGTATTTATAAGGATCAAAAATTTTTTAAACTCTCTTATTATTAATTTTCTTGTCATAGCCTGTATGGAGAGAACGAGTTTTTTTTCTGCTTCTCGAATATTCTCGGGGGGTCGCGGGGACCAAACATCCAGACGTAGGGTTCGCCTGACGAATCTGCCTGAGGACCACTGGTCTAGCGGTTCTAACAGCGCGGTGAGCACCATGTTGTAACTTAGAATGGCAAGCGAGCGCCACTATACTTTTGCAAAACCTGGGAATGATCATAAATAAAACCAACGTAAAAATTATTACTAATGTTTATTCAGTGCGTTCATAAAAAAAGCAACGGGGCAAATGAAATTGCAATAGTCTCTATAATCCGAGATGAACGGGACTAGAGCCAACTCGGATTATACGAAATGATAAAACGTAAAAGTATAAAAAGAAAAAATGCCTTAAAACATTTTTATTGTTTAAAAAGTTAAACAAAAACAAGGTGATCCAAACGGAACTTATGATACCTACTTTCCATTTAATCATCTGTTTATTACTTTAATATCTTTTAAATCACCTTGTCATTGGAAAATACCACATAATAAAAATAATACTATTATATACTAAAGATAAAAAATCGTCGAAAGTCTTTAGTTTTTTTGCCATACACCTTTTTTTCGCTGCGACGACGAAGCTTTTTTTCACACCCAATCAATAAAAAAAAATTTTAAAGGTAAGTATGTATAATGGTCTTTAGGTGACGCCTTCTTTCCGTCTGAATAGTTTTCAATTTCAGATTACAACGTTTCGCTGGAGCTTGTTTTTTTCTGAGGACGAGCTCGGATTAAGCGGAAATCGGTTTAACGAGACTCGAATTATCGAGACTACTGTATCGCGGAGGAGCATAATCAGATTGCCCAAGAGCACAGCATAGCTCGCGAGCAGCGGGTTGTGAATCCCCTGTCATAACTTACGACTCGCTTTCGATAGGGGCTCGGTCATACGCCAATAAAATAATTAAAAACATTTTATTGCGTGTATGCGACACATATGGGGCCGTTAACAAATACGTAAAATGATTTTTTCCCTCTTTCGATTCCTTTTTCCTCCATAACAACATATATATGGGCCCAAATTATTACTATGACCTTGAAACCCAAAATTCCATAAAACGGCACTAAGTATACCCATTACAAATCGAGTTGAAAATACTACCAAAACGATATTATTTCCTCAGATAAAACGATCTATGAGAAACTGGGATGAAATTATTTGAAACCTTATTCAATGGTGTTATTGATTAACAAGAAGTCCAAACCAGGACTAATGCAGGCTGATTTCCCAAAGTTGACGTCTCGAATTGATTACTTATATTGACAGGAAATGTTTCAGTATGTGTTAGTGATTCCAAGGAATTCTCATACCATAAATACCATTTGAAATTCATAGTTTATCAATGATAGAGAAAAATTGGAAAAAATTAGTCCATTATCAGGTTTAAAATATTAAAATCAATGTCAAAAGCTCCTTCTGACTTTATATTTTGCATGTATTTTTTTTAAATAGACGAATTTAATAAATGTTACTCTTTATACCCTTATATGTTTGGATAAACGGTCCATTGCCGAAGGGTAGTCTAGTGGAAAAGAAAATAACCGAGTTTGGTAATAATCGTCTCCATTGCAACAATCCGATTAAATGCGATTTAAAACGCAAAAACGCTATGTTTCAGTAGAAATTACAATCCTCGCTCCGATATCACAATTTTAAAATATTTTAAAGTAATACAGAAAACATCTCTGCACGATGGATTTGAGATTTCCTATGTAAAACAAATTGGGAATAAACGTTCCTGGAATCGAACCCGGGATTTAAATCTTCGCCAAATAAAATATAGACCGGAGGTGGGCCCTGACAGCACGAGCATTGGTTCAAAAGTTGTTAGTAGGGTCACACACATACACACAGACAGAACCATTTCATAGTTTCCTTTGAAAACCAGCCTAAAAAGAAGTCACCGTATCACAATTATGAAGGTAAGAAACATGATCGATTATATTATCGGAATTTATGGGACTAATTCCATTAACGACATGACTTACGTTGTGAGAAAAATGAAATTGTGTTTTCATAGACGAGATTCGAGCCCTTAAATACAAGTGATCATTAATAACTGTTTAAAGAAATAATAAAATACACTCCAAGAAAGTAGGGGTATATAAAGGCCTTTAAAGGGGTAACTGCAAATTACCATGGTTAACAAATGAAAAATCCATCGATACTAAAGAAATGTTAACATACCGATCAAAAAAATCGTATACAGAAAAACCGCCAAGAGAATTGATTTAAATTAAATGAGAACAATTAAAATTACAATATTTGCCCTATTATACAATTATATAATACATATATTATACAATACAACAGAAAGGAAAAAAATTCGGGGTATTGATACTAAACGTTTAATTCAAAATAGAAAGCAAGGTTGAGGATAGTGATACATAAAGGTAATGCCGTTCCTTTTTAATTGTAAATTATTCCGGCAATACTTTTTATTATTTTAAAATAATTCTGCTAACAGTTCACGAAAATGTTATGCCTAAATGTTTTGCATAACATAAGTATGCGATAAGATAAATGAACAATTACGATAAAACGCAAATTTATTGGCTTCCAGTGATCTACATTAAATTACTAGTTATATTTCTTAAAACTTTTAATAAGGGATGAAGACAAGCGCTGTCTCTAATGCAGGAGAAATTTGGCAGCTGCGAGCGCCATAAGCGTAATATTGTCTTCTAAGGGTGGAATAGACTATGGAACATTTTAATTTTAGTGGGGGTGAAAGGGAGAGGAGGAATACAAGATATCTTTGGTCGCGATTACAAGGTAAGAATTTTTCGGCTTACATCAGTAAAATACGGTATTGTTTATTAATGCATCGTTGAGATTAAAAATTATAAAAAAATAGTGATCACATTTAAGATGCTAATGTTTTCATCACGATTATAGAGAAATGCAGAAAATCTCGGGACGCCGAGACGGCTATGTCTACGATTAGGGATTGCAATCCCGGGATCCCGAATCCTGGGATCCCGTCCGAAATTTCAATCCCGAAATCCCGGGATAAGGTAAACGCAAATCCCGGGAATCAAATAATGAAGAGACGAACTAAGGTATCTTCAGTACGGGTCACAGGCTCGTGATAATGATTTGGGGAATATATTTTCTGTGCCATCACTAGCGAGCATAAAAATGTTTGTTACAAAAAACATTTTATTGTAATATTAGTAAAACATCTGAAGCACTGGACAAGGAAGAAGAGCAAGCTTCATCAGCATCAAGAAGCCGATCTATAAATGATGACCTACACACTGAGCGAACGGCAGCATCTGAATGTTTTGAGACTGCTACATCATATTCAGAGAAGTTAAAGAAAGAACTCGATTCGGTCATTACCCAATGTTTAGTGCCTCCCGAGAAATATTCCTTCTGGTGTAGTTCAAATGACCTAGCATTATCAATAGCACGAGACCTAAAGGATTTCCGTAAAAGTGGACGTAAAGGAGAAAAGCTGCAGTTTCTTTACGAGCAGTTGCTAGATATTCCTCCAAGTAGTGTAGAATCAGAAAGGGCTTTTTCATCAGCAGGGATGCTGTGCAAAAAATACAGATCAAGAATGAGTGACGCGACATTAGATGCACTTTGTTTTTTAAGGCCATATTTCAGAAATTTGTGAATAGCTTTTAAGTGAGGAGAACCTTAATATAAAAGTACCGTTTATTTTCATAAATGCAGCCAATTTAATTTAATTACTGCAACAATTACTACTTTGGTTATTAAAATTTTCTTTACATTTTCTCCAAAAATACGTGTTTTATTTTAGTTTTACCTGCTGATAAAAAGTTATTTTCATTGACGTTACTTAAATTTTGTGTAAACTTGATATTACTTCCATAACTGCATATGATGATTTCATGTCTGTGTATGATATAAAATTATTGTTTACAAATAATGAATGATTTTTATTTTCCACCGCTTTTCCTCGATGCCGGGATCCCGGGATTGAAAAAATCACAATCCCGTAATCCCGGGATTGGAAAATCCCTCCGGGATTGCAAAACCTAGTCGACGACCTACGCGACCTCTACGAATAAAGCCACATACCGAATGAATTGAAGCATTTTTGTCGTCGAGAAAAGGCCCCATTGCGTACCAAAGAGGAAATATTAATTAATAAATTGGCTATTTTCGTAATACATATTCGCACTAAAACTACTCTGAAAAAAACTTTCTTCCTGAAGCTCGTAAATACTTTTTAAAGGAAGCATTTTCACCGTCGCGTACAGGGGCCCGGTTGCCTCGGCTTCTAATGACAGTCAGTTTGTTCATGTTCTTCTCCGAACGGAAGGCAAAATGATCAAAATCAATGACAAAGGACGTTCACAATTGCTCGAACATACGATTGGCTTTCGCAACCCAAACGAGTCCGGGAATACGATAACCACCGAGAAGGAACTCGAAAGCTTCTTCGAACGACTACCAAAGGGATTTCAAACCCAAATACCATGGAAGAGCTAAACTTCGAAACATTACGGGCCGCATGCCACCATAATTAACCTCTAAGTATTTTGAGAAAATTTAACCCTTAGTAACTAGCGAGGAAGGAGTGAGATCATTACTCTCGTGGGGTAAACATGATTAATGCGTAGTGCATGAATTCAACTTTCCCATACACTTAGGTGTATAGAAAAAGTAATGCAATCGTGATCATAATCGAATTCGAGAACTGAAAAGCAGATCTCATGTATTATTGTATGTATATTATTATTATTGTTATACCTTTGTATTTCACAGCTTTTGAGCCGGTTATTTCAATGAGGTACGGGCTTTGCCAAGCACTCTCATTACTCGGAACTTAAAAATTGACGTACTATTCTCGTTGTATTTAGTATGACAGCTTTCTGTAGGAGGGTATATTGCAATTTAGGTAAATCTATTATTTATTAGGTAATTATTTAATTTATTAGGTAATCTATTATTTATTTAGAGGAAGTCTAACTGGGTTGGACATTACCTGAGTATGATTAAAGATGTGTTAGAAAGAAAACTAGATGGGAAAAGGGAAAGAGGTAGGAAAAGATTTCAGCTGATAGACGATTTGAAAGGGAAAGAGAGTTATCAAGATATGAAGAGGACAGAGGAAAATAGGAGTATATGGAGAATCAGGTTTAACCATGAATAATCAAGGACCTGTCTACGGACAGACTACCTATGATGATAATGATTATATTAAACTCCGTAACGGGACGAATTTAAAAAATTCATAGTCATTTTTTTGCTTTTCGCCATTGCTGAAAAGCACCATTATCTTCGTGATGCCCGTCCGTCCGTTCATACGCATATATCAGGGAAGAATTGGCAGAACCGATTTCAACCAAATTTGGTACATAGAATCTTCACATAAATATAGAATAAAAATGGCATATTTGGACCGGATCGACTCAGCAGGGAGGCAACATTTTCAAAATTAAACTTTTCGGTAATAATGAATTTGGCTAAACCGATTTCAACGAAATTTTGTACAAAGGTGTGCAACATAATAAAATCAAGATTTTTAATAAAGATATAGAAAGCAGGGCTGTCACAATACAAGTAATACAAATATTTTTACAAGTATTTGTGTTGAACTGTCCACATCAATTTTAACCAAATATAATATTTATAATGTACACATATATACAAAACCATAATAGCATATTTGGACTGGATCATCCAAATAGGGGTGCCACACTCACAAATTAAACTCCTTCCCTAATTATGGATTTGGAAGAAATTGGCTGAACAAATTTCAACTAAATTTTGTATATAAGTTTTGTACTACATACTATAATGACCTCAATATGTTTAAAGCGGAGCTAAAGAACAGGACTACCACAATAAAAAGTTAAATAATATTTTGACGCGTATTTCTAGAGTACTGACCCAATGGATTTTTACCAAATATAGTATATTTAATCTTCATATAAATATATAACCAAAATATCATATTTCAACCGGGTCGACTAAACAGGGCTATCACAATAACAAGGTTAGAATTATTCTGTAACTATGAATTTCGAAGGTATTGGCTGAGCCGATTTCAAAAAGAAATTTCGTTTTTAGGGCGAGTATAGAATGGTAAAACGAAATGAACATTTTTAGAAAGGATCTAAAAAGCAGGGCTAACACAATATAAGGAAAAATAATTTTCTGATTTCAAAGCAAATACATTAGTATACGTTTATACTACGGCAAATTTTAACGAAAAGCACTTCTGTACCACGGGAAACCCGTGTGCATCCCTACTTGTTCAGTAAATCGAAACGTTGTGGAAACTGAAAAGAATAAACTACTCTCCATTGTAGAGCAGAATGGTTCATTTCAACAAGCTTCTTTTTCGGGTAATATACTACGTAAATACGATGTTTCATCACATTATGTTGATCCGTTTGGTCCCTAGAGTCGCGCACAAATTACAAACGAAAGGCTACAGAGAATGAATCGAAAAAAACCACCTGGACGCACCTAAAATGTGCTTGTTCATTATAATCTCGTAATCGAACTATTTCACGATCAAAGCACTTTCTCCGTGTACTTGATGAGAAATGATACGAAACGTGCAAAAAAAATTAAATGATAACAAAAAATTACTTAAAATTTTATAATAAAACACCGGCATAAATTCGCGACTATTTCTTCATTTTATAAGAAAAATCAGCCATGACGGTAGGTATTACCGAACACGAATAAATATATAAACGCACCGAGTGAATCGTTCATTACCGATCGTACTGCGGAGTTATAAAGGGAAGGGGACGAGGAGGAAAGGAACAAAGGGCGAGCGGGAGAGAGGGGAGGGAAAGTAGTCGGGAAAAGAGAAAGTCACATAGGCCCCGGCGTCTGCCGGGATTAAAACTGCGGGAGAGAAGATCACGATCCTGCAGATAGCAGACGCGAAGAGAGGCAACGCGCATGCGTCCGCAAACAAGCAAGATCGCGATCTAGTCATAACGAAAAACCGACATCGTCGTCTCCGTGGAAATAAGACCAAGAGATTCACGGAGCAGGAATGGGAAACCATATTCTGAGGGAGGAAAATTTAAAAAAAAAGATTTGACTGACAAGGGACATTTAACCCTTCCTCTACCAAGGGGGGTAACTCAGTTACCCCAGCGACGTTTTTCTAAATTTTTAATGGTTATTTTTGGGATTTCATTCATATCCCCTCAATGTATTCATTTTTACCATCTATTGCCGTTGGATTTTGTGTAGATTTACAAATTTTAGTCACTTTTTAAATGAAAACACTGTCGGGGTAACTGAGTTACCCCCTCGGTAGAGTTTGTTATTGTTTCATTTTACTTTAAATGCAGTTCCGCTATACATATGATTACATATGTGTGCAATTTATTCAGTCTATCGGTGTACAATGCAAAATAATACATTTTGGTGATGAGCAACCGCGTGCAGAACTACAAAAAATTCTTATGTGCTAGTAGTGTGTTATATTGAAAGGCCGTTGTAAATCCAAGTCGGTATCGCATTTTCGTCTGGTCCTGTTCAACATTAAACGTAACTAAGAACTTTTTATTGCAAATGCAATGCAATTATAAAATGTTAATTATTTTTACAAATATTTATTTTCATATTACGCGTTTTTGCCAGCTCATACTCTTCATGTTTGAAATAGGTAAAGAGTTTCCAAAGCATTATGTTTATAGGCAGGTGCATGTTGAATTACGAAATAATGATCTTATGTGACTTTATGTTACAGTGCAAGACTGCTGTAAATACAAGTCAGCTTCATGTTCTCCTCTGGTTGTGCTCAACACTCAAGGTGGCAAAACTTATATTACAATTGTGAAGTAATTATAAAATATTCATTATTTTATTTATAAATATCTATTATTTATTTTATATGGGTATCCTAATATTAACATATCTCTCCCAATAAACAACTATTTTTGACAAACGAATTGTGGGGTAACTGAGTAACCCCCCTTGGGAGTAGCAAGTTGTAAAATACCTTGGTAGAGCAAGGGTAAACGAAGCGAAACGCTAAGATTTCGCCTACAGCGGGGGTGGGGAAACTTTTCTACATGGCGAGCTGCATGGGTGGTAGCGAATCCTTCAGGGGGATTAGAGTTTAAACCGGAAGTTACCTACAGATTCTGATGTCTCATTAAGTAAACAAACGGCGCAATATACGCTGCACAGACTTTCTCATATACGTATATGCGCTTGATCTCACTACACTTTTTGCCCCGAAATTAACCCCTTAAATGCGTTGGGCGACTAAAGTCGACATATTTTTTTTACCTTTAAGTGCGTAAGTCGACTTTAGTCCATGTGCGATAAAAATCGTTTCAGTGGGAGGATCTAATTGAAAATAGTCGCAACGTCTTAAGACAACCCTCCTTTGCACTTATTTGCAGAAATTTGGTTGAAAATTTATTAAATACGAATACTGTTTGCCATAATTTGTCAGGTTGATTTTCTCCAGGAAAATTGTGCGTATCTGTCTTGTGGACTTATTGTTATATAATAAAAAGAATAATGTAAACTGTATTATGTAATATAAACTATATAAGGTATATTATATAAGATATAATTTAAAATCTAGAATTTACTGTATAATTTTCTTTTATATAACTGAATGAATTTGTTCATAAAGTTCACAAGTGTAATGCCACAAGTTGCCTACGTTCCAAGGGGCAAAATTCTTAAAAATTTGTATAAATTTCACAAAATGTTTTATTATTAATTTAAAATACCTTTTAATGACTTACTACCTTTATTATTTTTTAATCTGTGAATAAAAGGTTAAAAAGAATCTTTGTTATGTTTTTTTTTAAGTTACAACATTTCTGGTAACCCAAATAGCATTTCTTTCATAAGCCATATGCTAAGGTAACAGAAACAGAGGTAGCCTGTCGCTAGGAAATGCGTTTCACGCGGCAAGCATCCGTGGCGCAAATCTACGTTCTATCCGATAGCAGCAGTTAGTTGCTGGTACCGTTATGTAATTTTAACAAAAATGGGTAAATGTTAGCAATTGTTAAATGCAAATAATGAGATAAACATGTTAAATTTTGTATATAAGCTATAAATTTGTATTTGGGGTAGGTTTTTATCCATAATAAGAGTTCATTACTGCCGATTTTAGCTAACGTAAAAAATATTTACACAAAATTAACAATTTGCTACCAAAAAAGTTAACATTTAACAACAAAAAATTTATTTCCTCCATTTCACTGCCATATATGTATGCCTCAAACACATTTACATAAGAAGTAACAAAAAAATCCAATTATAAAATTTTATTTTAATGGCGTTTTAACATATTTCAGGGAATAAAAATTTTTTATCTTGACGCAGCTAAAGGGTTAAATCTCCCCTATGACGCGTGCGCTGAGCGTCTTGTACGGAAATAATGCCACTGGACGATATATAGTAGCTTTTTTGGGACGTATCGCTTAGTTAGTATTATTTGTGACATCAGGCTGTACGTTTGGATGCATTTTAAACGAAATTCTTAGAGCCATTTTTGAGTAAATCGAATTTTGTTTCAAAATATCCAAGAATAAAGTACCCTTAATTGTGGCGCACTATTGTTCATCTCATCGGAATATCTTTTATGAATGATATTATCCATAAATATGATATATCATTCGATTTAGTTTAACCGTAAGGCTGTAGTAAGAAAGTAAATGAATCGCGGCGGAGGCGTGACTTCGTAAGGTAGCTTAGCGTACATTGTAATGTCACTGGGGACGGCATATACAGTGTTCAAGAGATATATGGCTTACGTAGCATTATTTGTGACATCAGGCTCTACTATTGGTATGATTTTAATCAAATTCTCTGGAGCCATTTTCGAGTACATAAAATTTTTCAAAAACTCGCCAAGAATAAACTACCCTTAATTTTTGCGCAATATCATATTTATGAAAAAAGGGTCTGCAAAAGATAATATATTGCACAAATACAAAATATCGTTCGATTTCATGTACGCGTTTGGACCCTAGATCGGCGAACAGACCGACAGACAGACGGCATGGCGAAAACCACTTTTATGGACTTGAGGACACCTAAAACGTGTATTTACATCAAAATCTCGAAGTCGAATTTTTTTACGATAACAATACTTCCTCAATATACTACGTATATGAGAAAGTAAAAATCAATTTTAAATGAGGTTAGGGTTAACATTTCAATATTAAACGTTTATTACCATAATCAGAATTATAAAAATATCAATTTGCATATTAAATTTCACTGACATGGTTTTCATCACTGCTTCGCGGGACACAGAACTCGTGGGCTGCATGCGGAATCGTTTATCAGGTACAAGACAGAAAAATGTCAAGCTAATAATAAAGATATTTCTATCAAACAAAATATGATTTCTAAACCTCGGTTCATATTCAACCTTCCTTACTCTAAACTCCTTAACCGTTATTCTAGAAATTTTATCACCCCATTTTATGACGTCAGAGAAAATAAATGTTTCATTTGTAGATAGTAAAAAAATCACGCAGTAGGAGGTAGCATAGGAATGTTTGCTAGGATTAAGCACAGTGACCTCGTGAGCCACAAGAGCGCAAAGATAGGCGCGAAGGCCTATCTCAAATTTCGAAAACTATAAAACAATACATAATACTAATTACGAAAACAATTTCAATTGTAAAATATCTATGAATACTTACCTATATACAACAGAAGAAAGACAAATTATTTTAGCACCAAATGCTTAAGTTTCAAGATTACGCCGCTCAATAATATCTCCCCTTATAACTTTACTTTATAACTACTACATAATGCATTCACATTTCTGCAGTAAAATAAATCTCTAAAGATCGCATTATAATGAAAATTATCGTTCTTTCGTTAATATAAACAAATTCATTATTTACGCTATCATGATTATTTTACTGAGAATGAGTAGCCTTGTAGTAGACGAAAAAGGTTAAGATTCCGTTATACAGTGGCGTAGCTAGGTTCTCCTTCGCCCGGGGGCAAGTCACAGAGATGCGCTCTCCTCCCTTTGCTTCCTGTGCAATTTTCCAGACAAATGTAATGTGGGTAACGTGATGAAAACCCAAACATACGATACTTTTATATTATTATTGTTTATAAACAGAAACGTTAATTTTTGGTCCATTAGTTTGCGGCCCTACAGCCCTGCGCCAGGGAGCAACTGCCCCCCTCTGCTCCCCCCTCGCTACTGCCGTTATATGTAAGAATTTTCCAACTTGACTGCTAAAATTCTCATTTTCTAAAGATATATATTATTTTTAAATCTTAACTTTATTTAATAAATTTAACTAAATCTTTGTTATTTCCTAAATATCAAATTAAAAAATAAAATCAAACAATCATACAAGTTCCTAAGGGTGTTGTAACAAAAGCGTGTGCATCGCTTGCCTTGACCAGGCACTGGATATATATATATATATATATATATATATATATATATATATATGGATGTCAACAAGGTGTTGGGATGAGGAAACCCAGTGAGCACTCACCAATCAGACGACTTCAGGTTGGCGAGGCCCCGGGGATGTCGAAGCGACACACGTAAAATAACACAAAAACACAGAAACATCACAAACGTAAAGCTTTCGGAACTACTCCTTCTTCAGCTACAGTATATATATATATATATATACTGTTGTAGTCTTGCTTTCTGACTACCTTTAGTAAATTGAGATAAATAATAAATCTACGAGGACAACTACTCGAACTACTTCTAACTATTCGCCAGAAGAAGATAGCTTGAGTTTGAGGAAATATAATTTTAATAGGGAGAACGTTAAGTATTTACCATCATACCATCATGTCGTCGTTCCTTAAATAGCAATGAGAACTCGAAATTTCATATGATGATTATATCGGCTGCATAAATTTTAACGCCTTTTAATTAAAATTAAGCACAAATGGATTAAAATCAGATCACGTATTACGCCATTTTCATCGGCGATATCTGTTTTAATGATCGACTTACAAATTAGACCTTCCGGCTTTTTCTGAGAAAAAAATCTTGTAATGAAGTGAAACTTGTTGTAAAGGAAGGTTAATACGAAGCACTTGGGCAAGCAATTTGGTCTTTAAAATTGAAACCCCAACACATATGAACGAAAACTTGAGTTTATGACCATCATGATTGCATATAACCATCGGAATTCGGGGGTGATGATGAAACTAATTCATGATGGTTGACTTCAGGCCTTCCTAGAGGAAATTTTTTGTAAGAAAGTATCTAAAAATAAACTTTTGACATTGGAGGAATATAAAACCTTTAAACGTGTTCCAGGTGTTTGCGCGCCGACAGTTTTCACTTGTCAAGTATAAAAAACCTAAGTTAATTTTTAAAAATAAATTCATATTTCTCTTTCGAGCAGATGTTTCTAAAGGATTTTCTAAAGCCGTAGCATACTAGGCCTTCCAGCGTCACTTTTCAACGCCTCTTGGATATCCGCCCAAACTCCAAGTCTCGCTTAATGGGTCTATGCATCTCATACACGGTAAAAGATACAAGAGCGACATTCTTTGTAAACACTCATGCTTCATTCCGCGTCTATATTTTGTTCGAATCAAACTCTGACTCATAAGTGAAGTATTTCGATGCCTCACGACAATTTCCTTTTTCTGTGTTAAACATAAAAATGAACGCTAAAAGTTATATGCAGTTAATTTGTGAAAGAAAACGCTGTAAGCTACAAAGACGGCACCGGATGATTTGTTTTTAAATAACTTTTCTGCTAAGAACATTCGCGAAATATCCTTCAGGCGAACACATTACAACGGCTAAAAAAAATGTCCCGCATTCTTGCAGGTTAATAAAACTGAAGAAAAAAACAAGACAGAGAACTTGGCTGAATACAATTAACCCTGAGAAGAAGAAGCCAAACTGAACCTTGCCTCCGAGACTCACAAAGGCGTATAATAACTTCGTCCAGGGAAGAAAAGAATAAGCAACTTAACACACAAAAAACGCCTCATAAAAAACCGTAATCAAAAATGATCGCTAGATTCGCATGTAAAACTGAAAATTTTCTAGATGAAAATTCTGATAAAGTCGACCCTTTATAAATCGAATTATAACTTTGAGTTTTCTATAGTGCTAAGTAGATATTTTCCAAATCCATAGATCGAATTCTCCACGATTCGATTTTTTTAATTTCTCAAGTAAAATAAGCGTGTATACTGACGAATCCATCCGGCAGTGCCCTTTACTCCTTTCTCTCCATCTATGACCAGTTGGTTCATGTCTATTCAGAAAAATAATAGTATCCAACGACAAACAAAACCGGATCTATTAATAAGAGAGTATAAACCACCCGAGGGAGGATGGGAAAGGGGGAGGGAAAACCATTTCATCTCGGGCGAGAAGCAACCCTAGGAAAGAAACTTCTTGGCACCTGACCAAGTAGTGGAAAGAAGGCATTTTCTTTTTCCATCCTCTCCCCCATTCCCAATGGGGTTCTGAAGAGAAATGCAGCAGCGAAGGACAGCCGAGTAAAAGGCAAGGCACTAACAAGGCTCTCCCTATCTGCACTTCTTCTATGCCACGGATACCTAACAACATTGCATCCTATCACTAGCACAAGAGTTTGATCACGACCTAAGAATAAAAATCTAAACGAGTTATAAAAAACATTCTTTGCCACAAATACATCCCAAGCTTCGCTTCATTTAGGATGCAACCGATGCTAAAACTTCGATGAAATAGATTTAACTAATTTAAAGTAGTCCCGATAAAGGTAGAATCGTTAATGAATTTTTTAACCAATTACTACCACACTTCGTCATAGTACAATGAATAACAAAAACAGGCAAACAGAAATCAGCCTTACATTACGTTCTACAATATATTCTTTAACAAACAATTTTAAGCGTTTGTTAATTTTCCTTACTTAATTTCCATTAGGTATATTTTCATGAATTTCTATTTCAAATAAAAAAATTACATTCTCATTGTTTTGGCTTGGTTTGTGAGTATTTATTCCATTTTGTGTTCGAGAATCTTACTTTTGGATAGCACATCCCCATGATAGATTTATATACGAATGTGTTTATATTATCGTAATTTCCCTGAGAAAAGTTTTTTTAATAAGTACATTAGCCATGCTACGCAAGGTGCGATTTAACATTTTTTAATATGACCTTATCATCGTTACGTAACATCCAAAGGAGAAAAATAGGAGGTAACAGGTACAGCAAAGCATCGTGAAGTTTCAAATATTCAGCCTACTGATCAAGAGGATGACTTGGGGGAAAAGATGCGTATTCTTTCACTTCTGATATAAATTCAACAGCCAACTGCATTCACTCTGCTAATAAGATAAATAGGAACGATTTTACCTAAGTAAATTTCGAACATGTTGCAACTCGTATTTGTAAAATGAGCGTAAACATTAAAAGCGTTAATCCATATTCTAGCACAAACAGAATTGGTGACTACACATTACTATTGAGACAAAAATTGCCAATTATTCTTAAACCGAATGTAATAAAAATAATCCAATAAGAAACTTTCTTTTCCTGAAAATGACTACGAGAAAACTTAAAGGAACACATTAGTTAAAGAAAGCTCCAAACTGCTTCGATCCTTGTTAAAACATGAGAGCGATGAATACATACGTGTCAAACAAATTCTCCCAGAAACCGCGACCATCTACATACAACCAAAGCCATAAGCGATCGATTTGTGGTCTATGTCGATTTTTATTGCAATGAATACTCATCTTGGGAAAATAAATTTAAGTATGTTAAGTAATTTATAATCGGGCTTTGCAAGCAATATGACGTTTACTGCGATGTTATAATGAAACGCGGTAATGTATGTAGGTTTCCAAAGAAAAATTTCGACGTTTCATTGTCCAGGAAGTAGGCGACTATAAGTGGGAAAACGAAGACTGACTACTTTACATTACACCGATAAAAATAAAATAAATATAGATCCAGCGATAGAATACAACAGTTAAACTTTATTGACAGAAATTTCAAAAAGAACTGCTCTAATAATTCGTCTTACTACCTGCACAGTCATCTCCTTACTGATGGATGCAAATGAAGAACCGCGCGTGATCGCAGCAATTAAACAAGCGTACCGTTGCTGCGGCATCGAATCATAAAACTGATTTCGATGTCTTAATTTTTTCCCCATCATACTACACATCATTCTATACAGCTGCTTCTTACGTATACGATCATTATTGTCATATAGGCAGGGCCGGCGGACCGGGATAGCAAAACAGGCAACTGCCTAGGGCGCCAGGAAGAACCAAGGTTTTCATTTCACGGCACTGTATATGTGTGTCTGTATTCTGTTTTTTAAGTAATGTATACTTATCTTTCATCTTTTATTGATTCATGTTGTTATATTTTCACGTGCATTTGTGTTGTATAAACCTTTATATTCAAAATGATTTCAATTCCTCTTCAATGCTGTGCACTACCCCAATCCTAAAAGTATAAGAAGTTTAAAATAGCGGTCTGAGGAAGATTTGGAGAATGTGTAATTCTTGAAATGGAAGTTGACGTACCAACTAACTTACGAGTCTAAAGTTATGATTTGCATAATCTCTCGCTAAACAATATTCTTCTTAATGCACATTTTTACCGCTATTACTTACCATAAAGCTTTTTTAATGTGGAAAAACATTGTTTTTAGTAATTATGAAAAAAATTATTTAATAATAAAAAACGATCTTTTATTAATATTATGTTTAAGTAATACCGGTGCTTATAGACGTCAATGTGAAATTACTATTAAAAATAATTTTAATAAGTTTGCCTAGAGCGCCAAACTGCCTTGCGCCGGCCCTGCATATAGAAGGATACTAATGTGAGTAGGACTAACTAACCGAACAGAAAAATCGACAATCTCAAAAAATTTGAACAATGCGGCGGCTAAAAATTCGCAAATGTTTAAACAAGCATTTAAGGCTTTTGTATTTCTGAATAAGCTACGAAGCTAAATTTTTTTGTAACGGTAGAATTTGTAAAATAACCAAATAGGGATTATAGACATTTTTATATTTTAATTTATTCGGCCGTTAAAAATTCTTCATGATAAAAAAAAATTTAGGTACTTGGGGACGAACTAGGGAGCTGAAATTTTTCAGTTATTTAGAGCTTAGTGCAAATGCAACAATAAACATTTGAAAATCTCCATGAAGTTGCTATTGCGGCCGTTAAAAAAATTTGTAATGCAAACAAATAAATATTATTACACTTCTAGATGTGCTACAACATTGAACTTGGGCAGAAATGTGTGGGACAATGAAAACCCAACAATAAAAAAATCTAATATTCATAAAATTGCAAATTTTAGAGATTGATTTTACTCCAATATTGTCCTATAAGGAAAGAACGAAAAACGGTGTTGTTGTAGTAGTAGTAAATAGTAGTTTATTTGGTGCAGAGGTGCAAACTTTTGAATTAAATAAATATTTCGAATACTGAAATATCTCTCCGAAAAATTAATGTTTTTCAAGGTGAGATGAAATTCTTGCAGAATGGTGTATGGCATAACCCTCATTGATCGAATCTTCGGAAACATTCTACAATTCAAATTTCCTGCGACTCGAAACTGTCCGACATTCCATAAACCCAGGAGCTTTGACCGTAATTAGAAAAGATCATTTCTACCTCGACGGCGCTGCAGCGCGAAACTGACGAAGGTCCATACTTCTATTCCCAAACGGGTCTTTATCGCACTAACGAAGGGAGAAGGCTCACAATAGACTTTAACCCGAAAAAACACGGCGACCGCAACGCGCATGCGCAAAACTCGACCACAGGGCGACAGAAAAAAGGTTTGAAAAGGGGTAAGGAGGGAAGGTCGTGCCGCGGCAAAGGTGGAAGAGATTGGCGAGAGAAAGGAGAGGAAATAGAAGAGGCGGGAATGGAATGAAGGGGGTTGTGATAAGTCACGAGAGAGAGGGAAGGGGGGTAGAGAAACGAGAGGGAGTCACAAGATCCACAACCTGCCTCCCCCCACAATCCAACCCTCGTTCCCTCACTCGGTCCCTTCCCAACCTCCTGCCCTCGGGAAGGAGATGGAGATCAATAAAATAGGAGACGGGAGTAAGGGGAGGGAGGGAGGGGGATGGGACTAAATGACGTCATCCCATCGGTAGCATCCCACTGCGGGGGGAATGGAACCTTTTCTTTTTCCGGTTTAATTTTTTTGATCTTTCATAAAAGACCTCGCGCTCTCTCTTTAAGGACATCATCTTGCGAAACAAAAACATTCTCCAGTCAAGGTACTGGAAAAATAGCGAAAATTTCCGAGACTATCTAGCTCTCATCGCCGCACTCGGCGTCACCAAACGGCGGCTCGTTCGCTAGGTCACTGTCTCCGCGACGTAGACTGAAATATTTCGATCGATATCACAAATAACGCCTCAAAAAAACCCGATCGAATACTTAGAGGGCAGTTGATGCGATAAAAAATAATCTCGGATTTTCGCCGCGGACACGCCATCCTTGCCCGCGATCACGAAACGGAAAACGAAAGAAACCGGCAGCAATTGTAAAAACGTAAATTGACGTTTTTCCTGCCGACGAGAGTCGAACTAGAGAAGGTAAAGGGTGAAAATCGCGCGTGATGACGCGATGCCATGACGCCCTTTTTGCTTTCCTGCGTCGTTGGTCCTTGAGGAAGGCCTTTTGACACGGACGAAACGAAAAAAAAATCGCGCCATCCCGGACATACGTCAAGCCATGCGACATATTCGCGACGACGCGTCCAATTGAAATGGCATACACTGGCAAGAACATAAAAAACAAGTGAGGGGAGAACTGCAGAGCAAATTACGTAAGGGGTCTTTTTTCCACCGACTGCTATCTTTTCGCGGAGTAAAGAATCGCAGATGCGATATATTGTTGATTCCCCACAGTCGTAGCAGCATGTACTTTTTAATGATTTTCTTCGATATTTCCCCAATAGCTGATCCTAGACCCACCAAAACTGTATCGTGTCTAGCTCTCATATTGACCAATCAATCCTAGAAATTTGGCTCCTCCGAATTGCAGGATCCCAAAGATATTGGCCCTACAGACGGGCGGACAAACAGAATACGTAATGACGTGTGGAACAAAAAAACCATCCCAACCCGAGCGAAACGGTAGCACATTGTGAATGATACAGCTTCAAACAACGAAATATCGCCGTACTAAAGGCCGACGCAGTTGTTTCCTGGAATGACAAATAAACGAAATCTTTGCCTAAGTTTTCCTCCCGAAGCACCGATCGATTCGAAAAGATATTTTATCTCGCATAAAAAAAAATAATCTTGCTCCTGCGTCACAGTTCCGATCATTTAGGTAACGTGGAGAATAGTGCAAGGGTCTCAAATTATACCGTAATTCGTTATAATGTTCGGCGATCATTTAACTTTTTTGTAATGCTATGCTTGCGCTTCGCCAGCAATTTATCGCCTAAAACTCCTTATCTTGTTGAAAATGGAAGATAAAAAATTCGACTCTTCGCTCGCTCTATACTGCGAAAACGTGACGAATCAAGTTAGAACGATAATCGAACAATTGTTTCCTGTGAATTCAAAAGAGGACGTCTACGTAACTCAAACGGTCTTGTGAATTCAAAAGAGGACGTATACGTAACTCAAACGGGTTTTTCCGTAATACAACATCTAACGATACTATATTCATTGAAGATTGTTTCTTTTATCGTAAAATTAATAATATATCATGAATCTAAAAAATAATGAAATGTGTGTATACCTAATATAAATAGCTTATATATAATTGTATTTTAAGGGCGTATTTATTTAGCATCTTTCATGTTCTTATTATCATGTAAGCAATAAATGTTGTGAAAATGACAGAATACATACTATACATGAATTCATCAAAAACTTTCAGTATTTTTTATATACCTATATATTTATATACCTATATATGGGCTATGTTAATACCGTATACCACATACATTTCAAGTTTCAATCTGAGTGATGGCTTTTCTTCAATACTTGAATGATAATGGAAACGTTCTAGAAAGATTTTTATCATTGAAGTCTCTTGTTCTGACTTTTTCATCTGAAAGGCTTATATAGGTTACACCTTTGACTTTTAACTCTAATAAAGAGGTTATTCTGAGAGTTCTTGTAAATTATGCATTCACATGGAATTTTGGCTGCACACACATTTGTTCAAGTCAAGAAAAACTCACTAAATAAAAAAGGTCAAACACGCACCAACAACTGCTTACATTGCATTGAAAAATGCAACTCTTTCCTTTTCCAGAATTTAAAAATGGTAAAAATAACCATCAGATTATTATTAAAAATTTTATATTAAAAACTACAATAATTTTATTAGTTTTATGAATTAACAATACTGCATGATTACATTACAATGACAATAGCTAATGTTCATTGATTCAATAAACAGAGAAAACTGAATTACAGTAAAACATTTTATATTATCTTTAGTTATAAATTGTCTTAAATATTTAATATCAAACCAGATCCATAATAATACGATATATAAAAAATGAAGAGGTTCAAGCTAAAATGTGCTTCATTTTTAAAGGAATAATTCCTCTATGTGAACGATAATGTTTTCAGGTAAATATGATTTTAAGAAAATTGTATAAAATGAAAAGATAGACAATATTAGGTACAAATATCACGAAACTAAACTTCAAAAATGAATTATTAAAACTAAATGGTTGCTTTATTTTGGGACGTTCTCTTCCATAAATATGATCATGAAATTCATATCCCTAAGTCCACATTAGTAATAATCCTTCCAAGTACAAATACCAATAGATATTAGAATCAATTTAAAGCTTTATAATAAACCCTTCGGTAAATAGGTAACATAAAAATAATACACATCCTATTACTGCACCATAACACAAACTTACAAAAACTTAAAACTGAGTAAACTAAATATGGCAATCATATAAATTCCTTTAAAATAGTAAAAAATCAATAACAGCTGTGCATCCACGAATTTCGTTTAGGGAAGGCATTAGTTAGAAATAGAAAAAATGATCACAAATAAACGTGTAACCCTCAAAGTTTTTACATCAAAACATGTGATGCATTGCAATCTATGGTTACAAACTTTATTATGAGTTTAATTATTATATTTATAAAAATTTTGATAAATTTTATCTAAAAGCCTATCATATTCTTTGGTGTGCACATGCTCCTGAGCTTCCCCTTAATGCACCACTCATCAATAAAATATTGAAAAATAATCACATACCTCAGTAACTTTATCCAAAACAGGTATAGGGTCCATTCTGCACTTTTTTGTCGTAGTGTAGGTATGTGCTTTCTTTGCAGCCCTACGGGACATACATGCGCCCATATATGCCCAATTGTGAAACACCTTGAGCTGCAATGCAAGGATAAAATATAAATTATGCATCCACTTAGTACAAATAAAAACCAATACTGAACACCAAATATAAGGATAAATACATGCAATACAAATAGAACGTTTGGATAAAGGAAAGTTCACACTCCATATAATATATATTTAACTTAAAACCACACAGTATTCAAATTTTTATATGCATGGGCAGTGTAAGATATCTACGATGGAATTCTGATTGTAAAAGGCAATTATGAAAACTAATACCGCTTATATCCAACAAAATACGTTCCAAATATATTGATTTGTCACTTTTAATAAAATAAATTAGGATAAGCATAAATGTTCTATTTAAAATAACGACTCAATTTTCTTCAAAATAAACGAGAGTAATAAATAAACAGAACCAGTATTTCTTAGAGTAAAATAATGAAAAAAATACAATTTTTATACATCCACAAGGGCTAAAGATTCTGTGAATAAAATCACTTTTATGGAAAATACCTATTGTCCTTACAAATGTTACAAATGAAAGAAAACATTGTTGTGACTCAGAACTGCAGAACAAAAATTTCGTCATTTATTTCGGCGCAGGTAATCGGTTTCATATTACGGTATCAAAATACATGCGTCAATTGAAAAATACCTTCGCGAAAATACAAAAATTTTCGAACAAAATATCATTAAGACAGTTCGACATAATATTAGATAATTGAGGCATATTAGCAGGGTTAAGTAATTAAAATTACCTTGTTTGGATTGATACTTCCTAGTTACACCTATTGAGATTTTTCTGCAGGCGTTACACATAGCTTATCGAATAATTATTCATAAATACTTCACTAATATGTTGCAGTCATTTTCCATCGCCTGTATTGCGTACCGCCTGCAACGGACTGCCTCGGATCCATCTACCGACCTTTGGTGGCAAATATTAAAACTTTCGTTGCGAGAAAGTTCACCGCTGTCCCGCTGTTCAGACCTCTTTGATCGATAAGTCACACTAAGTGTATTTGTGTTTCTCGGTGTTGTCGTGTTATGGTGTTATCAAAGAAGAAATACATAGTTTGCTTGACTATTATCTTTAGTAATTTACGGAAATTATTCCCAGTAATTTTGAATTAAATCTTATTGTTAGTCATGAATGAAACTGCCCCTATGAAGTGATTGGCACATTAATAAATCGTTGATAGAATCTGTGTATGATTTACAATTTGCCGAAAGTCATGAGGCATTTTCCAAGAATGAGAAGCGAACATGTTGTTTGGGATAGTTTTGCCCATTGCATACCCTTGCTGTGAGCATTCATCGCAAGGAATGGACTACGATTACAAAACGAATCGAGCTCTATTTCTTTAATAAGATAATGCATAATTTTTGTAAGTGAATTGTTAAACTAGTATGATTAAATTTAATTTTTATATCCGTGAATCTTTATATATTTAGGCGTCAGATTTGCAATTACCTTTAAATTGAAATATAATGAACATTCATGGTTAGAAGAATGTCGATAAACCCGTTATCCGAAATGTACGAGGTTGATGGGTATAGAATAGGCGGCCGAATTTAAGCATGATGAGGCCATAAGGCAAGTGAAGAGGCCCACAAATATATAATCAGATTTTTACCGTATATTGCAAGCATAATTACTGAGACCTTGTTTTTACTAACCAGTTCTCTTCATGCTATTCTCGGATTGTCAACCTTTCGTTGAATATCTCAGGTGCCTTATTTTTAACTTTTCATTAGCGATTCTCAATATTTAATTACAATTTAAGCATTTCCTTTTTTCTGTGCTTAAGGTATATGGTAGTATCTTTGTTTTCTCTTACATTCCATTGGACTCCGTTTTCTGATTCAACAATTTTTTAAAATGAGAAACAATTATTGATAATACTGAAATGTACGTAAAGATTTAATGGAAGAATAAATACCAAGGAAGTGACATTAGTAGTTATTACTTAGTTTTTAAAAATCAACAATTCATTTTGAATATTGGTTCGAGTGAGTAAAAATTAAGCAAATGCTATTTTTTTATTCACCCCAAATCAAGCATTTGCTTATTTTTTATTCACGCGACCCATTATCTAGATTGGTAGATCCCACAATCAGTATGGTTCAGGTTATTTTGAATTTAATAGATAAACTATTTTGAAAAAAGTTTGAAAATTTGAAATGAGGTTAATCAAAGTTAACTTAAAATTAGTATTTCTTTTTATGTTCATTAAGAGTTCAAAAGCTAAGAGAATTTCATCAAAGATTAACATAGCGTGACCTATTAATGATAACCTCGAGAATATAATACCTATGGCAGAATTTTAAATACAGCCTTAGCATAAAGGGCAAGATTTAGTTATCCTCCTTGATCTGAAAATTAAAGCAATATTTTTAATATCAGAAATAACGTAGAATATAAATTGGACAAGAAAATAACATTTGTCTAAGACCCTCTCTTGAAAAGGCATTAAGGCTCGCCAGCAGTATTCCATTTGCACGTCCTGGAGGTATCTCTCATTTTAGGTTATTTCACCTATGCTTTTAGCTTATAATGTTTGGCTAGTATCAAAAATATATAATGATTACACACAGTGGTGAGCTGCCAAAATTTTAACAACTGGTTCTCTAAAAATAAACTTCTTGTTAAAAAGCAAAAAACTGAATAAAAACAAGAAATGATTTCAGCCAAAGTGTACTTATTTTATAGATAACTTACAACATTAGAAAAATTAACCTTTTATTATAATTATTTTAGGGTTGCCCCAGTACAAAAAGATTTATTTCATTTAAAGCATTTACTTATTGTTTAATTATAGATAACTTACTAGTAATTAAGTAATTTCCAAATCTAATCTAGGTTTTCAATGTAAATTTTGACTCTGAAGGACAGTTTGTTTTTTCAACAGAGTTCACAAGATTTTGCAACAAAGTTAACAAATAATTTTAAAATTTAACTACTGGTTCCTGTGAACAGGTCCCATATCAACACTGGTTACACATTACTCTTGGTATAGAAGATCTTTATTTATTTCAAGATGCTCAATATTTAAATGAAAAATTCTTATGGAGATACATCCATGGCAATAGCAGATTTATCTGAATCCAGTGCATAAGAGCAGAAGCGATATTTTTAATTTTACATAAAATTATATTTATTATTTGAATATAGTAAAAAATGTGATTAAAAACTGTTAATGTGATGTATTATTTAAAATATTAAAATAAAAATGTTTTATTTTAACTAAAAAAGGGGGAAAGGAAGGCATAAACCTTTAAATACCTAAGGGCGCAAGATTTTTAAATCTACTGATCCATGGAAATAACCTTTAACAGTTCATTAAAAGAGATGTTTATATTTCCATCGTGATTTCTACTTTTCGGTAGATATATGGTTATAAACATCAACTATTACAATGACTAACCCTTTAAACACTATGATTTTGTTAAGTGGTAGCAAAAGTGTCGAGGACAATTTTAATATTTTGTAAAACATGATTGGAAAGGTATACTCCATATCACGCCCCACGAATTCCGAGTTGAAACAAAGGAACATTGTAGGTCTTCATGTAAAGTGGTCATCATTGTTGTCCGAGTTTTACCAAAATTGAAATCGGTCGATAAATTTTAGCAAAACTCCCCAATACCAAGTACGTCCAGCGGTTTTCCGAGTTTTAACATGCGGACGGACGGACGGAAACGACTTCCCCTATAACGCATAATAATGCTTAAATACCACACTTGTCAATATTTTTCACTGATTCTAACAAATCATTTAACATAGAACATTTATATGAAATATATATGCAAATTGGTTTCATATTGTACATTCTTGTCAAAAATCCTTGATTTAAAATTTCAGTTTGAAAAACAAATATTAGAATTGAGAGGGTACAAAAACGTTTTATGAGGGTCTTGAAGTGAACAGTATTACTAATAGAAGTCTGAAATTTGAACAAAAACTTCAAAACCTTGAATTCAGGTGTAATAAAGTTGATCTTCTTTTCCTATTTAAACTTTTAAAAAATCCAATAGATTCACCAGAATTGTTGACTTTAGTAAATTTTCATGTTTCTGCAATAAATACTCATGCAAAAGAGCTATTTAGCAAGCAGTATTATAAAAACAATTACTTATATTTTAGTCCCATGGCTTGTCTGTTAAGGCTAGCCAACAATTTACTTTAGAATATTGATTTCTTCAACATGGCTTTGTATACTTTCAAGCGGTGGCTGCCAGGTGAAGTGAGGGAAGTGGTACTTAACCTAAAACTTATTTTTTTTAATTGAACAAATAATTTATCGTACCATTAAATTGATTTGTTTTCATTCAAACTCTTTATTTTTTTAATAATTAGGTAGATGTGCAAGCCAAAGGTGTGAGAACTCTGTTTAAAATAACATTACAAATGCAGGCAAGCTGAGAGCTCCAACTGAAAGCACTTCTTCCCGGAGTGGATGTGCTATGCTAGGGTAGGTGGGGAAGGGTGGTTGCTATGGCAACAGGTGACACCAACCGCTGCCTCGTGAAGAGGGTTTGGGCCACACTTCACTCTCCCGTCTCCCTTACTCTTGAGTTTGTCTTTGATTTTGGTTGTTTGTTGCGTGGTGCACCGCTGCATTTAGTTAATAGTGTTTTCTTTTTCGAATATAGTGTTGGCATTGGTGTTTCTCGTTAATTGCGTTAATAATTTCTCTTTTACTTTTTGCGAAAAATGAATCCAGGAAGTGATTTAGTGTGTAATTTGTTAGAGACTCCTTTTTCTCCTGTTTAAAAAGAATAAGAAATTACTTAAGGAACACTATTTCACAACAAAGATTATTGGCTTTACCTAATATCACAATACAAGAGAACTTTTATGTGAACTTGTGGATAAACATCCTTTCTTCGATGACATTCTGCCCAACATCATGTTTTGTCATACTTCACTAGAGCACAAATCATGAACATTTATGGAAGAAACTACAGAAACAATGGTATGTCATCATTGATAAGTCTAGCAAGTTTATTAAAATCAATATTTTGCTGTGTGGTACTAACAATAAGAAGGCTAAGATATGTGATAAGATTCTATCTATTTAAATTTTAAAATATCTTTTAAGATCACTAATTATGCTCTTTTTCATTCTTGTCTATAAATCAAGCTCTTCTTATATTTGTACAATAGATCTGATAATTTTTATTCTTCTGTCACCATCAGCCTTCATATCCATTGATACATGATTTTCACTTTCTTTAACCATAGTAACCTTTTCTTTTGGTTTTTGAAAAACTCTTTTATGATAAGTTTTCTGCTATTTTCACTTTTGTGACAAATTTACTAAATCCTTAAAATTTTTAGCTGTATATGAATACTTTACTACCTAAATCAATCAATCTCTTGATAGCATTCACTTATACAACACTGCTCATTTCTCATATAATTATTTTGCCATGATAATAGTTATTGATGGGAGCAGGCAGGCTTTTTCAACTCTTCTCCCTTCCATAATCTAGCATTTATAGACCATAGCAGAGACATACCAGGGAGATATGGCACCTATGGCAAAATTTTCGTAGGCGATTTGTGTAGAATATTATTTCCTGCATTTTTATTGAACAAATAAGCATTATATTTAATATAAATTTTACATTATTTCATTTCCTTAGTATATTAATTCTCCCTTCAATCTATTTTTTTAATTGTGCTATTTCTGTTAAACGATATCCTCATCTGTTCCCGACAAACACCAACTTCCGCTCATATCATACTCACAATAAATTAGATATTCATTTAAATGACTATCATCCCTCTGTCTAAAAAGACCTCACCACTCTAATTTAACAACCTACCCTCCAGGATTAAGTCAACTTCCTCTACCTTGTCTTTTAAAAGGCAATTGAAGAACTTCCTATTCAGCAAAAATTACTATAGTGTCTCCGAGTATTTAAATGACGTCTGATTTTACCTTGTAAATGACCAGTATAATGGCAATTGTGTTTTACTATTTTTATATTGGCTTATTCCATGTCCATGTAGACCTACGGAACTAATAAAATATATTATTATTATATTATTATTTGAGAATTAAATTAATACTTATTTCTCAGAAAAAACTTTTGCATGTTTTGGGGGAACGTTCAGCACTTTTTGCAGGTGGCGCTTATGGCAAATGCCACCTTCACCGTACCATAGTTGTGCCACTGGATCATAAGTAAACCAAATTACCATAAAAGTTATTAATCAACTATTTATCACTAAATATGTCTACTTTACAACAGAGATGGTAACTAGTTTAAATAAGCTATTCATGGATATGGGAGTTATCTATAACATCTATTTGATACAAGCCACTAGGAAAAACTCATTTATTTCTTCTTTTATATTTATTGAATAATCTTCCTTTATTCTCAATCTTATACTTACCAATACTGTCTGATTAATATGAACGTTTTTCATAAGACACCCATTTTTGCTATCTCTGCCAATTTTTCCAAGAATGTATTTCTAGTAGTTTGGGTCACTGGACTTAGCAAAAATCCTGAATTTTGAAATTGAATACATCGCAGAAATGGAATCTTACTTATTTGTGCTTAAAGCCATCCTATTTGCAAGAGAACAAAAAAATTAAAAGTACTTCATGAAAAATCATTATCTGGTATTATCTACATAAGAAGAAATTGTTTTTGAGATTTCCACATTTTGGTAAGAGTATCTTACATATAATTTTCCAGTTGTGTATAACGCTGACATCATCAATGGCACTTTTTAACGCGTTTTTAATCAGGTGGAAGGTTGAAATTTTTGCAGGGATATTTGATTCAGATATAAAAATTAAATGACGAAAAAAAATACGAAAAAGAGCCTGGTTCAACTCCAGGGAGGTGATTTCCATTTCCCATAAGAAAACACGTAAAAAGTGACTTTTTAAAGTGTAGGCTTTTATTCTTTCGGAAATTAAAATTAGAAAAATTAACATACGATCTTCAAATTAAAACTATTTTTTTAGGAAAATTAATGAAGTTTCTTATTTTATTCATCTTTTTCCCCTTACCATTCGAAATCTCTCATATTAAGCATTTAAATCACATATTTTGGAAAATATCGGCTTTTAAACAGGATGCTGCCTTTCCAACCATGTCATTGTTAAATTTTGAGAATCGATTGTTGTCTCAACCCACATACATGTAATATATACGAGTGCATAGACTGACTTAAATTATCATAGGATTTTTCACGAAATTACGTAATCCTAATGGGACTGGGATTTAGTTTGAATTCTTTTGGTTATCTAAATCACTATATAGATGTAGAGTAAGAGAGTTATAGAATTAGAAAAGGACAGGAGAAAAGAGATAAAGAAGAAGACGGAGAAAAAGAGGGAAAGATATGGACTGGGACAGGAGGGAATGAGAGTGAGGAGGTGAGTCAAAAGAGGCAGAGAGGAAGGGAGAGGAAAGGAAAAAGAGAGGAAGGGAGGGAGAGAGGGATGGCGAAAGGGAGGGAATATTATTATTTATTTATTATTATTACTTCATTTTTGACAAGGGGCTCATCATTTAGCATATCTTACTGATTTTTCATAATCAAATCAAATATATTTAGAATGCTTTTATCATAATCCTGTCATATTTGATGGGCAATTACGCTAGTTTTAAATAAGACATTGAGAAGCATAGTAAACTTGTCAACAAATATTTTCAATAAGTAAAGCACCATCCTATGATGCTCATATACATGAATCCAAACACAAGCCTTACATTACAAAATTCTATTCAGAGTTGTGACACTTATATCATTAGAAGTTTTAAATTATATAGCATTCAAATCTTTCTAATAATTTATTTTTGCTTTCTTTTACCATACAAATAATTGATGTGATGAACTCATTTGGCCATACGATTCCTTCCTAAAATTTCATGAAGTTTATCTTCCTCCCTAAATTTATTGTAATAGTAACTTTATGCCTCTTTTTCGTATTTAATTTTACCAATTACCCTCACTATTTTCAAGTCCTGCACTCCTGGACTAGTTCCTCATTTAAATATTCATCATGTTTGAATTGATGTTACTTCTAGGCTTTTTCATACAGATTTACAACATATTATCTTAGTCATTCCATAAAGACAATATTTTTTATCCTCTTTAATATTTCCTCTAAATCATCTATCTAATTTTATTCTATAGAGCAGGAATTCCCAACCTCATGCTTGCGAGCATCCCCATGCTCTTTGGCTCTTCTACGGTGCAAAAATCTTATTTCCTGGCACCATTGGTCTTAATTCATTCATTTGTTTTCTTTCTAAACTTTTCAAAAGACATAACTAATAACACTGACGTTGGTTTGATTCCATTTGTGATCATTCCCACTTTTGTAAAAGTATAGTGGTGCTCACTTGATGTTTTAAGAAATAACTTGGTGCTTGCCTCACTGAAAAGGTTGGGAACCCCTGCTATAGAGCATCTCATTTTTTAATTCATGCATTCAATTTTCCCTTCTAACATAAACCATGGCATGAATACAAGCTCACCATAGGTGTCAGTTATAAACTGATGGAGATTAACCACATCAAATTTTTAGTTAATGACCAACCAGAAGCTAAATTTAAAATTCAAATGAAAGTTTATCGTGTTACAAATCCAGTTTCAAAAGAAAATGTTATTTTCAAAATTCTAAGTGAGATGTGTTTAGATATCATTCCTGGTCATAATATAATGAGTTATTTTTTAAGCAGTCACAGTATCATTGGTGTTATTACTTACTCCATATGCAAACGTATATTTTGAGTTAATGATAGTCCTATTCATTTCCTTCCAGATTATGCATCTTAATTTGTCATGGACTATAATAACATTTATTTTGGTCCCTAAAATTCTTATTCTTTCTTCCAATTTCAAATTAGATATATCTAGGGATTAATGTCATAATAAATCAAACTTACATTTGAATGAAAATTTTATAAATGGATTCAATAATACAGAATGGTAAAAAAAGGTTATCTACAACCAGGATGCTGGTTATTATTGGGGCTTAAAATTTCGTTTAATTAATTTACAACAAAAAACTAGTATTTTGTGAAATAATATTTGTAAGCAATAATTATAAGCATGGTTTACGTGTATATTAAAACATTATTATCGTACATTGTTGTTAATTCAAAATGTATTTTGACCACAAATTAGCCATCATCATATTAGTTTACCTCTGCATCACACTTTTTCCCTATGTTATCAATCCAATATTATAATTCAATGACAACATTTACTGTCTTCGTAATTATAATATACAAACTTCAGGTATAAATATTACTTTCCGAGAACAATAAAATCTTTGTAATGGCAAACATAAATATGATTATTAGTTTAATGTAATTTTGTCTACTCCATCTTTTGGATCCCCGAAAAATTAAGATATAGAATTGTCAGAAATTTATCGGGGGACTGGCGACTAAAGGTTGACTTATGGTTCTTTACTTGGTCGCTACAATATCATTATATATAGGCGTTCCGAGAACATATAACATATATATAGGAGGATACTAATGTTTAGGCACTTCCAGAAAAGCGGCAGACTCGAAATTGTTTTTGACGGTAGGATTACGTGCAAAACCGACTAGAAAAAACGAAAATCTTGAAAAGTTCAACAATGCGTCCGCTAAAAATTCGAAATTGTTTAAACAAAATTTCAAGGTTTATGTATTTCCGAATGTGCTACATGAAATATTTTTATAGGTAGAATTTAAAAAAAACGAAATAGGGATTATACAAATTTTGATATTTTAATTTCTTTGGCAGTTAAAAATTCTTAAAATTTAAACAAATAGGTAAATGTTTAGATACTACGGGGCAAGTTAGGGAGCTGAAATTTTAAAGTTATTTAGAGCTTACAATTAGTGTATATAAACGAATAAACATTTCAATGTATCCATGAAATTGTTATTTCGGCCGTTAAAAATTATTTAAATTTAAACAATTAGATGTTAATTCACCTCTAAATGTGCTACAAATTTAAATTTTGGCAGAATCTGGCATTATTAAGCCAATGTGGAAAAAGTATAATATTCCTAAAATTGCAAATATTAGTGATTGTTTTACTCCATTATTGTTCCATAAGAATAAAACGAAAATCAGTGTAGGAGAAATCTTTTGAATTAAAGAAATATTTCCCATGATGAAATATCTCTCTGAAAAACTAATATTTTTTCAAGGTGAGATTAAATGCTTGCAGAATGCAAGCACCTTCTACTAGTATTTAATAAATATGATGTCCTGATGAGTACCATTACATTTTATGGGAGAATCAGACTTCACACAGCGGTCACGAACGTACAATACACAATTATTCCTGCAACGAGTTATTTCAAAGAAAGATTCGTGCCCTTCTATCACTTTAAAATATTAGTATTATTTGCTGATTAAATGTCTCATATTTCATAACATAAATTACATTTACGTTAAAACGGGTTGAACAATTAAATTTTTTTTTTTTAAACCGTGTCCCTTTAACGTCAATAGATCAACTTTCGCAGACTTTATTAACATTAACTAAACCCATAAAATTACACTTGAGTTATAAAAGTAGCGTGACGATTTAATGTAAACAAGTATGATTTGAAGATAACGTTTTAAGTTATATAACAAAACTATAACCTGAGGAAGCGGAAAATAAAAATTCAGCGATTAATTACTTTATGATTATTCCTTTAACGAAGCATTTCGACTGGCTAGAATGTTGATTTCATTCAATTTTTCATGGTCCTTATTAATTTAAAGTCGGAAGTTTCGATCATCTTAATTTACAAATTAAAATTTCACACCTAAATACAATACCTAAATACAAGCTGACGTGGCTCGCCGTAGTGGCGCTGGTATGCTTTTTTTGGAAAACAATTGACGGGGAAGGGGAATTATTAGTGAAAATTACTGTGAGTGACGCCATTCCGCGATTGTGTCGAAGTTTTGCATACAGTTGTTGTATTTAAGGCATGTGTTATATTTTTAGACTTAAATAAATATTGTGCAGTTGTAAACTACTTGAAAACTTTGCAGTTACTTGTAGAAACGTTGTGATGTCCTACTCTGGCTCGAATTCAACGCAGATTGGCAAGTTAGGCATGCTTTCGTCAGTAAATAAGAAGTTGATGGGTAGTTCGTTGTTAAATCCCAGTTACATGCATGCTACCAACGGAAAAGAATCTGGAAAACGAGAACACGAAGAGACTAGGGAAGAACGGAGGCAAAGGAAAAAGAAATCTCGATGGGGTGGGGATGAAAAGGAGAAAACGTTCATCCCTGGTATGCCCACTGTGCTGCCGTCCAACCTAAGTAAAACTCAAGAAGAATCTTATTTAGTTCAACTTCAAATAGAAGAAATCACCAGAAAACTCCGCAGTGGTGATTTGGGAATTCCTGCTAATCCAGAGGAACGGTCTCCATCTCCAGAACCGATATACAGTAGTGATGGAAAGCGACTGAATACTCGTGAGTATCGCACACGAAAAAAATTGGAAGAGGACCGTCACCATTTGATACAACAAATGATGAATCTAGTGACGGATTATAAGCCACCGTCCGATTACAAACCTCCAGTCGTTCGAGTCAGTGATAAGGTCATGATTCCCCAGGAAGAACATCCTGATATAAACTTTGTTGGTCTACTAATTGGACCGAGAGGAAACACGCTGAAAGCCATGGAAAGAGATACAGGAGCGAAGATTATTATTCGAGGTAAAGGTTCTGTCAAAGAAGGTAAAGTCGGTCGAAAAGATGGGCAACCCTTGCCCGGAGAAGATGAACCACTGCATGCATATGTGACTGCTAACAATCCCGAGTCAGTTAAAAAAGCAGTAGAGAAGATTAAGGAAATAATTAGACAAGGGGTAGAAGTTCCCGAAGGGCAAAATGATCTTAGGCGCATGCAGCTGAGAGAGTTGGCTTTGTTGAATGGCACTTTGAGAGAAAACGATGGACCGCGGTGTTCCAACTGTGGTGCTTCAACCCATAAGTCGTGGCAATGTCCGGACAAACCTAATGTAACGATAAATGTCGTGTGTACCAACTGTGGCGGAGCAGGTCACATTGCTCGTGATTGTAGACAGAAGCTCGCTGGGGCCGGACCATCCTCTACCTGTCAAGATAGAACCAAAATAGACGAAGAGTACATGTCCTTAATGGCAGAACTTGGAGAAGGTCCACCCCCACCAGCGAAGGACCCAAACGACCGTGATAACGCCGTGAGAAGACCCGGGACCGTCGATCTGTTCGATCGCCAAATGCGACCACGGGCCATCGGGGCTCCCCCAGCCAGGCCAGAGAGCAATAACAACACCGCCACTCCTACAGTCGGTCAGCCAATGCGACCTGGCATGATACCTGCCCGCCCTCCCCCGCCACCTTGGAACGAGCAGCAGATGCAGATGTCTCATATGCAACCAGGGATGCCGCAAGGTGCCGGAGGTCACATTCCCAACATCAATAGGCCACCGCCCCCGGGCCCTCCGGGAACGGCCGGCACCGGACCTCCAGTCCCGCCGTGGCAGATGACGATGGGAGGACAACCAAATTATCCAGGTGCGCCACCCCCTCCAGGGGTCCTTCGTGCGCCACCCCCACCACCGCCACCAGGTTCCCAGGGCCCAGATCAGATGGCAGCGTGGATGAGACCTACTCGCCAACCAGTGCCTCCACCCCCACATCTACCTCCTTGGCAGCAGGGTGGGGTGGTTCCTCCGCCACCTGGACCAGTTCCTCCTCCAGTGCCACGGCCGCCCCCTCCGGGGATGTACCCGTGGCAGCAGCAGACTGGTGGCTATGTCGGGGTGCCTCAGCCTGTTCAGCCACCCCCAATGACCTCACAGGCTGGAAGTGGACAGGGTGGTGCTCCTGGGGTGGACCTCAATGCACTGGCTGGTCTCCCCAGCTTACTAGCTCCGCCGCCGCCACCACCCCCTCCCAGTTAAACCTTGACCAAATCTATTAATATTATCTTTATTAACTGATCCTAGAGGGTCTAGCATAAAAAAGGGAAGTACACCCTGTGGGGTGGAGATTTTTGGAATATGTGGCAACTGAAAAGTAAGTTTTAGTGACGATCTTGTAGGAAGGACAGTCTTTATCTTATCTCATTTCTTTTTCCTATTTTTTAGCTCCAAAAGTTAGACTGAGCTTCGCTCAAAAAGTCCCAGATTTTTATGTTTTGTACTACTCGTTGCTTATTAAATGTAACTGTGAAATTTGTGTGATATGAATTTGAGTAAACAAAATTGCTTACAATATTAGAATTTAATTTGCAGCAAGTAGGGAGGAAGATTGTGAGGGTAATTTGGTTAGGTGAGTAGTTGGGGAAGAAAGCTTCTGAATTCCATAAAATCTCATTGGTGTGGTTTATGAATCTTGCCTTGGTTATGGATGTGTTGTGTGAATTATCACTTATCATCTTTCATAATCAACAGTGCATTATATACTGACTAGGGCTAGTTTAAAAAAAGTGAATGTTAGACTATTCATTATTTTCTTGAACCTTTATTGTTGCCTAGCTGTGCTAGGACCAGGTCAGTCATTATAGGCAAAGGTGAAGAGAGAAGTTTCAAGGGGTGACACAAATTCTGAGCTTTAAGAAACTCGCAATCTACTAGCGCATTGTTTTAACAAAGGAAATAAATTTTGAAAATTGAATGATTGCTTCTTATAGAACTTTGATTTGACTACATTTCTTCGAAGGGCAACATATTTGGAGCTTAACTGGAATGTTTTTCCCAAAATAATTTAAGAGTTGAATCCAAATTTAAATGAATGATAAAACTGTAGGTTGCTGCTTGTAGATTTAAGGATTGCTTTTATTCATTTTATATTTGAAACGATTGTGAAAATGGGAAATTTTGTTCTGGAAAAGTTCCTCTAATAATAAATCTTAGGCGACAATGAAGTTTGGCAGTTAAGCTCCATTCGCCATAAGTCACCATTTTTCTGGAAACGCTTCCCGGTGTGTAGAAGGGGCATGGGATATCCTGAGACAAATCAGGGCACCTGTACACTTCAAAAATTCATGACGCCACTCATAGCTGTAGTTTATGTAGTTGTAGTAGTTGTTGTTGATCATTAACTTGTATTTTGATTAAATACATAAAAAAGAATAAGCTGAGGTAAATTTATATTGATAAAACTGTACAAAGAGTACGTTAGACATGGCTTTGCAGTAAATATAAGTTGTCATTGAATATGCTCATTTCTTAAGTCTTTCTTTCCTTAAAAAAATTGGGGCTTCAGTTGTAGATTGATCCTTTTGAGTGTTTTCATGTTGTTGAATGAGTAAAATCTGCAGTAGCTAAAAACTTGAGCCAAGATATGAATGCGAAATTTCCTTAGTTACCCTCTCTCATATCCACTGCATAGTTCAATGTATACATCATACATATGATTGTAACATTTATAGTGTGAATGATTTGTATTTGATTAACCTCCTTAGTGCATGAATGTGCACCACTCTTTTAACTTGGTGTTGGGCATATCCTTTTGGTCCTATAATTGCATGTGAAACCTTTGTTCTTGGCTTAAAATTAAAAAAAGTACTTTTTACTCCTGTCTCAATTATTCTGTTTAAATTACAGCACTAGCAATAATGACTCCAACATCATAGTGTGGGCCCAAGAGAATACAAGTTCCTTACCTTTGTCTCCCATTAAAGTTGTTTGTTTTAAGACCTTATCACTGTAATATTTTCATATCTTCACTTATATTACCCTTTGCTGTTGTCTCCAAACGTTTAAACACATCCATTTTACTCACTGAAAGGTGTATCTATTAATAATGGTTGTGCTACTCTGCAGGTGTAAAATTTATGATCCTGGCGGTGGAGGTTGAGGAATAATAAAATTTTATCCTTGGCTTTCATTTTCCTTAATCCAACATTTTGTGTTATTTTTGGCAGTATATGTAAGGGGAATAATTAATATTTTTAATATGATTTCAAAATTTTGTGGGTGCTTTTTGCCAAAAGAATTGTGACATTTATTGAGTTATTTAATTCCAAAGCCTTGCACTGAGTTGGTTGTTCGTTTTGTAAAAGATACACTTGTTGTGTGCTGAATTAAACATTTGTAAAAAACATTAATACTTTGTTCACTGTTACAATGTCTTTGTCTGAGATATTACTTTTTTTAAGCCACAGGTTGAAAAGAAGCAGATTGTTCAGTTTTTAAATCATCATATGGATTCTCTTTTACATTGATTAAATTAGGAATAAAATTGAAAAACTAATAGTTTCTCTTTTTAAGCAGTAGAACCAGTTACAATCTGATATTAACGCAACCAGGCATAATTCTAATTTTGATTTCAATGTTTAATCCTTGTAAAGCAGTGTTCATTTTGTTAGGTTGAAATCATGACAAGGTAAGGTCTTTGGAGTAGTTCAGGTGAATAAAATGAAATGGAAATTCTAAATCATAGTGTGTAAGTACTTGCATATTGTTACTAGTGAAAGCTTATAATGAGTAATAACAGAGTTCTTATAAATTTGTCTTCTCTAAAAGAGGATATTATTTATCAATAGAACTTTTAATGACGTATAAGTATGCCAATATATAGATATAAATCAATGCTTATTACATTTGATTGTGTTGGTTTTAATGAGACAGTTATGTTTATTGTTTTCCTATTGATTTAATTCATTTTTTGTTCATGAAAAAATTTTAAATGCTGGAATAAAACAAATTATAATTCTAACAGCATTGATCAACTGTAATTTTTATGCTTTGTGCATTAGTATTGCTTGTAATCAATTACTGTACAGCAGTTGTCATTAATGTGTATTATGTTATTACTTTAAATTTCTTTTTTACATTTGGATATACTTACCAGGATCACTACATATGCAGAACATTAACAAATAATGTTATTTAAAGCCAAAGTATGTTTTATTTTAATGGGCGTACGTATTATTGTTTCAATATTTAGACTATCATTCTCAAACCTGCAACGTTATTTGCATGGTGAACTGGTACATTTTCCTGCATTAATAGGTTATGTCTTTCTTTCTGCAGTCATTGGCAATAGGCTAGTTTTAACGAAGCTGCAATTAAATGATTTTTGTTTGTAGGAAAACTTTCTAGTGTTTGTATTGATGTATACTTGATTTAAAAAAGTTGCAATTAATTTTGCATAGTTTAAAAATGTTTATAACAATTATATTTAGATTCATACAAAAGTTGTTTTTAAATGATTCCATAGCAGTTCAGCAGTGTGAAAATATGAATTGTTTGTATTATCATATGAATTGAAATGTAACTCTTTGTGAACTAATTTTTCAGCTCCAGAAAATTCATGTCTATACATTAATTGTGATGAAATTATGAAATAGGCATATAACAAGGTTTTATTCAATATCTTGGTTTATGGTTGATTATTTAATTTGATTCAAGAATGAAGATTGAAATAATTTTCATTGAAATTTCCATAATTTATGGATGAGCATAATAGCATGTATTACGTATCTATTGATAACCAGTGGATTTGGGTTATCATGCAAGTCTAACTTGTGTCCATATGAACGTAGTTGCTTATTCATGTACTGCTAATTACGTGAAATCTTTTTCGACACTAACAAAAAATTAAATATTTTGTTTTTGTAATCATAGCCATAGTGATGTTTTTATTTTTTTTCGTTATATTGCAAGCATTTTACATATAACCTAAATATTTTTCAAACAGAAAAGGGTATAGCTGCAGATTTATACATTGTAAAGTATATTTTCTTTTTCAGCTAATTTAATATTTTGCCTTATGAATAAATTTTACTTATCTTAATGAGTTCGGTTATGGAACATAGTGGTATTAAATCACTCTGTAATCTAGTTATGCTCCATTGAAGGTAGTGCACAGGACTAGTTATGCAGCAGAATTTGAGAATGTTGGCTCCTGCAATATTTGTTTATCTAAATCTGAATGTATGTTTTTAATTAAATTTAAACCTAATTTTTCCATTATAATTGCATTTTTTCTTCCTTTATTTACAATGAAGTGTAAAATTTAAGTCTATCATCTAACTTAACCTGGAAATTATATTGCTCCTAAAAAGGCTTATTACAGAAATTTATCCCATCCAGACAGCAGAAAAACAAAATATGCGGAAATCTTTAAGTACAAACATTAATTATAGTATGAAATTTTGAAATCGCAAAATTGAAAAAAAAAAGACGTTCCTTTTTTAAGAAGATACTGTGAGCCCACCTGTAGATTTGACATATGTGACCAAATAAGTTTAAATGTTTATTGCTATGTAAAATGTAGTTGTAATATTTGTACATAATAATTTTGCATATAAATAAATTATTAGGCCCTTGATCATTGCAGTTGAATTTTATTAGAGGTAACATTGCGTATTTAAATATAAATTTTGTGCATTACAAGGTTTTTACTCTGCATTTTTCATACAGGAATTAGGCTGATTTGGTTGATGATGATACTATATTTTCCTTGACTAACCTTTGTTCTAATAATTTTGATTTACTGAATTTTTTACTATGGCAGCTTAAACTGGCTGTATTTATAATTTTCATTGCTGTAACTTATTTGAAAATTTTCATTTGATAGCAATTTAGATATTCTGCCAGAGATACACTGCTGCTGAAATTTGCAATGTTCTAATTGGTATCATAAATTTCTATTTTGATGGTAAAAGTAGTAAAAAGTAGGCATAATACACATTTTTTTTATTGTTTTGGACATAGAACTATATATTTTTTCTTTGTAGCGAAATTCATTGGTGTATAGTAATTATCTTTGATGAAGTTATTTCTATCTTGGTAATGTCATTCGAAATAGGATTTTTTTAAAAATATGCTAACCTTCACTGAATTTATTGATCAATTATGAAATTGCAGTGTTAAATTTAATCATCTTTATTTAGCGTAGGGCCTTTGTGTGAAGGTGTCCATACATTATCCTTTTAATTGCTTTTTTGCAGCAAAATAACTATATACTCTACACCAGAAATATGAAATGTCAATTAATGTAGGATTAAAATAGATAATCCTAACAGTAACATGATTTAAATATTTACTGTGCTTTACAATGACAGGAGGAGACAGCCTAGTAGTAGCCAATGGGATATTGAATTGTTAAATTTCTAATTTCCAGCTATAAGAATTATAAAGGAATGGAAATTAATCCTACGCAACATTAATTGTAAGTTATGGCTAATTATTTCCTTTTTGAAGTCTTGAATGCTTAGAAAGCAACACATTCATTTAGGTGAAATACTATATGAATTTTGTAAGACTCAAAAATAAATGTTAACTTTCAAATTTTGTCTTAAAAACAATTTATATTTACTTTTATAAAGTGAGGACAAGTAGTTTCTCATAAAAACCATTATTATTTGTTCAGTTCAGCATCTCAACTTTTGAACTATCAAGATGAATTTTTAAAATGTTTAATCTTTCCTGCAGGAAGTGAGAAAAGTAGGGAAATCTGAGTGAAAAGAAATAGGTTGATTTTTGAACATGTTTAAAACGTTTTCCACAACAATGTTTTTTTCAACGCTATTTTACTTCTCATGTTCACAGCATCGCCTAACCTGTTAGATTATAATCTTTAAAATTCCTAAGCAAAGAATAGCATAGCCTAATTAAGCCGCTAAAAGGAAAATTGAATGTTTTCATTTTTAATATCGTTTTATTGGTAATTTATTAATCAATAGAGATATATTACTTGAAAATTCTTAATTATAATTTATGCAATTTTTCAGGCAGTGGTTTAATTAATTTGAAAATTCAATTGAGAGATTCTCTGAAATGTGAAGTTATGTGATGGTCAAGATTATTATACTAAAAACCTTTTATAATGAAAAAATTGTATCAGTAATTTTACGAAGTAGATAATGTTAAACTGTCTTAATTGGTGAAGTTGAAAAAAGGAGGCAGTATGTATGATTTATATATTTTGTATTCAGATTTTTAGTGTGATAAGAATAAGTTATTAACAAAAGGCAATTTTTATAAAAGTGGACTCAATCTAGCATATAAAATATAGCAATGAAACTTGATATAGAAAACTAATGAGGAAAAGGAGTAAATGGCAAGTTTTGTAGTGTAATAATCAAATGACCACTACATAACCACCCACTTTAGAATGTTTGAAGATGGCAAGCTGCATAAACATTCCTGTTAATCATCCTACAATCTGCATGCATTGTATTAAAGCAATATGATGTGCATCTCCCCTTTATTCATGAAAGTTTTTCAGTTAAAAGATGGTTGAGAACCATTAATTTCCAAATGCAGTAATGAAACAAAAAAAGTTTTATTAATGGCTAAAACAAATCTAAGGCTCAGCAGTGATCAGAGTAAGAGAAAGCTCCACATTAGGTAAGTAAAGGAATTAATGTATAGATCATTTTTAAGGAAAAGCCAACATTTAAATTATAGGATTTGTGAAAGTTATTATCATTTATTTTTCTTAATCAGTGGATTTTTAATGACTCTCAAAACACTTATTTTTTATGGCAATAATTAAAGAAATAAACTTTTCCATACACAGGCTATAGAACTTATATAATCCTCATTAAATTGAGACTTTTTTCCTCAGATTTTGAACACAAGAATTGAACGTACGGTAACATAGATAAAGGTGGAAGCTGAAAATTATATAAAAAGGGAAATTTTGCCATTGATTACATGAGAAAAGGATCATTATATTTCTTCTTGAAATTCAGCTTTAAACTAAGTCAAGAAACAATCGGCACCATCATGTCCTTGGAAAGTTATAAAGAAGAAATAACATCCATAGTGAAGGTGACAAAATCAAACCAAAATTAGCATATCTTCTGTGAATTTTTATTGAATTCGCTATACTAAAAAAGTTTTGGTGGTAATGGTTTTGATTTCAACCTGTTGGAGTATTTTTTTATTTATGGCTAAATGTTTTATTACAAGTTTTCAATTATATGTATATTGGTTATGTAACATTAATACATTTGATATTCCAGTCTGTAATCTTGGCAAGAAATTGGATTGATTCAATATGGCATATATTCTTTAACTCTTACAATATTTAAAAACAGCGAAAGTCACTGAAAATATTGTCAAGGTCTCAAGAGAAGTGACAAAAAAATTTTGTCTCAAAAGTTTCATAAGAACAAGATTGGTCTAAATACCTACCGACATCAACGTATAGATAAAAATTCTTAATTATGCATCAGAATTTCTAATATCGTTTTTCTGTCGAATAAACAAATGCCTACATGACGGTAGACCCACAGGATATAATTTCAATCAGGAGTCATGAATTGTGTGATCATATTTGTGTGTGCATTATCATGTATAACAGTAGTAGCTGGAAAGATTGCTACTTTTGATTATTTCAATTTAAAAATTCAGACTTATTGGGCCATCTCACTACTTTCTAAGCATCAAACATTACATTAGCGAAACCAGCTAGTCTTAATGTATTCAAATGAATCTTGTTTTCCATATGTTGCTACTTGTTTTTATTGTTTTTCCAACGTATTAATTATTTCACCTCTCTTTAGAATTATAAACCCATTATGTATTGCATATTCATCTGATTTTCTCACCTGCTTTAAGAACTGTTTAAGTTATAAGTCCACATTGTTCTCAAACTGTAGAATAAGCTAGAACTACAGCAGGATAATTATTATACTAAATAAACTTCAAAATTACGGGTCTTCTCTGTGAACATTGCAAGTTACAAATTAACCTAATTTCTTTACCATAATGTTGTAGTCATTTTGAATTTTATTCCGCTTTTGTCAAGATTTTTTTGATAATGCTTTTTAGTGACTGAAAGGAAAGATTTTGGTGTAGTTACATTGTTAGATCCTCTAAAATTATTTTAGACCCGCATATTCCTTTTTCATGATTTTATGGATATTCTAGAATTTTCTAGAATCACTGGCTTCCTCCTGCAGAAATAGTAGCACGACTTCCCAATTTACCCATTATAGTTATAACAGCAAAGCTGCTATGAAACAGGAATAACTTGGGAGTTGAAATGAACCAAGAGCAGGATGTGTTTATGGGTAAGAAGTATATCAATATCATTGGAGGAATGGTTAAAATGACCTTATATTTGATACTCGATGGTGAGTTATGAGCAAAGCTATGATAATAAAGCCTTTAATGAGAAAATATTTGATATTTCAGGAATATCATTTTTAAACTCCAGATCACTAATAATCAATTTCACCTTTTGTAATGTATACTTAAATGTGCAGCTTATCATGCATCCAAAATACATTCACAAACATTTGGATTTGAATTGACGACCCAATGATTTCTGTTATAAACTAACTTCAGCTGTGCCATTAACTATACTTTCTCTCAATTTAGGTCATCATAAATTCAAAAGCGTAGACTAATTGAAAAATTGCATTGTTATTAAATCACTGAAATGGAGTATAATAATACATGGATACCCAAGACAAAGGTCAAAAGATTTTGATGCTCCTGTTAAAATGATGTTCAAATGAGATGTTTAACTTTGCAATTTAGTTCATTTGATGAATTGTTTCGAGGAAATTGTTACTAATGAGAGTGAAATAAACACCCTTGGGAAGGATTATAAAGCAGAAATCAATTTTTATTTAGAATCCACTTCCCAAAAATATACAGCAGTTCACCTTAAGTTAATTGAGTTGCACAAAAACTTGTTGCATATGTGGCACTCTCTTAAGAACCAGAACAATAAGCCTTGGTAATTTTTAGTGCTATAATTTGTCAATTAATGGTCATAAACCATTGGTAGGATACTTGAAGTCTCAATCTTATCTTTTACCCCTATGTCTACTACAGCTAGTTCTAATTCCTTCTTTGTAAATCCAATGAAATTTTATTCTCAAGTGTTGGATATAAATTTAATTTTGTCACTTTGGTTTCAGTGTATGTACCAGATAGATGCGATCTTTATTGAATTCCTTTGTTTTATGCACGTAGTTAGATGGCATTAGTTTACTTGGCTTGACATTTCATCCAAAAATTCCATTTATTTGCGGCACGGTGGCACCTTGTAAGTATGATAGTTTTACCTTAAATTGAATGTAGCATATGGTTTTAATATTATTATTTTCAAATAAAAATTACCTTTATTATCAATTTTATGTGTATGTGAGTCACTTGAATGGAGAACTTCTTGCTGTAAATGTAATTAATTTAGTTTTTTTCAGATTAATATAAAAATCTGGAAATGGAAGAAGACATGTAGTTTGAATGTTAATTATATTTGATGTTTTCTGCTTGAAATATACTTTATTACAAATCTTTTTCTTTTTCATTAGACTAAATGTTTACTATTTTTATCTTTACATTTTTACATTGTTTTTTTTTGTCTATCACTTGTTACAGGATTCTCGTTTCCTATCAGCCAGTATTTTTATCTTGCAATAGATAAAGAAATTCCTGAGATACATAGATTAAATGTTAACCTAGTCATATGAAAAATGTTCAAAAGATGAAAGCATTGTCATTTCAGAGAATTTATTAGAAAATAACAGGAAATTTGGTTCACTCTCAATTGTTGCAATAGTTTCAACAATTATGCAAAAATTAGACTCGCAGACAACATAAAAGAAGTCTAGGTTGTTAAAAATATTATAAAACAAAAATGTTTTTCAGACACAATCTGTTCTGTTTTCCACTGTTTCGGTACTTTCCTCCTTGACTGTCACTCCACCTAAACTGGTCCCATTTTCTTCACGTTTGTTAGGTGAATTCACTTTCATTCCAAAAGCACAAGCTGCAACTTTTTCGTGAATTTCACTTAGAGTGGCCAGATACACCTCAGCTTTAGACTGAAAACGAAAATAATCAGCCCTTGAAAGACCTCTGAAAAATGATTCATAGAAGTTGGATGAAGTCACCATTAACCACTCACCTTTATATTTTGTAATTCTTGCTCAGTGCTTTTCAGCTTTGCTGCAGATTCCTTCAATTCGGCAGAGATTTTTTGTATTGTACTTGCTGTCACACTGGCAGATTCTTTCACCTCATCTGAAAACAAATGGCAGAAAATGAAAAATATCTTATCAGACGCGAATGTATCCAAGCAATAATATGACTTACCCATTTCCTCTTGTAATGACTGAAGCTTCAATTCTGTCTCTGAGCGAGCCCGCTCACTTCTTTGTAATTGCTGTATGAGCTTTTCAACATCTAGCAAGCCTCCTTTGTATGAAACAAATCCTATAGCAAAGAGAAAATCAATTATTTTACCCTGACATTAAAGGGACAAATTCAACATTCCACAATTGCCTCACAATAATAATTTTGTTCAACAACCTTAAGTATGATTGAAATGCATTTATATACCACTTGTTGACTCTCATAATTTATATTGATCGATGAAAACTATGAAGACACTTAAGGCATTAAATTACAAAAAATACAGATAATATATTTTCCTTATATTTCTTCCATGACGATGTCAAATTATTCTACAAAACTTCAAAAGTAATTTCTGTTGCAAAGTTTTATTTTACCTTCAGCCAAAGGTTTTTCGGAAGATTCCTTCGCTTCATTACACTGCATTTGCATCTGTTTCAATGGAGTGGGTGGTTCATTATGAAACACTGGTAGTAGGCGTTTGTTTCCTATAATTTAAGAAAAAATGAGAAATTAAGTTAAAAAATTAAATAATACTAGAACTTCATTCATAGTGTTTGACAGACTTACCAAAAGCCAACTCTTCTAGATTTGCTCCTAGGTCATACTCCTTAAGAGGTAATTTCTCTTTCAATTTTCCTGCCTCCCTTGTTTCTCCATCTTTTGCAGAATTTTCTTCTTTTAATCTAGGTTTGTCAGTCAGCTTTCTGTAGTTCAAGGTATCTCTTGTTACCACTTTCTGAACAAGTTTTTTAATCTTTAATGGAAAATAATAATAAATTAAATTTTAAAAGCTGTGCTTCATCAAAATTATCTTATTTACCTGATCCCAAGACGACCTCAAATGTAAGACTTTTAGCAGACTATCAAAACAGAAAAAAGATTTTATGACCTAATTTCTCACCAAATGTATTTGGTGTACATTTCGAACACATATTTTGTTTAGGTATACTAGTTCATTTATTAATTTAAATGGTTCATTCAAGTTTTTGTTTGGAAAAAAAGAATTTTTTAAATGTATTTTTAAAACTAAGACTTTATTAACCAAATTCCAGATTGTAAGTTTACAATGAAAAATTCAGTAGATACAATCATTTTATCATGTTTCATTTGTTTAAAAAGCATCAATTAAACGAGTAATCATACTTCCTAGGGATCTATGACAACTCGTCGTGGCCAGTTCGTTGTACATGAATTTGTCACGTGTCAATACATTGCACAACAAACTCATTGCGTGTCAAATCATTTCTCGACAAATTCGTCGCAATACACCATAACTGGTGAGCGGCAGAGGGAGACACTTTTCCACAAAATAAATTTTCCTTATATTTCAATAATATCAAAATTACACGAGACACATTGGATGGTGTATGACAAGGGGTGATACACAACCAACCCCTGCCGTACAACAGTCATTGTGTCTCACCTTCCAATTTGTCTTGCAACAAAATTGTTACGTGACGAATTTGTGTAGTGCTGTATTGATGCTTGGCGAGTTTGTTGTGTGATAAATTAATGTACCATGAACTGAAGCATGTTGAATTGACGCATGATCAATTGACTGCGATGTATTGACAGTATATGACTTGCACACAAATTTAAGACGACTCCTGATTTTCGCAAGCTGAAATTTGGAGAAACCTCATCTTGGATTCAGGTAAATATGGTAAATCATTGACTATGGTGCTCGTCATTTTACAAATGATATTCTGCCATAACAAAATTTAATATTAAAAATAAGTCTCTGATAATTATGCACCATAAAGAGAAAGTACTATATGCAACTTGCATAGTTGAACGTAGTGATGGGCATAATCGAATGATTTCCCCAATTGAGGTATTCATTCGTTTTGATTATTCGCTAAATCATTCATAAAGATTATTCTGTAAAATCGTTCGATAAGAGAGTATTAACATGTTTTGTGCTTTTTATAAAGAAAAAAGAATTCGTTTGCCTGAATCTTTTAAAAATATCTCAAAACGAAGCAATTTAGCGTACTGAACTTCATAATTATTTAGAAAGCATTTGTCTAGTTAGGAAAGGAATTTTTATTAAAACGTATTATAAAAACAGTTTTGTGAAGTTAAATAATTGTTGCCTAACTGTATTTATGATCATTTTTCACTAAATATTCAATTGGGAGAAAAAAGTTGTAAATACAGGTCGAAAAAATAAAATATTTATTGTTTGCTATATACGTATGTCTTTCCCTATATGCGAGTGACAATTATGTATATAGAATTTTCCGTATTCTTGTGATATCTCAGTTTCATTCTGTTTTATCACAACAAATGATGTGACAAAAATGAAAGACAATTCAGACTACTAATCTATCGAATAATATGAGTATAATCAAATGATGTCATAATCGAATCAATTGATTATGATCTCTAGATTATGTCCATCACTAGTTGAACATAGAAGGTAAATTTGAGAGTATAGCTGAGGAATTCTGACAAACATTACTAGGACTGAGTGGGTCTTGGGCATGAGATAAAGCAAAGGGGCTCATCAAGGTGAAGAGGAAAAAATATCCCTAAACAAATTTCATGCCAAAGGCTTGCAGGAGAGAAAACCCTAGCTCGTTTTTCTATACTTTTTCATTTATATTTATTTACAAAAAGAAATCAACTTGGGCATTTGAGGATCCCTTTAATGGTTGGGCCCAGGCAACACTGCACCCTCTGTGCCAGTGAAGTTATGCCACTGCTTTACTTCATATGTATTAATGAAAAATAGGCACTGCTGGCCTGCTAAGGTCCCGTGTTCCAACTTGATCTTCAGTGAGTATCTATTAAGAATTATATATTTCATTTGCAGCAGAAAGGGGGGGCCTTCACTAGTTTAACCTCTTTCCTACTCTAAAAGATATGTAAAATTTGACTTGTGAGGAAGACCAAGGTAATGGTAGCAAAAACTAATTAGCTTTTCAGCAGACCAGCTGTGGGTTTTTAATAAATATGCAAACTTAATACCACTGCATTCTTCAGCTAAATTTGACAACATTAACCACCTCCTATTACATGTGATTTGCATCAATTATTTTCCTGATAGAATGCATAATGAGCAAGACATTTTTCAATATCACCCAAAAAATATTAGTATACCCAATTTATTATTCTATCTCTATTAATAAAAGGCAATGTATGTGTGGACAGCCTATCTCGAAAACAAAAAAACTTGGTACACTTACTAATGGGACCATGAAGATGTGCACCTCGATCCAGAATTTTGATTTTTGGTGGGAGGGAGGTGCCATTTCCCATAAGATAACACAAAAATCAATTTTTCGACTTGCAGGCTTTTACTCTTTTGCAAATTAAAATAAGAAACAATTAACCTACGATCTTCAGATCTGTACTGTTTTAAAGAAAGGTAAATATCGTTTCTTATTCTTATTGTCACATTTCACCTATGATTCGAAATCATCCAAGTTATACGTTTAAATCACATTTATTTGAATTTAAGCTTTTTAATGATATGTTGCCTTGCCAACCGGGTCATTTTTAAACCTCGAGATTGTATTGTCGCCTTAACCCTTATACATGCGTAAGGAATGCGTGCTTTGAATACTTGAATGAGAGATAAAATTAAATGTTCCATAAATCTATTATTTATTTTGAAGAGATTATGGGTTTGTGTAAAATAAAGTCATACTTCCTGAATAGCTGCCGATTCCAAATTTTGAATAACCAACCATTAAAATTAGCCGAATGCTCTAATTTTTACATCAAAATATTTTATGTAAAAGGTTTAAATAATTATTTTCGTTTATTCAGGATTCATTTATTGTTGAGTGCCATTAAGATATGCATGACAATGAACATTCATATTTGTTTACTTATTTACTCTACATTCTTCTTTGTTTTATTTACTTTTTAAGATATGTATTCACATATTACCTATATACATATACCTGTAATATTTCTAAAAATCCGAAATAGGTTAAATGATAATAAATATTGTAATGAACTGCGAGAAAAATTCAGACAACAAAGAACTGAAACAATCTATTGGATATAGCCAGGAAGCTCCAAAAATAAAAAGGAGCGTTACTAAGATGTAACTAAGCATCAGTTGTTAACAATAGTCATCAGTAAGTGGTATGGTGGTGGCAGCTAAATAATTTAGTTTTTAAGATATCTCTTAAACAATCCAATGGGAAAATGTTTCAAACAAAGGTTGTACAAATTAAATTTCCTACAACTTTTATTCCAATAATTTTTTACATTAATCAAATATTAAAGCAAATATTTCGAAAAAACAGAAGTGAAAAGAGTAAACACCCACTTCTGGTCAACTGATTTTTACCAAAAACTAATGTATTTTTGCCTTTAACAAAAATGTCAAATATAAAATTTCACATTGACCTGATTAATACTTTTTGAGTTAGAATACTCACAAAAAACACACACAGACATCATCAAGAAAATGGTCCAAAGGTGTTCAGGGGGCCTCAAAATGTGTACTTCCGTTGAAATCAATTTTTTTCATGAAAACAATACTTTCCCCTATACTGTATATGGAGAAAGTTAAAATACATTTGCCAAATTTGTTGATAAAGGATGCGGGAAAATTTATTTATTTGGGCAAAAGATGGGAAGACAAGAAATATTGCCTACCATTAAGCATTACAATAAAAATTAACTTCGTTTCATTACTTGGTTTTATTCCCAAATCTTACTCAATATTTTTTATCCTAACAAAAAACTGAGCAACGCTAGGTACTTTCAGCTAGTCTTGAATAAATACCACCGGAAGCCAACTACATTAGCTATGACAATGACAAACCAAGTACCTTACTTGATGAAATATTTGAACGTGACCCCAGCATTGCAAGATCTTTACTCAAACTATCCTCCTACAAGGACTGAGAGCCAACCATACGACCATTTATGTATAAAAAAATCTTGGCAGCTGACATCAGTAAAAATAAAGTACAGTGTATTCTGTTAATTAGTTCTGGAAAATCGCAACATAAAACAAAATAGCATTAAATGAATCAATATTTCCCATAAGAACCCATGTTATACAATTATGGAAACAAAAAGATGTTACATACTGTATTTCATGGAGCTTTATGGTACCACATATGATGTGAATGGTATCAGAACAAATAAATCAATAAAATCATGCATTAACATAGAAAGGCCATAAAATAAATAGTATGACTACTACATGTTAACGCACCCATAATCAGAAAGGCTACATTTCACAACAGTACTTATAGTGACAAGGAAAAAGATCTACATAATACCAACCCAGAAAATGTCATATGAATGATACAGAAAGATGAGTTTTTACTAGGAAGCTTACAGAGAACCACAAATACATCTGTGAAAGCAAGTTAATGAGTTGACACTACTAGAAAAGAAATGCAACAAACAAATTATTTCTTGTGCCAGTTACTGTATAATTAATGAAAATCTACCATAATAGAGATAAATAAAACATTTTGTTGTTTTTATTGAACAGTTTTATCAGGTCCAAAGAAGGATGAACACTGTTGAGCCACAGCTGATACAAACAAAAATAAAATTGGGAGATGTTAAGCTCAAGTTATCCCAATAGTACAGAATAATTTCAAGTTTATAAATAGGTTATACAGCATATCTTTCTTTCTGCACAACTCACAAAGCTTGAAGGTTTCTATTAAAGGGGATTAAGAGGATTTTAATGATGGCTGAAGGAGGCCATAACTACCACTCTTTGAACCCATAACTACAAAATATCGCCATGCAAATTTAATAAAAATACATCAATTCAAAACACTTTCCCCTCTCAAATAAGGCAATCTGCCAAAACTGCAGAAGCGTTGTGCAAAAGATGCATGTTAGAGTCATGTATGCAGTATTTTTTGTGTGCATTATTTCCATTCCGAGACAAAGATGTAAACTTGAATCATCAACAACATTAATTTGAATATGGATAGTAATTTTTGAATGATATTAATGTGAATCAACGTTAATCGAAGCGACATTAAACGAAGAACACACTGAATTACAATATCTTAATCATATGCTAAAATGAGTAGCAAAACAAACGCCAATTATCAAAAGCTCCAAAATGGTCCAGGATATAAGTAACTCCTGTTTCTGTAAAATATCTTCTTAAGCCATACATTTCAGTGGTGCTGCGCAGATTTCTCAACATTAGTTTCCCAGTAAGGGTGCTGTCTTGCTGTTGCTCCAACTAATCAAGCAGAGTTAAAGCAGTGCTGTGACTGATCCTTTGCTCTAGTACAGGGGTCCCTAAACTTATGCATCTGTCGACCCCTTCATGAGCTTATTGAGCTATCATCGACCCCAATCAAATAGTAATTAAAAACAATATTATATATATATATACACACACACAGGTAACTCTCGTTCAACAAACATTCGTTGAATGAATGTTTGCTTTAACGAATGAATTGAATTTTATAGCTTTACTTTTTGCCAAAAATTGTTCCCTTTAACGAGCTAAATAACATGTATCCAACTCAGATCGAAGAACTTCAGATGTTTATGAAAGCTCTTGAAGTCACAAAAACTATTTACCCATGGATTCTTTGTGTGCCCACTTTATCATGCATCTTTTCCATCACCTGCATTCCTTGAAAGGTTTAATATGTTGTCACCAAACATGCTGTTTGTTACTCAAAATATATTTACAAATATCCACTTGGACTTGAAGGACGTGTACCGAAAAGGAGGAAGTGCACTACGCAGTCTTTCTCACAGCTATTCAGCTATCATGAAGTTCTCTACAGAGTTTTTTTGCAAATAAATGTTCTGTATAAAACATAATGTACAGTGCGTATATTAGGAACTTTTTGCTGAAAATCCTTGATACCTGCCAATCATTGCCTGTGCACCATCAGAAGCAACTGCCGTAATATTACTGAGAGGAATGTGATATTTTTTTAAATACTCCTCCAAACACAAGAACATAGTCTCACCCTTTGAGTCAGCTTTTAGATATTTGGCAAAGAGAAACTCACCAATAATGCATTTTTTGCTGGGACTAAAATATCTTACATAGGTCATAAGAATACTAGAAGTGCCAAATGTTGACTTGACCAATTGGATGGAAAACTTACACTGTTGAAATTCTGGAGTCACTGTTTTTTGTACATCTTCTGCCATCTCATCAATATGACATTGTTATTATTATTGTTACTAAGTGGAATACACTTCAAAATAGGTCCGGAGTCCTTTTTCATAACCGTTTCTATGACTTCCTTTATGGCTCGTAGACTAATCTTCTCGCTAATAGTATGTGATTTTCCATTTTTTGCTATAAGGGAGGTATTGTAGGATGCCTGCATCCTCCCTTCAATGTCAGCAGCAGCTGGTGACTTGATGAATGTCATTAAGGTTGGACGTTTTCTGAATCTTTCTTTTGGTGTTTTAAAAAACTCAAGATCTTTGTTTTTCTTCTCGAAATGCATCCTTTCTACGTGGTATTTCACTTTGAAGGCTTCATTGCATCATTTCTGAATGTCTTTTTACATAACATACACATAGGCATTGTTTCATTAGTAATCGAAATTTCAAGTATTCCTGTGAGTATTGCCGGCATTTTTTCTTAGCATCAGGGGTTGGGTATTAAATTATTTGAATAAAACTAAAAAAGAATTTTACCAGACAAAATGAAGTATATTAATTAAATCAATCGAAAAAACATATACATACTTTCTGATTTGAAGAGACTTGGAAACTCTCAGGCTGAAAAATTTCCTTTCATCACTTGGAGAAGAAAAACATTTACACTAAATATCGATGCCACTTCATGAGCAAAGACAAGAATAAATCAATTACACGCAAGGAAAGCCAACCTGCTAACCTCCTCAGTCTTGAGGTATGATCTTACATTTTTTCCATGCTCTGTAGCCACTGGTATGAATGCCAGTGGTATCATAGACCATCCATTCCCTGCTTCAAGTGAGTTTTCGTTCATCGCTCTCGACAGTAGGTGGCAGAACTAACTTCAAATCAGCTTTGTGTTCGCTCTTCACGATGGCGATCAGAAGCGAATGTAATTACGTCCATGTACCGTTTAATAATATTTCAACATGTTTTTATCAACTTAAGACATAATAACTGATCATATCCTATAAGTTAAAATGTTAAAAATACAATTATGTATGAATTGCATTGCGTTAGAAAATGAAAAAGCAACTGAGGCCGTCGCAACATTCACTCGGCGGCTTAGGACCAGCGCACCGCCAGCCCACTGGGACTTTGCTCAGTGGCCCAATTTGCTCCTGGTATTAGGCTTCCTCTTGAGTATGCCGATGGTTTCAGGGAGTATGCAAAAATAATGTAATCCATAACAGTAAAGATTCCAGCTACCCTATATCTTCAGTGCAATACAGAAATATCATAAAACTTGGTCGGTTCTGCCTCATTATCTATTTAATATGGCATTTCAGCCATAAGCCCTTCGTTAGGGTGGTCCTCAAAATGGCAACTTTTGAAAATGTTTTGTCATACCATGTCATTCTATGCCGGCATAGAAGCTCCTCCCAAATTTCAGATCGATCGGATGATATTTAGAGGCCACGCAACACCGTTCAATTTTGAACATGGATGGGTCCAGTTTGAACCACCACCTGAATTGTCCCATTTGTCTACCAGGATCATTCTAAGATGACATGACAGCGTCAAATCTCGTGTAATGTCTGCACCCTCCTTTTTTGATGGGAACTTTTGGGGAAAAAGTGTGGGTATTACACAAGTAAATACGGTATGCCCTGCAGCACGTTTCATTTTCATAAGCTAAAGTTTTTTGTGATAAACACTTCCAGCATAAACCAGCTTCATCAGCATTATAGATTTGTTCTGACGTGAAACCTTCATTATTGACGAAATGCTGAAATTGAGACTTAAATTCCTCAGCCGCCAGCTCATCACAACCAAGTTTTTTCACCTTGGATAGCAATCTGATGAATCCCATGTCTTTGCTTAAATCTAGTCAACCACCCAGAAGATGTGTTAAACTCCCTTGTTATTTTCAATCCATCAAAAAAATACTTCGCTTTCACTGCATAAACAGCACCCAAAAACTGGAATTCCCTCGGCCCTCTGTTGGTTGAACCAAAAACCATTGCTTTATCCAGATCATCGTAGGTCGATGTTTTCATCGTTTTCCAGCTTGACTTACCACTTGCACTATCAGAAACTCCAGCAAACCCAATTAACTTATTTTTGTTTTTCACAAGATCACGCACTGTTTGGTCGCCAACATAGTATTCGTTCATTAACGACTTCACCATCACACCTTTTTCAGATTTTTAAAATTGTCAAGTTTTTGTTCTCGAGAAATAACAACTGTTTACATTTCAACACGATCAAGTGAGAGTTATTCAACTTTCAAATTAACAAGAACAAAATGATGCATGCACCTGCTACGATGCACAAAAATAAAGTGAACACTTGAATAAAATATCCTGATCCACTCGGTGAGAGAAAGATAGTGTTTTCACATGCCATCTGCATGATATTTTTATATGTGAATAACAATGTGATAATATGCATCTCTAACATACATAGTAGCAGAAACTACGTATCTCGTTACTGTGTGTTCTCCCTCTCTCTCTTCATTCTTCCACCCTGCATATCACTCATGATCTAGGTCTCTGTTACATTTTCGCATCATATTTTTAGCGGCCGCCTTCTCATATTCCAAATTATTTCCATATATACGTTCTTTTTGACATCCTGGCTAATCCACATTTCGGTTAATCTGCAACCTGGTGAAGCCGATCCCAGTTAATTGAGAGTCTACTGTAATATGATTATGATCACAGGAATGTTTAGATGAGCCGTGTTATTAAAAAAGTTGAGAAATGCTAGCTTACCATAAATCTACGATCTAAAATAATTTGGCATGTCATTTTTTTCAATGTAGCTAATAAATTAATCCACTTGGAATGTAATTTAACCATAAATAAAAAATACATTGAAGAGAAGGGAGCTAAGGGGTCCATTGAAGAAACATACAGATTACTTCTAGGAACTGGATCACTTGAAACAGATTTTCAATAAGTAAGAATTTAGCGGACATGGCCGACCTGGCACTGCTGTCTGTCTGTTAGATGCGATATTCGTTAGATACATATATACATACATACACACACACAGTAAAACCTCATTATTTCGAAGTTCAAGAGACCACAAAAATACGACTGAATTATTCAGGTTTGAAATAAATAAATAAATATATATATATATATATATATATATATATATACACACACACACACAGTAAAACCTCATTATTTCGAAGTTCCAGAGACCACAAAAATACGACTTCGAATTATTCAGGTTCGAAATAAACGAACTTTAAAAAAATCAAAATTTCTTATGATTTGCTAGTTGAACAGTAAAATTGCAATATAGTTTTATCTATCCATTCTGCTACAAAACGTATTGACCTTACAAGCTCGTACACACGGCGAATTCGTGAACAGAGCTGAAGTGACCACTTAATTCATGAACAACACCGCGTGAAAAATAAGATCGAGTGAACATTCCAGTTTTCCGTGTGCATTTCAAGTTACTCTTTTATGACACATTTCGGAAGAAAAGACATTACATTGCATTGTAATTTTATTCCCATCCATATTACACAGCTGTAATAAAATATACATGCTCTCAAAATAACGTGGTCATATTTGTTATGACAGGTGATGATTTTACAATTATGTACTTACGAATTCTTTTCTGCAATACGTACTTAATGCATTCTCCCTTTGGGACTGCTGGCGATGGGATTTTAATCCATGAATTGCATCATGCAGGTAGGAGGGAGGGGTAGGGTCAAGCTTAGCATATCACACCAAGTTTAAGGGAAGGGAAAACTAAAAAGGCAAACATAAGCATGACATATTTTATGGACGATCTCTTAGAATTGTAAGAAATACTCTTAACCCCTCAGCATCATCCTGCATACCCTGTGGTATGCAGAATAAAAACTTCATATGAGGTCGTACTGGGTGCGCCACAGAGATAGCTAATTTCTCTATTTTTGAAGCAATAAATTTTCTTAATCTGAAAAACCTTGATGTATTTCAAAACAGTAACCTTTGACCTTCCTATTGTGCTTAATTCTGCTTTTTTCACTGTTTTCCTTTTACCTACATTATACGTCAAATTTTGTGATTGAATGTTCGCATAGTTATGCGAATTGTGGGTTCTAAAACCCCTATTCAATACTGAGACTAACCGAATCTCTGCACGAAAGCTACTACTACTACAATACATGATTTGAAAGAAATATAGTCAGTGCTTAACTTACAACTAGAAAATAAATGCACTCAATCTAAAGTAAATTTTTTTTTGATTAAATTGACATGTATTTACTATCATTTTAAGTGGAAAAGGAGGAACTATTTGCATTCAAGGTTTTTCATACAGAACGTTATCTTGCTATCAAGCCTTTATTCTTTAGCTTCTGTTACAGGGAGATACCATTTTATGCCTTAAGTCTTGTATAGTAAAATTTTAAAAACTGTCATACCTGAGCTCTAGAGAGATTAAGCCCCAATGTGAAGAGTATCTCCTCAACATCCTTGTCGAATATATACCCGCAGTGAGACTGATCAAAGTAGACAAAAGAGAGGAGGAGTGCTGGATCTTCAGTGTACATGCGGACCTTCTCCTTCTTGCTCTTCTCCCCTTTACTCTCATTCTTTTCACTATTTCCACGGGAACTTTCTTTGTACTTTCCTCGTCCCTTGCCATCTCTTTCTCTTCGATCGCGGCTATTTTCCTCTTCATCCTTACAAAACAAAATCTTGTTTAAAAAATATTTCCTTGAGAAATTTTCAGACAAAAGAAATCTTACAACAAAAATAGCACTTACATTCTTATGATCTTATTTACTAAGCATACTATACCTATTAACCATAAGGTCCCAAATGAAACAACAACTTGGAATTTTCATATGCAATTACAGCTCACAAATTGCCATGGAAAATGGGAGTTGAAATGACATACCTTACTTTGTATGTCTTATCCACTAATAAGGGCAACAAATATCCTCAAATTATGACTCACATAGATGAAACAAGCAAACCAAATTACAATAATAAACTCACACCAAAAATTATTGCTGTAAAAAAATAAAATGATTTTACTTAATTTTAAACAAACACCTTTTTCAATAAGAAAATGATCCTGATATTTAAAAATTACGAGTTCCATTAAATATATTTAAGTCTTTAATGAGAAAATATATTTAAATAAATAAATTCTAAAAGGGAAGTTTTTTTATGGATTCAAGTAGTGGTAAGATCTTGTTTATACAAAATAAGCTAAAACAAAAGTTTATATGATGTTTGCATCAGTCTTTAGTGAAAATACAGGCCATTTTTAATCTTAAAAAGTAAATTTAAACAATTATTGCCAATAGTGTGAAACAAGGAGAAGTTAAACATACCAAAGGAAATGGTAAACTGTTTCTGAAATTTCCTTTTGCAAGATGGTTATTATGGCATATCTAGTTGTCACAAAGCATGAGACCTAGAGGTTTGCATTCTTAAGGTTTCACTATACTTAAAGAATCATTTCCTAGGTGATATTGGTGACCCCTTTTGCATATATCTCAATTCAGTAACTTTAATCTACCCTGTTCTTACTTTCAGCAAGACTCCTGAATGAGACATTCCCTATTTCTTTAAAACTATTTTGGATAAATGATTTAAGTTGCCCATGTAGCCATGAAAAGAATTGAATAAACAGGATGAGAATTTCAGAAACAAAGCAGTTGTGTTGTGATTTTAATCAGCAATGTGTGAATTACTCCCAAATTAAAATGATTAAAAAGCTGAAGTTTTTCTAATTACCTCTTCTTCATCATCATCTTCGTCATCATCGTCCTTCTCGATGCTCTTCTCTTTCTCTTCTAGCTTTTCATCAGCACGCTTGAGGTCATCTTTCTTATCATCATCTTTCCTCTCGTCTCTGTCATCCTTTCTCTCATCTCTCTTATCCTTATCTTTCCTCCTCTCCTAGTCGCAGAAGTAAATTTCATCATTATGATACTAAGCTACTTTTGGGGGTATTTATAATTTATCAAAGCATCTTCAGGACTCTGAACTGTATTTGAAGTTCTTGGTGCTTATCTACCTTATAAATAAAATGACACAATTCTTTATGAAGCCTTTGTTTCCAATAAAAATCTGCCAAGTTATAGAACTTACTTAGTACAACTTACAATGAAAAAAGCCAACTTTGAAATATCAAGTACCTTTTAAATAAAACTACTTGGGCAGAAATATAATTTAATTTTTTTTTGTAATTTCACCTTTTCATCTTTTTCTTCTTTTGACCGATCAGGAATGGAGCAAAGAGCCCGATAAATACTAAAGCCAAAATCTCTCATCAACATCTCATTGAAGAGTTCAGCAAACAAAGAGACTTCAAATGAGTGTTCCTGTTGAAACAATAGAATGTGAAAATAATATACCTATACATTTTCATGAATAAACTGAAAAATATTAATGAAATGCTCTAACTTGTAACCTTATTCTATTCTTAAAAAATATATTACTCAATTTGCTCTGAACAAAATGTTTGTATTTCTTTTGAAAAGAAATATTATTAAAACTTTCAAGCAATACAACCAATTCAAAATAGCCTCTGTGTGCAAAAACATTCGTCTGATCAAGTTATTTATTTACTACTTGAATATTTTTAAAATTTTCAATATAATTTTGACATTTTAAGCATGCTGCACACAAAGGTTAATTTTCTTATTGTCATTAATATTATTAACCCTTATTATCCACGTGTACATTTAAATGTACACTCATGGTTGTGCATAAATTTAAATGTATACTGGGCATGAATCTGCTTATACAAATTTATAGGCCTATGAGATCACCCGACTGTGTAATGATGTGATGTCCTGAGATATGATAATTTATACCAGTGTAAACATATAATATTAAAATATGCCAACTAAATTGGCTGCGAGACAGAGCAGCAGCAATTTAAATGCTGTATGGTATGACTAAAACTTATATTTATACATCAGTAACCCTCCATATAAAACACAAGTTCTATGGCCATACCTGCATAATAAAATATAAAAACCTTCTACTTGCAGATGAATAATAACATTGTTACTAAACAAAAAAATTATTCAGAAGAATAATGCAGAAAATATTTGACTGACATGTTGTGCACAGGGCATTTAATTATGATGGTAGAGAACAGCACTGGACTAAAACTGTCCAAGTCAACTGCTTTAGAGATTTAAAAATGTGGATTGTTTCCAGCAACTCTATGGTATATTATGCTTCTTTTGAGTAGGAGAGCATTTCGATGCAGGTTCCTTAATTTTTATATACAAAAATTAAATTTAGCCTCCTTGGTCTGCACTTGCCCCACAAGTGCCTTCTGTCCTCAGTTATGGCATGAATATAACATGGGACAAGATCATATTCTATGCAATCTGAGCTTCAAAATGATTTTCATACATGAATACATCTTGAATAGTTGAGGACTTACACAATTTTCTCCAAAGTGAAAGCAACCCAACCATACATGAAAAAATATCTGATGTGGCCACCACATGACTTTCTCCATACCTGTAATATTTCTAAAAATTCCAAATAGGTTAAATGATAATAAATATTTTAAGGAACAGAAAGAAAAATTTCAAGACTTGACAAAGAACAGAAATAAGCTCAAACCGTAGCCTTCTGATATTGGCTATGGCAAGGAAGCACCAACAATTAAGAAAATAAAAAGGAGCATTACTAAGACATAACTAAGTGTAAAGTGTTTACAATAGTCGCTGATAGGTGGTGTGGTGATGGCAGCTAAAACATTAGTTTTTAAAATATCTCTTAAACAATGCATTATATGGGAAAATGTTTCGAACAAACACTACAGAAAATTAAATTTCCTACAACTTATATTTCAATACTTTTTTACATTCATCAAATATTAAAGCAAATAAAAAAAGCGGAAAAGTGATGAGTAAACACACACTTCTGGTTAACTGATTTTTACCAAAAACTAATCAGTTCTTGTCCCTTTAACAAAAATGTCAAATATAAAATTTCGCATTGACCTGAGTAACAACGAAAGATGAAAAAAAATAAAAAATAAACATGAAATTTTCATGTCCAAAACGAATCTGTTGACCGAATTGATGCATATTTAAAAATCGTCAAAAAAAAATAAAAAATAAACATGAAATTTTCATGTCCAAAACGAATCTGTTGACCGAATTGATGCATATTTAAAAATCGTAGGTACGAAACTGAATTTTTCATTCTTTTAGGCATTGTTTTGTACAAATCCCATATTCATACGGTGGTTTTAAGTACAGGTTTCCCTCTCTTTATGCAGGTTCGCTTTATGCGAATTCACTATTATGTGGAAAACTTATTGCTACCAGAATTTCTTTTTGTCTTTGATTTTCTCTTACGAGGTTATGCGGCCAGTGCAATACAGATGAAAGAAAGTTCTCCACTACACAATGCGACCATTCAGTCTCTTATGCTGCACATATTAATACTTCAGTAAAAGAGATGAGAGTGGAGTGGATATTGTAGAGTGGAGATTTCATGTGATACTGAGCACACTTGAGAAGTTTTGTCTCCTTGCCTGCGGAACTTGCATTGGGCCAAGACAACCCTCGAGCATTTTAAACCTCCACTATTATGTCACTCAAAACAGCCACCACTTGTACTCATCTGCTTCCTTTTATTGGCAAGTATAATTTAGTGTTAACTGTTTTAAGTTTGTATTTATCGCATAAGAAGTTGTTATGGAGCGAAAGAAGAGCATCTTGGAGGGGAGTTAGGACTGCTTGTGGAACCTATCCCTAACTTTTACATGTAAAAATGGGTTCTGTTTATGCGAATTCACTTTCCTGGAATGCAACCCCTGCATAAAGAGAGGGAAACCTGTAATTTTAAAATGTGATTGAAAGTTATGCGGTGTAGGGTCATAGACAGCGCTACACTTGATGATGATGATCACCATTACATTATGTTATTTAGAGAAAAGTTTTGGATGGAATTTTCAATAAGTATTTACTGAAGGTGCTAATACTTCTTTCTGGAGAGATAATGCCTCTAATGTTGTCAGTCGCTCACACTTTGCAGGCCCTGGATGGATATTTTTTCTTCTTCTTCGCTACAATAGGCTCGAGATGGTATTTACTCAAGCAACTTGTGAGTCTGCATGGAACGTCCGTCCTCTCAGAATGCTAAGACAGCTTTTTTTCTGTCTCCTATTTCCTCACTTCATGACTCAGTTTTTTCCTACTCATAGCCCAATCTTTTGCAATCTCAAGCAAAAACATCTTGAACCTTAGTTTACTTGATGTGTTGAAAGTTTTATATGGTCTAAATGAGTTAAAAAGAGCATACCTGAAGAGCTAATATTGACAACGAATATGAAAACTACCATATCTGCCCGAATAGAAGCTAACCCACCAAAAATTTCCACAATTTTTTGACAAAAAAGTAAATTTAAAGTCTATTTCCAATGAAATTAGCATTTACATTTCATTAAGAAATTGCATTTTTATAATTATACATGTTCATATCGTTAGTAGCTCAATAACTTTGGCTAAGATTGATAAAGGTAAAGTACTCCTTTAGCCAAACAATTAGAGGGTTACAACAGTGGGCTTGGGTGTTGTAACCCTCTAATTGTTTGGCTAAAGGAGTACTTTACCTTTATATATACATGTTCATGTCAAGTTTTATTGAAATTCAAACAGTTGACCATCAAAAGCCATCATCGCAATTTGCATAATCATCTGCATAGTCAAGGTATGCAATTTTAATAGATTCCATGAATGAGATTTTAACATGCATACAAACATTACAATGGTTATAGCAATAACTACAATAGCCAAGTAAAACTAATAGGAACTTCTTTTAATGACTACTGAAAATAATATAAATTGCTAACTATTCTTAATGATACATATGCATAGCCCTGAGAAATGAAAGAAAATATCCAATAGCATTTAAAAACGAAAGAACAGGTAACAATGGTAATGAAACAATTACTGCTAAATTCAATATTTTAGCTTTATTATTTATTCATTAATATTTGTCATAGGTGAAATATTTACTTTACGAAAAATATAGTAATATCATTTGAATGCGATGGCAATGAGAGACATGCTGCCATCTATGGGTGACTACGAGACAACCCTAACCCCAATTTTTTTTCTCGGACTCGCATTTAAGCCATGGGATGTATTTTTCATGATGGATGTTGACGAAAAACATTGGCTTGTATTCAGGCAGATACAGTATATTGCTAGCTGTTCCATCCCTTCTGCTCCTAATTGTTTGCATTTTCTTGACCCTGTCCAATGAGAGACAAGGACCACTCCAGAAAGTATTCTGCATCATAAAGATAAAACTCAAACATCATAGCATAAACAAGATTACAAAATATGCAAACCGAGTTCTTGTGTTCTGATGCAGCAGCTAATGACAGGGCTCAGCGTAAATGACAAAATTGGAATGATTTATAAAGATTCACTGGAAAAAAGATGTTAACAAAAGCTTCCATTATAAATTATATTATTATTATAAATCATAAAACCAACGTAAAGATTTTACTCGATAAATCAATCATGGTGCTTGCTGAACAAAATAAAGCAGCAATTTTGAAGGTTTTGCCAAATTGAATTTTATCCAAATTTCTATCATATGATTCACCTTAGTATCTTCCTGTCGGTAATCAAGCAAAAGGGAAAGGGACATCACAGTGCAGTCAAACTTCCCAGACTTGGCTGTTTTGGATGGGTGGACCAGGACATGAGGAGTATCTGGTAACACATATCTCCGCTCCAAGGTTGCTTTCTCACGTTCATCCTGTTTGCGCTTTTCATCTTCCTGTAACAACAAAATCGAATAATTTCTATAACTCATGCCATATTTACTCGAATAAAAGATGAGGTTTTTATCCTAATTAGAGCCTTTGAAAATTAAGGGGTCTTAAGTTCAAATATGAAATAAAATTAGGCATTAAGTTGATGCTTTTACTACAAATGAATTATGAGATAAAATACAAATATGTACATATAGCAGTTTTTTGTTGAAAACTTACTATATGAGATTTCATGCTTAGCTTCACATTCAGTATTTTGTCTCATTAAATTTAGTATGGAATTCTGCAACATGATCAGGTTTTCAAAACCATGAATAGGGTTGCATGGTTAGTCTGCAGTGATATCATTATGAGCAACAGCTTAACTCATCGGGATTCCTACATTCAATAGTGGCAGGCATCATTACTCTCTGCGTTATCTTTGTGATCTTGTATTAATTTTAAATAAGTCATTTAAAATTGCAGATTTGACTTGATAAGCTCAAGGTAAAAAACTCTTGTAAATTTTGTAGACATTTAGAATGTTTGTAGGAATCACATGGATTTATTTCACAAAAAATTTTTTCTGTATAGACAATCTTAAAAGTGGGAGTTTATCTCAGATTCAGGGCCTTTGGATTCTGATAAATATGGTGCTTCACAAGTCAAAATCAGCAAGCAAAAAACTAACATTTTACAATAAATCTTCACCTTGAATGCTATAAAGGTCTGTTGAATCTCTTTGAGGATTACCTGCCCATTAAAAGGTGTTGAGTGACAAAACAAACTAGATTGTTAACCAAACAATTACAAAACTTTATGGCTAATTGCATCCACGCACCTCTTTTTTCCTTTTGTCCTCGTCCCTTTCGTCAACCTCAATTTTTGGAGGCAACTGAGATTCAACATCCATCCCGGACTCTGTCTTTCTTTCGCCTTCTTTCATTCCTTCCATGTCAGCATCTGCTTCCATGCCGCACTGACTTGCCTCCCTGCTTCCCTCTTCGTCTTCATCATCCTCCTCTTCAGCTCTCTGAGCTTCAGTCTTGATTGCCTTACTAAGGCGAGCTATCAGTTGAGACTTGAGTCCCTTTGGACTTAAAAGTCGTGCTTCCAATTCCTGACGAAGCTCTGAAACCTGTTTTTTTTTAATATTGGAGAGGGCAATGGAATAGAGACAGGAGTTGTTTATGCTTTGTTGACTGGCATAATAATGTAAACTGGGTTAAGCTGATGAAAATACTCAAGGATATTGGCATAGACTGGAAAAGGCTAGATGGCCAATAATTAATTTATCTTGTGTAGAAGAACTAATACACTACCATAAATGATCAATAAAATAATCAGAAAAAATTAAATTAATCAAACCATAAAATAAATTAGGAAAGTCTTTATATAGTGGAATTCCATTATATGAAGGAAAATGATAAAGGAAAAGACATTTAACTTCACTTAAGTTTTTTCCTTTTTACTTCATTTAATTTATCCTATTAAACATAACTCAAGTTTTAAATAAATATCTATACCTTCAAAGTTTTAGGATCCAGTTCAGAATAATGGGTAGGCTCCTTCTTAACCGAACTAAGGTCATCAGTCTCTTCAGCCTAGAAAAAAAGGACAAAATAGTTTAGATGTAAACGCAAATAATCAAATGATTGTGCTGCTGATTGTGAAATGTCAAAACAAAACTTGGGGTAATAAAAAACTGCAGAAAGTTAGGTTAGAAATTAGGTTGTAGAGTTTTGGTTGGGTGAAACCATTACAAAAGTGGGGGGATACATAAGAAAAAACTTGTGGATCAAAGAGTTTTGTGAGACAAAAATAATAAATGAGGGATGGCATTACCTCTCTCTTTCTCTCTCTGCCAAAGAAATAAAAGCATCTAGCCACACTCAATTAAGATTGTCTTAGAAAGCCCACCAACAGACAGTCTTTCTCAGCTACAACTTCCATTCACACACCCACACACCCACATACATAAACTGCTGCTCTCTCTCTCACTTGGCATTCATAACTTCAGTCGTAAAGATAACAACCATCTCTAAAATTTCAGGAGAGTTCGGACAAATTTTTATAAGTGCTGTTCTTTCATTCATAGAAAAATAAGAGGAAATAAGGTTTGGACAAAGACTTGAGAGTTCTGAGACAAACCGTTATATGAAAGTTTTATCTTTAATCAGTCTGAAAAAAATAGTATTTCTTTTGAGGTATACATCCATACTCTTCACACCAGGCACACAGGACTGCATTATTCTTGACGACGTTTTTTCTTGCTATTGCCTATAAGGAGATGGTTTTGCACTGCTCCGGCAACGCTACCTGCCGGCCAAGAGATTTTTTCTCCCTCCCTTCACCGACTCAATACCAGCGTCCAAATCTGCCGCCAAGATGTACCTCACCCCACTCGGGCTATCTTGTTCCTTTATCTCATGGCCAACATCAGAAACATAACACATCTACACACACACACTTGCTCACACAAGCACACCCAGGTACGCAGAAACAACCAGTTTACAAGGAAAGCAATGATGAAAGAATCACTGAACTATGTTGAATCATTTCCATGGTTAGCCAAGTAAAAATTTAGAACCTACTAAAAACTCACTAGTATATTAAAAAAACTACTTAAGAAATAATTTGAAGCCAGATCAATTAAATATTGAAACAATGTTAATAGCACATATAGTCACAAAATTATACATTTATAAGATAATTGAAGCTAAAATTATGGCAAAACTGCAAAATTAAAACTGTACCATTTAAAATAATGATATTATATCTATTTCACATGCAGTGAATAAACAGAAACAGAGAAGAAATCTTAATCAAACAATAAGTAATATTCCAATAAGCAAAGGGTTTATAAAAGAAATTTTTTTATTAATTTGAAGAAAGTAACTTTAATTAAACCCATTCCTCAGTAGTTATCATGCAAATAATCCTCCGGTCAAAAGAATATTTATATATTGTTTGAAGGCTTGGTGTCACAGTGAGAAAAGATCAACATAATTCAGTGACCACATTTGTGACAAGAATCATACAAAATTTTCATTTAACTTCCTTTGACAACATCAAAAATTATCCCACTTATGAATGAAAACTCTCATTTAAGAATCACTGTATTATTTTTATGACTAGATATACTTTAAGCATCCTTAAAGTCTGGGATCCTTGGATGATCATCGCTTTCCATGTAATTTAGCACAATGAAAATAATTTTTAAGAAAATTGCACAGCAAAAAAGGTGCTTTTTAGCATAAAGTGGATGCCTTGTCATCAAAACAGCTCTCATCTTTGACCCGATGCTGCTGCAGTTGAATCTGCTGCGGCTGCGAGTTCTGCAGATGCTGCTGGCTCTGCTGCTGCAAACGAGCGGCAAGCTGCCGTCTGTAGCCCTGGCGGAGTGCCTCCCACTCTAGGTGTGTCGGAACACAACTCCAAACATCTGGGAGAAATATGACCACTGTTTCAACTCGAGCAGGGACCGGTCGGCCCTTGTGACTTGTCTCTCCGCGCCGGTAGTATATCTCCACAAATCGGTACCTGGAGTCATGGGCAGGCAGGCCGAGGCGCCGACAGGGAGAGGCGAAGGGGGGAAAGAGAGAGAGAGAGACAGAGCCATTTTGGTTTTGCAGGTCCACTGGCACCTCCGCAGTATCAACGAAAGACGGTGATTGCAAGGACTGAAGATGGAATGGTGATGAGGTTCTGGGTGAGTGGATTGATGGAAATTTTTTTTGTTATACACACTTCTTGTGCAGGGAAGCAAGGACAAAGGAATAACAAGGTGGTTAGGTATGCTTGAAAAACAAGTGCTCACACATCATTCACACACACACACATGGTCCCCCTTAAAAGAATTAAAAAAATAGTGCAGACTATGAACGAACATGCCCAACACACCTACAGGTAAAAAAAGCCAAGATGGGAAGCACGACAATCATCAGAATTACCTGAAAGACATTCATAATTTCCAAATAAAGAATTACTTGATAAGATAAGAACAATTAAAATGAATTGAAACAGAGGGAAAAGAAAATCAGGAATGTTTCATTACAGGTTTGTAACAAGAGGTTCTCGAAAGGCTAGAAATGAGTAAGGCATAAGATTCATTATATAATGGCCACTTTTCAAAACAAACGTGCTAGCTCATGCAAATGTTTCCAAGGAAAACAAAAAGGAACCAGACAATGCAACTTCACATACAAAGATTTAATTACTGTGTCCATGCAACATAACGGATACGAAGAAGAGTGTTTTCATTAAACACCAGACCAACTGTTTCATTGAGCACTTTCAATATTGATTCAAGGATATTTCTTTTCAAAATGTACACTTTTTTCAAGAATGAATTTGTCATAACTTTTACATTAATCATTCAAATTTCAGGTATATCAACAAACTTTCAGTCAATGAAAAAAAGCAAAAAATAACCCAATATGCATGCTGAATGTAAATAAAAAAACCCAATTAATTTACGTTGTAAACTCGCACATTTGGTTATATTGTAGAAAGAAATCCCTTCAGGTTTCAGTTCAGTTTCAATGTTGATTGCTTTATTGCGGTGCATAGTCAATATAGCCAGCACAGATTTACTTATATTTACTATTATTTATTTACTTTTTTATTTCTTCTTCTGTTGCTCATTTTCTTTACCAGATTTGTTATGAAATAATAATGGATTTTTACGTAACTTCGACATTTTCGTTCGTATAATGAAGCACTGGACAAAATTTTTTTTTCGTAACTTCAAAATTTCATAAAATGGGGCAAAGTAAATCGAGGTCGACTTGTATAGTCATAATAAAGGAATAAAATTTAAAATATGTCAATCAAGTTAGGATGCTGGAATGCATCTCCCATATTTACATTATTTCTTATGAGAAATTCATGTCTGACTAACACGAGTTCACCTTACACAAAATTTTTTAAGAACATATCTATCATGTTAAACAAGGAATGGATGTACATAGAATTACAAAATGCCCAGAAAATTTGTACATACGAGAAAAATCATTTTTTTAAATTTTAATTTCTAGCAAATTTGACAAATCTACAGCGTAGTATTGGGTATGAAATTGCTAGAATGATTGTGGTCCATCAGATGTTCCACAAAATGAGATGACTTGATTTGTTTTTAAAACATTGCATGTTCTATTATGCAGATTTCAAAAGAACTTCCTGTTTGTCCTATATAGGTTATGCTACAATCTTTGTAAATGAATTAGAAGACTCCTCTCTTGCCAAGTGTATTTATGTTGTATTAGTATCTGCAGAACAGCTTGTTTAACCCTTTCGCTGCTATTGACTTTTAGCTTCTGCGTCAGCGGTGTGCGCCGAGTTCAGTGACCTGTGCTGAATACTTTCTCTAGGAGCTCCATGTCTACGTTCTTTCGTCTCTTTATATTTTAAAAGTTACTTTGTCAATCATTTACATTCATATTGATTATTAACCATCACAAAAAAAAATATTTTCATCCTTCTTGAGCAGCGAACGGAAAAGCTTGAAATGCATATATGCATCGTTAGCAGTCAAGGCACCGCTCTGCCCGCCCGCATATATGCGTCGATAGCAGCGAAAGGGTTAAATTACATTTGTAATAAAAATCCACTCTGATTCTGTCTTTGGGAAATATGTGGACAATTTTATCACTGATGGTTACTAGAAAATTGGAATCTAAGTAAACAATCAATCAAACATAAATTGCATGTAATTTTTTCATTATTTGTTTCCTCATATATATGGATCTTTAACTGAAAATCTTTTTATGTAACTCTGAAGATGGCATGTTAAGCATCAAAATGGTTAATCAAACAATTTTTTAAAAGTAGAATTTAGAAAAGGTGGTTTTTTCCTTGACAGGGTTTATGTCCTTTGCAATGGGCTGAGCAAGACTTTGTTTGGTTTTACAAGAGTATATGCCCAAATCAAGGAAGCAGATTAAGAGGTAGAGTCATGAGGTATGAGTGTAACACCGAAAAAAACATGTGGTTGGAGAAAAATAATTGGAAACATTTCCAAGAAGATCTAATGTTTGCCTTGCAAGAGAATACTGTAAAGACACGTATAGGACACACCCGTTTATAGGGCACACCCATGTATAGGACGCATATATGTATAGGATGCAGGGAGGTTTTCGGCCCAAATTCTGAGAATTTTCTGTTCCTGTGTATAGGACGCAAGAAGGTTTTCTCTTAAAATTCTAGAAATAAACAGTAAGTCGCAATAAAAGATTCATATCCATCCTATTAGATGATTTTTGTTGAATATACTTTCTGCTAAGTATGATCTGAAAAGTGAATATACTGAAGTATTTGTATTATGAGATTTATCTATGTCAAAACTAATTATTACAGGATATAGAAAAACACCTTGTTAAGTAATGTAGAAGATAAAATGTAACAAACTTTCGTCACTTCTTTCCAATTGAAATAAAAAACTCTGTAAAAATTTCTGCGATCGTCTGTGAAACTTGCAATAAAAATAAAATATCTTGAATTTTAAAAAGTTATTTATTTCAATTACTGATAAAGATTTCTTCCAAGTTCCATCCTTTAATATTGACTATAATTTTCATGGTGCTTCCAAATGATGCTTCAGACAAAATAACAAAATGTTGAACTGTAGGCAGGTATGCTTATTCCTCTGTTGAGTTCCTGCAATTATCTATTTGACGTTTTGAAGATTAAAAATTACATTGATACTACTTTTGCAATACCCAGCTAATTCGCAGGTAAATTTCTTCAAGTATTACTACGTACGTAAAACGAACTTACATTCCTACTTTACAAATAACAGCACGGATTATTAATCACTTACTAATGGATTTTATTTTTACCCTTATCTATGAAAGAAAAAATGAAAGTCAAGGGACAAAGTTATGACGCTAATTATAAATTAAGAGTATGTCAGTATGCTAAAGAACATTGTAATAGAGCGGCTGAACGTGAATTTGGGCCCAGTGAATGTCTTATAAGAAAATGGAGAAAGGCTGAAGAAACGATTAAAAATATGGGGAAGACCAAAAAGGCGAACTGGGGTATTAAAGCAAACCATCGTGAAATGAAAGAATGCTGGCTGAAATGGATAAGAGATACAAGAAGGGACTGCTTGGGTGTTAGCACATCAGCTGTTCATGCACAAGCTTTGAGATTATCCAAAGAATTAGCCATTAAAGACTTCCAAGCATCTATGCATTGGTGTCGTCGTTTCTACAAAAGACACAATTTATCAATCTGCCAATGTACTACAATAAGTCAACGTTTACCTGAAGATCACAAGGAGAAATTAATTGTATACCAGTCCTATATAATACAATTAAGAATGAAATTCAATTTTCCACTTAGTCAAATAGGCAACGCTGACCAAACACCATTAACATACAATAGTAAATGAGAGAGTTGCAAGAACCGTCACAATGAGAGTAATGGGAAATGAAAAAAATCCTTCCACTGTCATGCTTGCCTGTATGGCTGATGGGATGAACCTAGCATGTACCTAGTTTTTAAAAGAAAAACAATGTCGAAATGCAAATTTCCCCATGGCATCCTAGTCCGAGTGCAACAGCAAGGTTGGTTTGATGAAAACATCACCAGTGACTGAATCAAGACTGTTTGGAAAAGAAGGTCTGGTGGAATGCGTCAAAGATCTCTCTTGGCCTTACAAGGGGAGGACCAGACATTGATGTCACAAACTGTGACCAACTTTCGCTGGTGGATAGAAGCATAAAAATAAGTAGACACCTGTCTCGGCTTTGGCTCCATAGACCTTAGTTTACAAGAAATCAGGGGTCGAAGTTGATAGAAAATTACTGCAATACTTATAAGGTCCTCACAGGGAGTTAATTAATGCATAAGCAGGTTAGCTGAGTGGTTAAGCCACTAAACTACCAAGCTGACGATTCTTGTTTTGTGATTCGAACCCCAATACTGGCAGTTTTAAAAATCTATTACAATGAAGTACTATTTGATATGTTTTATTCTGTTTTGAAATAATGCCTTGGATTATTATTTTTAGAAAAACAAATTACACTTGGTAAGCATACACGTGGGAAAAACAGTTGCTATTGCTTACATAATGCATATTCATTAACAGTTAATTAAATTTATAAATTAATTCCAAAGCAGTAGCATTTTTGAACAGCAGGAAGGTATAGCAGGCAAAATCTTTTATTATTTTAAAAATGTATTTTATTCTAATGGAGAGAGAGCTAACAATTCAAAATTAAAGACTATAAGTTGTATTCATGCACACATACTTTTGCACACACACTGTTGTGTGGCCCATTAAAGGGAGATCTATACACACAACATTTTCTCGGGCATACACTTGTCTAGAATGAATTGCATAATTTGCTTTTCTTAAAATAATAATTCAAGGCATTTTTTTCAAAAAAATAAAACTTATATCAAATAGTACTTCATTGTAATAGATTAATAATAATTTCCCAAAGCTTCAAGAGAACCCAGGGTCTCGGATTTTAAGGGCCCCATAGAAATGTTACGGCCATGTCAAATGACGAAGCGCTCACGTTACATTCGTACTAACACAACAGTGTGTGTGCATGTGCAAAAGTATATATATATATAATATTAAAATATATGCCAAATTAAAATGCTAGTATAGTATGCTTGGGTTTCCATTATATTTGTCTGGAAAATTGTACAGAGAGCAAAGGGAGGGGGTCACATTGCCCCCAGGTGAAGAACCTAGCTACGCCACTGGCACAGCCTTTAAATGTACTCAATTGTTAATGGCTTTCTCATTTTTTAATGTACCTCATACTAGAGGTTTCTATTAAAGGGTTTTCTTCAATAAGTTAACTTCCTTTTAAGTGCAGTGCATCAGAAATAAGATGTCCTCACAGCTTCCAATCTGTTTTTTTATGTGCTATCAATAGGATTGCCAGATTTTTCAAATCACGAATTGGGACATTTACATTAAGTCAAGCATATTTGAAATATTAAGTCAGGACAAGTAGAGACAATTCTATGAAATAAAATTCAAGGCATAATTATATTAAAAACTAAATGAAAAAGGATTGACTTATTCATAAATATTTTTATGAACACTAAAGTTCAAACACACATTAAAGAAATGATTTTGAAATTAAATTAATTATAAATATTTTAGGCTTGATTGGGCTTCCTCTAGTATTTTCTTACTAGCTTCTGTAGCTAGATATAATTTAAATTTCCTACAACTCCTTTGAAAGTTTTGCTTAATCATAAGTTTAGCTTCTAAATTGGATAGCAATAGTTTGTTGTCTTTTCTCCATGCAACAGCCATCAAACTAAATATTCCTTCACTTGCTGCATTCCTATGTGGTAATGTTAAAACAAAGCTGACGACTTTTAATACTTCATTAGCATCTATATTTAATTTTTTAAATTCAACTCATTTCTCTGCGAGTTTTTTTATTTAAACATGATTATATTATATATTCTGATTACAATTTTGAGTGTTGAACAATTTTGTTCATTAAGTGGGACATTCGAAAGATAAGTCGGGATGTGGTAAACATGTTAACAAGTCTGGAGAATCCAGCAAAAATCGGGACATCTGGCAACCCTAGCTATCAACCATTCATCTCTGCAAGAAATGTGGCACTTACCCATTGTAGAAAGTTTTTATCTAAAAAATTATACTTAATATTTGTGTATTTATTTGTCGAGAAATGCCATTCAAAAAATAACAATTTTGTAATCACCGTTTCACCATTTTTTCAGGGATTAAACCCTCAAGCTGCAGAAATATAAATTACTCTACATGCTTAAAATACATTTTAGCGATACTACTTCCTTCCCTTCTACTTTTAATTGCACTTGGAACCACTCTGTCTTTTGTCACCCAAAATCAAATAACTTGTGTAGAAGGGACAAGGACTTGACTGGTTCTCATGTGAAATTGTGTTAAATTACAATGTAGAACATTTTACGTGGCATGTTGTTGCCTGCCATATACATTGTAGCTGAGGTGTCGTAAGTCCTGAGTGGCTTAAGGACTGACTGTATTTCCATATCTAGGTGCACTGTTCATGCTCTGCTAGTGCGATTTACGTATGAGGTTTTGAAGTTTTCACCCAAAAGAGTTCATATTTTCCTCTCTAAGTAAGCTGTTCCTGTCAACATGAGTGCTGTTTTGAAAAGAAAGAGTTCATATTTCTGCCTCTAGGGGCGCTGTTCCTGCTCTGCCGCCGTTTTTGAAATCTTCACCCAAAAGAGTTCGGAGATTTTTTTTGCAAAGCTAACCTGAAAAATGTTAAAAACTGTTGGGAATCACATGCTAAATTGATTTTTAAAAATTGGAAATTCTAATATATAATGATGCGAATAGCGGGAAAACTTAAAATGAAATAATGTAAATACAGGGTTTTACTTACATTGGAATCAGGAAAATTGAAGGGACCCATATAAAATGTTGTAAATAGCATGAAAACGTATTCCAATAACGTAAATACGGGGTTTTACTGTATGCGGTTAAAGCCTCGCAGCATAGTAATGATATCAGTTCCTTGTACAAGAGAGAGATGGCAGTAAGAAAAAAATGTGCGACAAATATTTTCTATCAAAATTTAGTTCAAATTATGTTTTGCGACAAATGCTACTATTAGATATTCATACTTTTCTATTTTAATGTTATTTGAGATATTAATGTAATCAAGAATATGTTGGTTCACTTTTTTAGAAATGTATTTCAAAATACAACAGAGCCTCCTGGAGGAGAACATTTCAATTGGCTGACGTTCATGTTTTTAAGGTTATACTAGTTCCTTGTAGAGCCAAGACATAGCAGTAAGGTAAAATTGCACGACATGAATATTTTCTATCAAAATTTTCTGTTCAAATTAGGTTTTACGACAATTGCTAATATTAGGCCAGGTGTACAACAAGGCAACTGTAAACTGCAACTCCACTTCAACTCAACTTCCAGTCAACTGCAAATGAATGACACACATGCAATCATATGGGACAGTGTACACCAAGTAAACTCTTACACCACCGCAGCACAACTGGTGGGGAAACTCAACTGAGAGGCAACTTGACATGTCAGTTTCCTCCAAGTTGAATTCCTTCCAGTTACACAGCCACAAGCAAGCTCGTAGTACTGCACTGTCTTTGATTTTTTAAAATTTCTCGTTGTGTGATTGTGTAGACCAGTGCTGCCCGAACCTTTCTGATGGTGGGCCACATCACGGGATGCGAATCCCTTGGTGAGCTGCATTGGAAGTTGTCAATTCTTCGGTGGGCCAGATTAGAGATTAAATCGGAAGTTTTCTATGTATTCTGAGGTGCCATATAAGTGAAACTCAAGTCGAAATAAGGTTTTCATGGCTAACATTTCATTATTTAAAGTTTTATTATAAAAAATTTCAAAAATGTATGAATTTGTATGTTAAATTTTTTTAATTGCCTTTTTGCCATAGCTTTGTGAGCCGCACAAAAACCTTTCATGGGCCGCATTTGGCCTGTGGGCCATAGTTTGGACACCCCTGGTGTATACTATGGAGAAGAATCCATTAGAAAAAAGAAATGTTTTATTAGTCCAGCTCATTGAGCAAGAACATCTTGATGACAAAAGTAGCCTTGAATATTCGAGGCGAGATAAAATGGACAACGCATGGTTCAGGATTTTACAGGAAATGAAAGAGAGCAGTAAGTACTTTTGTATTATAATTGGGAAAGTTATGTACAATATCTTGTTTAAACGAGAGTGCCTTTCAAAACTAGGTCAAACTTATCTAAAACAATATAGAAAAATATTATTTTTGTCATAATAGATTATAAAACGAAGCGCATTATATTCAGCTAAGTTATAGCAAGGGAAAAAAGGGCTGGAGATATGTCTCACAGCAAATGTGGCGCCAGTAGCTCATGTCAGACATATGGGGAGTTAGGTAAAATTATCTAGCATTCTGTACATGTGTACCAAATTTCAGTTAAATTGGAATAAATTCACCATTTAAAAAATTTCTCTCTTTAGACATCCTATATATCCTATTTATTACAATATATCATCATCATGCTTCTGTCCGAAGACAGGTTTTAACTGAATCGCTGCCTCCATTTCTCTCTCTCCCTAGAAGCCTCTTTTATACCTCTATAAGTATTATATCCCTGCTTTATATTATCTAATATTCCTATTCTTTTTCCCCCTCTTCCTCTTCTTCCACCAATTTTTCCTTCTAAGATCGTCCTTTGTAAACACTGTCTTCTCAATATGTGCCCTATCCAATTTGCTTGTCTTTTCCGGATTGTTTTTATTAGCATCCTTTCTTCTCCCACCATTTCTAATACTTCTTCATTTCTCTTCCTCTCTGTCCATTTCACTTTCATCATTCTTCTCCATACCCACATCTCAAAACTTTCTAAATGTTTTTCCTCCTTTCTCCTTACCATCCACGTCTCTGCACCATAAAGAGCTATGCTCCATATGTAGCATTTTGCTAATTTCTTTCTTGTTTCTAAATTTATTTTCTTGCTTGTGAGAAGCTCCTTCTTCTCGTTAAATGCTGCTTTTGCCATTGCAATCCTACTTCTGATGTCCTGTGTACTACTTCCATCCTGTGCTAAAATACTGCCGAGATATTTGAAACTACTTACTTGTTCCAATTTTTGGCCATTTACCATTATATTTAATTCTTTATATTCCTTTGAAACCACCATGACTTTCGTTTTTTCTGCATTGATCTTCATTCCATATTGTTGGCCAACCTCCACTAGTCTGTCTGTCATCCTCTGAAGCTCTTTCTCGCCTTCTGCTATTAAGCCCTGATCATCTGCGTATTTAATGGTGGTAATACTTTCACCTCCTATCTTAAATCCTTTCTCTTCCATCAACGCTTCTTCTGTTATTGTTTCTGCATAAATATTAAATATCGCTGGTGAAATAGGACAACCCTGCCTCACTCCCCTCCCTATTGAAGTACTTTCTGTTTCTTCTCCTTCAACCCTGACTCTAATCTTTTGATCAAAGTAAAGGTTTTTAAGCAGTCTTTTATCTTTCCAATCTATTCCTATTTTGTTTAAAATACCCAGCATTTTATCCCATTTCACTCGGTCAAAAGCTTTCTCCCAATCTACAAAACAAAAATACATACCTTTATTGACTTCTAGCGCTCTTTCTATCATCATCCTCATACATCCTATAGCATCTCTAGTCCCTCTTCTGAAACCAAACTGATTATCTTGCAGCTCCTTTTCTATTTTACATTCAATTCTTTTGGTTATTATTCTGGTTAGAACTTTAGCTGTATGAGAAATTAAACTAATAGTTCTGTAATCCTTACAACATTTTGCATTGTTCTTTTTCTCCAGTGGTACCATCACAACATCTAAAAAATCTTCAGGCCATATGCCAGTATCATATACTTGGTTAAAAAATTTTGAGAGTTGCTTAACTGCTTTAGATCCCAAAACCTTAAGAACGTTCACGGGTATATCATCACTCCCAACAGCCTTCTTTTCATGTCATCAATTGCTCTTTTAACTTCAGACTCGAGAATACTTGGTCCTAGCTGATCTTTTTCCACATCCTCTTTTTCATTTAATTCAATATTATATATATATATATATATATATATATATATATATAATATTATGGTGGTGGTGATCCTTCCTTTTCCCTCCTCCTCCAATATCTCCATAATCTGTTCATACATTTCATCTACTTCGTCGTCGCCAGCATTAGTTGTTGGCATATACACTTGAATTATAAGCATTTCCACTGGCTCCATCTGAAGTTTTACGGCTATTAATCTATCATTAACTGTCACTACCTTGCTAATTCTTTCAGCTATCTCTTTTCTCATTATAATTCCCACTCCCCTTTCCTTTTTCTCCCCTACCGAGTAAATAATCTTAAATTCGTCTGAATTTATCTTGCCTTCTCCTTCCCATCGAACTTCACTAAGACCTACTATACCTACATTATTCCTTCTCATTTCCCTTTTTAAGTTCTCTAGTTTACCCCCTGAATTCATAGTCCTAACATTCCATGTGCCTATTCCTAATTTCTCACTACTTGCTTTCTTCTTATTAATGTTACATTTCCTCTGTGCATCCCCTAGGGTAGTTCCCACCCGGAGATCCGATTGGGGGACTATTTTACCTCCGGAATATTTTACCCCAGAAAGATCCATAGAGGTATTTTCAGCTTTTCAGCCTATCATGGGAAATATAATGAGGTAGTTTCCCCTTGCTTTCCTCATCGCAGTTTCACAGAGTGATTACCCATCTGTAGCTGTTCAGATCCACATGATCACCACCTACAGAGGTACTGTGCAAGCTGCTGCCCTTGCACAGGGGGATGTAAAACCCCCAAGACTGCTTCTTAGTCTGACTCTTCCCCTCAGACCTTTCCGGCTTGGATGGTCCTACCAGGAGAATTATCTCCCGCCGGCATAGCTCTTTGGTTCGTAAGAGTACACAAACCCTCCCACCTCTGTAAGGTTATGCAGTCCTTAGGGAGGGATTACAATATAGATTAATGAAATACAAGTAAATAAATCAAGGCATAAATAGTTCTGCAATTTAAGAAGAACATTATCATAATCTTCTTAGATAATATTCCTCCATTGATGAAGGATCGCTCCATGTGTTACAAAGTAATGTGCCAACTGTTCTTGAAAACCTTGAGCTGTTCCTAGTCTTTGCCTTGGTTATTTCTCTATTTCTTCGAATGAATCTCCTTCAAACAGTTCATCTTCCCAAAAATCAATTTCTTCCGTAAAAATTCCGTAAAATTGGATGAAATTATGCAAGACTGTGGCAGCTTTTACAACTGACTGTGCAGTTCCCTCTGCAGCACAAATAGGTGTTTCAAAAATTCTAAATTTTGAAGTCAGCATACCAAAGGCACATTCAACACTTATGCTCTCGACAATCTGTAATTGAAAATTTTCCTTTTGTTGTTCAACATTCTCCTAGGATAGGGTCTCATTATGTTTGGCTTGAGTGGGAAGGCTTCATCCACCACAAAATAATAAGGAAAAGCTTCACCATTGTTGTCATTAGGTAAATTAGTAGGATGTGGAATATAGAATGTATTTAATTCTAGAGCTTTTTCCAGACTGGGTGCTTTAAAAAACAGTCCCATCGCTGTTCTTTTCAAAATCTCCTACAAGAACAGTTGTAAACAGCCCATCTGCACAAGCGAGCATAAAAATTGAAAAGAACCCTTTATAATTGTAAAATAGCAAATCAGATTTCGGGAAAACTTTCATTCTAATGTCCTTTCTGTTTATGGATCCTATACAATTAGGCATATTCCATAATTTGTGATATCACTTGGCAATCTCTTTCCACTTCTCTCGTAAAGAATGCCAGGCAAAAAAGAAAAGTCAAGATTGATGTTTTGAAACTGATTGACAACATATGCGAATCACCAGAGGATGGATCCTCCACAATGTCCTCCCGATTGTTGACGTATTCACTGACTTTGCAATGCTGTGCTGTAAAAGCTACAGAAGAAACAATACATCGGGGAGTTAATTATCCAATTTCGCAATACAACACTGCACCTGGCACTGTGCATAATGCAGCCGAGTCACAACCAGTGCTGACTTTATGGAATTTGGAGTCAAATGATGAAAATCACTGATAGGACTCACTCAAACATTTACAGACATTCGAAGTTATAATTCAAGTTTTTTCGTTCTGACTATTATTGTTAATACTTATATTCATTTTGTTTTAATACAAATATATGCATTTTTAATTTTTGTGTTATATTTAGAGTTAATTAAGTCTGTAATAAATTTTTATTAACTGCAAGTTATAAGAAGTCTTTCTTCTACTGGCACAGCTTCACAAAAATTTGTATCCTTCCTCCTAATGATTGGGCCCACTAGATCAACTAGTAAAGGAAAACTTGTTAAGTTCATCCTATGGTATGACTTAAACAGGCTTGGATCTTGATTTAGTTCCTTCAAATGATATAACTACTTCCTTGAAGTCTGTTTCCAGCATAAAAGGGGTGAATCCACTATCTTCTTTGGTTATTCTTCTTCTTCCTTCTCCTGAGCCAAAACCAGATAACAACCATATGAATATTTTGTGACATCATGAGATAAAGTACCCTACCCTTGCAAAAGTACAGAGCAACTGACAGAGAATTGAGTTTCCTCTATATATACGTGTTCAGAAAGCAACTAATTTTTCACTGAAAAATGGGAGTAGTTGAAGTGCAGTTGCAGTTTACAGGTGCCTTGATGTACACCTGGCCTTAGACACTCGTATTTTATATTTTAATGTTTTTGGTGATATTTGCGACCAAAATAGAACTTTTAATGAAATTTCAATAATTTAGTTAACAGGTCATGGATCAGTGTTGTCCAATAACCATTTGGGGACAAAAGGTAATGGAAAAACTCATGGTGAGGTTACCCACAAACTTCGCATTTGATGGATGTGAAGTGTCATTGTTCTTTATGCTGACACACTGACAAAACAGTTAATATATAGATTTTTTCATCATACAAATGAAAAAATCTTCCACGTCATACATATTTCTGGAAAGTCTATTACTCAAGTCCACTGTATACCTCTAAAGAGTTATAACACGAAAGAAGGAAGTACAAATATCCTAATGTGCTTTAAAGTATGTAAAAATCTTTCCCCACAATGATTAATAATATTTAAATAAAACTATAAATATCTACATTCTATAGGTCAAGACGGTTTCCAACTATAATACTCTACGTGGATAGTATAATACCTATCTATCTTCTAAGGATAAGAAAGCATAATGGGATGTATAGTTTTTAAAATCCTCCATTAAGTATAAGGAAAACCTTAAAACTCCATTAAAAACATACAAAGCATACAAAATGTGTCACAAAATATGCTAAGCCTAATTTACTTACCTCAAAATAGATATGCAAATGCATACATTAAGTAAAATAGTTTAACTTTCTCCTATTTTATAATAATAAATAAGTAACATGAAAACAGTTCAAATGCTGTTAATATGTCCCAAAATTGTTAATTAAGATGTATATTTCTTTATAGGTAAATTTGATATATCAAGCAATATAATACACTCTAAATCTAAAATCTGACCAATTTTCCTTAAATTATTTGTCTGCCATAATGCAAAATCAATTCAAATCACCTTTTAAATGTTAAATAGTGACATAAAAAGGATATGCCATGATTTCTCTTTAACTCTTAAAAACATGTCAAATTAACAAGTATTAATAATATAAAATTTTTTAAAAGCAATACATGCGCATGAAAATTAATCAAGTAATGTTTAATACTATAAAACTATATTACTCTATTTACTTGTGTTAACATTTTTTCTTTTACCATTATATGGCATATTCTATGTTTATTTGTCCTGATATAATCATAATAATTTGTATCCAAATATCATTCACAACTATCCTAAAAATGAAATTCCATTAAAGCAAAATTGTACTAAGTTTGAATTTAAACATGGTGGACAAATATTAAAATTCAAGGTAATACTTAAATTTTTTCATAAAATCAAGAATATTTTTTTAAACTCTTAGAAAAAGACTAGTTATATAACCTATTTGTGCAAAGTTTATTAAAGGAATATGTTTATTCAGCATAAAATATATATAGAAATTTAAGTTTAAGTGGAAAATTGCTACAAAAATTATAATTTCCTTACTGTATGTATTATATTTCACTGTGGATATCACATTTAATATAAAAGCTTTCATAAGGGTTATAAACATTATTTTAATATCCAATAAAATTACTTTCTTTCAACAAACTTTATCTTAGGAAAAACAATTAACTACATAAATTACATTATTTCTAGGTAGGTTTCAATATGCTACGGATACTTAAAACCCCTAGTCATATATAGCATCTTCAAAACATTTTTATCTAAAAGGGTATAATGCAAGATTTATAAATCTGTTACTTGAATGAAATGACAAATGGAGTTGTTTGAATGTTTTTCTTTATAATATGATTTGCTGATGATCTACAATCTATATATATAAAACACTACGGCAATGCAAGGCACACTGGAGGTGCAGAGCTATGAGAAGAACTTTGTATTGCTAAACCCAGCTGATACAACTGGCATTGAATCGTATTAGATGTATCATAATGATAGTATTGTATTGTAAAATCTGAAGATAAATCTGAGATAAAGAATTAGAACAGGATGGGAGGAAAGAGGTAAAGAAGAAGACAGAGAAAAAGAGGGAGAGCAACAGATTGTGACAGGAGGGAATGAGAGAGGAGGGAGGGAGAGAGAGGAGGGAGGGAGGGAGAGAGAGGAGGGAGGGAGGAAGAGAGAGGAGGGAGGGAGGGAGGGAGAGAGAGGAGGGAGGGAGAGAGAGGAGGGAGAGAGAGGAGGGAGGGAGAGAGAGGAGGGAGGGAGAGAGAGGAGGGAGGGAGAGAGAGGAGGGAGGGAGAGAGGAGGGAGGGAGAGAGAGGGAGGGAGAGGGGAATGGAGGGAGAGGGGAAGGGAGGGAGAGGGGAAGGGAGGGAGTAAGGGAGAGAGAGGAGGGAGTAAGGGAGAGAGAGGAGGGAGGGAGGGAGGGAGAGAGAGGAGGGAGGGAGGGAGGGAGAGAGAGGAGGGAGGGAGGGAGAGAGAGGAGGGAGGGAGGGAGAGAGAGGAGGGAGGGAGGGAGAGAGAGGAGGGAGTAAGGGAGAGAGAGGAGGGAGGGAGAGAGAGGAGGGAGGGAGAGAGAGGAGGGAGTAAGGGAGAGAGAGGAGGGAGGGAGAGAGAGGAGGGAGGGAGAGAGAGGAGGGAGGGAGAGAGAGGAGGGAGGGAGAGAGAGGAGGGAGAGAGAGAGGAGGGAGAGAGAGAGAGAGAGGAGGGAGAGAGAGAGAGAGGAGGGAGAGAGAGGAGGGAGGGAGGGAGAGAGAGGAGGGAGGGAGGGAGAGAGAGGAGGGAGGGAGAGAGAGGAGGGAGGGAGGGAGAGAGAGGAGGGAGGGAGGGAGAGAGAGGAAGGGAGAGAGAGGAAGGGAGAGGAAGGGAGGGAGAGGAAAGGAGGGAGAGGAAGGGATGGAGAGGGGAAGGGATGGAGAGGGGAAGGGAGGGAGAGGGGAAGGGAGGGAGAGGGGAAGGGAGGGAGAGGGGAAGGGAGGGAGAGGGGAAGGGAGGGAGAGGGGAAGGGAGGGAGAGGGGAAGGGAGGGAGTAAGGGAGGGAGTAAGGGAGAGAGAGGAGGGAGGGAGGGTGGGAGAGAAGAAGGGAGGGATAGATAGATAATCATCTTTATTCGGGCGAAATTTAGACCAGAAGGTCCATTCTTACATTTAAGGGAGGGAAGGAGGGATAGAGTAAGGGAGGGAGAGAGGAAGGGAGAGAGAAAGAGAGGAATGGAGGGAGAGTGGGAGAGGAGAAGGGAGGGAGAGAAGGATGCCGAGATCATTTGACTCAAACTATTTTATCATCAAATCAAGAGATCAAAAATTGTGTGTATAAATTTTATGATACTGAGCAATCAAGTACTAGTGTGCAGGTACTCTGCGCAGGTAAAGCTAGTGTAAATTAGAAACCATTAATGGAACTTAGCAAATTTTCATCCTTTCTGATTTTCTTATAATGCACTTACAAATATTAATGTTTACAATGTTATTAACAATCAATGAATCTGTAAGCATGGGTTAAAAGCAATAATAAAAATTGCCACTATTGTAGCAAAAATCGTTTTCTTTACTGGTACTTCTAGTATGCAATATTAAAGCCAGTTAAATGATTGTACATCCATGCACATTCCCGCTGCACATACATGCATTACCCATGCAGCCTTCATTCACACCAAATAAATATTGAGACTTCCAGACTTAATGAATTCAGAATTCTTCAAAAACAACTTCCATTGTAAGATAGTATCCTTAAATGAAATGTATACAAGCTGATTCAATCATCAACTGGCTGTACAGTTTGCATGTCTTAAAATATCGATGATTCTATCTGCGAGAATGCCTGTGTTAAGATGTGTATTAACAGGAAAATAAATGCAATGAAAAAATTCCACTTCTCACCTTGCATAACTAATACCTTTTAAATAAAATATGCCAAAAATTTTGAATAAAACATCAATGCTACAATACCATGCAGTAAAAGTTATCAGCCCTCTTATATGGCAAAATAAGCTTTTTAATATTTGCATAAATGATTCACAATCGGTCTTGAATTTTGAAGACTATATCTGATACTAGCTGTATCAATTTTGTTAAATACCATAGTGATATGAACTGCGAAGGGCGATGTATCACAATGATTTTGAGTCCCATCTGCAATTCATTATCCATGTTGAAAGTTTCATGCAGATTCAAGAATAACCACTCAAGTATCAAAAATTGAAAAATCAAAGAACAGGAAAACCTTGTTTATCTATTTACTAATAGAATAGAATCTTGGTATCTGTCTCGGTATTTCCCTCTGAATCTCCATATTTTATATAGGAGTTACATTTATGAGAAGCAATACAGCATAATTTTCATTTGCATTTTAAAATTACTTAGATTCGTCATATTAATATGGTACTTGAACCAAATAATGCCTTGAAAATCGAAAATTAATTTTCCTACCATCGATTTTGAAATACGCATTGAATCGGACCATATATTTGTTGAAAACCCATTGTCAAGGACAGTTGCATTGTCGCTCTTTGAACAAATTCAGCACATCACTTAGAAGTTCACCACCTCTCCACCCCCTGGCGCTCTCCGTCTGCCTACCGTCCTATTTTTGAACTACAAGCATACAAAGACGAGTGTTATCACTTTGTAATAAATATTTTAATTATTATAATATAGTTTATTTTGTTAACTACTGAAAAGCTAATATAAAAACACTTTAAATCTAAATGTAGGATGATTTCCATATTATGCATTTAATTACTTCGTGGAACAATAATTCTTTTATAATTTTTTCATATTGTTTCCATAACAACGAATTAGTTGTTGACACTGATATTATATTGAATAGTCTTATTTACTTTTCACTGCTCAGAGGAAAAACACTCTGTTGTAATTTTTTTTTATTTGTTTGCATAACAAAAACATTTTTGTAATAACATCATTGTTTTCATTCTTACAAATAAAAGTTTCTTCATATATACATACCTTAAAATTAATTTTGTCACTTTGGTAAGTTTCATTGTTGCGCCATGTCTATTAGACCTGTAAAATGCTAAATACCTCACTGTATTCCGATTGAATTGTTTCAAATGTTTCTACAGCGAAAGTTTTGGACAAAATTTATAACAAGACTGAAATTAATAACATTCTATGAAATTTAGTGGCCATTCATTTCTGAAAGGGAATGAAATCAATGAAGATGTATAAGTATGAATATATAAGAATCTTCGATATGTAGACAGTACAAGGATGGCATGGTGTACGTTGCATTTGAGCATCATAACATGAATTACATAAGTGAATGTAAGAACAAATGAAACAATGAAATTTTATTTTTAATGATGAAGTTGGTTCAGATATATAACGTTATTGACTATTGTTTTCTTTGGAAAATAAATAAGGATTTAGTTACTTTATGTTTATATTCGGAATCAAATTTTTACATTTTAAAGATATAAATAAATGATTTCAAAGAATGATAAGTATGAACATTAATTTAAATAAATAATATATTCCTTCCCGTCTTATTGATGGTCTTTTGCACTTGTTCAATAATAATTTGAAGTCGTTATCATTCCCTGCCAACTGAATAGGTTTGTGTAGGTTTTAGTACATTTATATCAAAATATAATTTGAATACCATGGACTGCATAAACTGAGATAATACTGGGTTATTCTATAATTTTCAACCAGATCAGACACTTGCATTGAAAGGTGAGACTTGCCTAGGCAGAAAAAAATGCAAAGAAAACTGGCCTGTTATTAGCTGATGGAAGTGAAAAAATAAAAACAATTAATTATTGGCAAGTCCAAAAACATAGATAACACATTTCTTTGGACAAAAAGGCCAACAAAAGTGCTTGGATGAGGTAAAATCTCTTCCAGGAGTGGCTTATGTGACAAAAGAGGCAAAAGCTTCCCAAATGGAACAGAGTACTGCACAGTTACAAGCAGCTCCTACACATGAGAATTACAACTATAAAGTGCCTTAACTCATTCAGCATGGAGGACAAAAGGTGTGCATCCTCCTGTCGTCCTATGCAGGAGTGGAGGATGCACGATGTGTGTCCATGGGACTTTCTATTCGGGATGAGGATGCAACCCATCCTCTACATTAAAGTTATCTCTTACTGGTTGTGGGCATCGATCATCTCTCCAAAATTGTTTAAAAATGCCTTCTTGCCATTAGGATTATTATCTTCATGTATAACTATCTGTTTTTCACTGCATTTTTTTCTGCTCTAAATATTTTAAGCGCATGTTGGAATATGCATCTTCTTTGACTCTTCCAAATAAGTAAAAGGAAAGAGTTTTAAAAGTAAAACAGAAAAAAATATGAAGTAACTTTCTACGTTTTGCCCTGATTGTCCTTATGCTACAGGGCTGTGCCCTCATCATCAATTCAGGGAATATCATTGCTAGGCATGACACTGTTAAATATATGTTTAATTACTGTAAAATATATTTTTGTAAATGTGTAAATAATGTAATAATGGAAGTGCATAAATATAAATGTGAATTGGAATGACGAATATAACTATATACTTTATGAAATACCGTATTTACTCGAATCCAAGACGAGATTTTTTTCCAAATTTCAGCTTGCCAAAATCAGGGGTCGTTTTAAATTCAAGTACGAAATCGTATACCGTCAATACATTGCGGTCAATTGATTGTGTGTCAATTCATCATGCTTCAATTCGTGGCACGTTAATTCATCACACATAAATACATCGCAATACATCGCTAGACAAATTCGTCGCCTGACAATTTTGTTGCAAGACAAATTGGAAGGTGAGATGACAGGTTTATGGCAGTGGGATACACTTTTAGTTGGGTGACATCCCTTGCCATACACCATCGAATGTGTCTCACGTAATTCTGGTATTATCGAAATATAAAGAAAAATTATTTTGTGGAAAAGTGTCTACCACTGCTGTTCACCAGTCATGGCGTATCGTGAAAAATTTGTTGAGAAATGAATTGATGCACAATGAGTTTGTCGTGCGATGTATTGACATTCGACGAATTTATGTGACAAATTTATGTGCAATGAGTTATCATAGAACCATAGGAAGTATGATTACATATTTAAACAATGTTTTTTAAATAAATGAAACAGGATAAAGTAATTGTATCTACTGAAAATTTTCATTGCAAACTTACAATGAGGAATTCAATTATTCAAGTCTTAATTTTAAAAATTATTTTATTAAACAAAAAATTGAAACAAACCATTTAAATTTATGAACGAACTAGTATGCCTAAACTGAATACGTGTGTTCGAAATGTACACCAAATACATTCAGTGAGAAATTAAGTCATAAAATCTTTATTCTGTCTTGACAGTCTGCTAAAAGGGAGGTCTTAGATTTGAGGTCGTCTTGGATTTGGGTAAATACGGCAAATTATTATATTATTTATTGTTTATTTTTCTCAACTTTTTTAAACAATATATCCACAATATCTCGAAATTATTCTGATAACTGAAGTATTACAACACAAAGAATTTCTTCATACACTGCATTGCAGGATAATCTATACTTGTAGGGGGTGGTGAAAGGCTGCTGACCACCTGCTCCCAAGAAGGGATCGGGAAAATCAGCTCCACATTGAACGTGTCAAAAGGTCATACAGAAAGCGATTGGTATGGTGGCAACAATTTCCAGACAATGTATGAAATCAATGGGGATATTCTTGCAAAAACGCAGAAGTGACTGTTTCCACAACCACTCCAGAAAGTGAGAGAGAAGAGGATGAAGAGGTGAGCCTTCTTGAATCTGCATGCCTTACACACACTGAAGGCTTTAGAGTGCTTGCCGTGCTGAAATCACTTACAAAATATACTGAAATCGATGATAGTGTCGCCAAGGAAATGGAAAAATTAAATGAATTGGAAACCGAAATATTCAAGGAAGTCTCAAATCAAAGTAAAATTAATAAAGCAGGTCCTCGTAGACCGCAATGGTTGTTTCTCGGAACCCTTGCGATGAGTGAATGTTTTCCCATATAAAACAATGTATTAAAAGGGAGATGCATTCCTAGCTTGAAATTTTGGCGTGCATTGGTGTGGTTTTCCAAGTATAAACACAAATAAACATTCCTACTGTCCTTGCAAAAAGTCGAGACACCCAAGTTTGAGGTGGTATATCTCGAAAACAACCGCAATGATTTTAATGGGGTGAAAAGTAGCAGCTAGAGGATTTATTTCTATGTTAATTGATGTACAGCTTAAATTTTTAGTTTCTGTTTGAACATTTTATATTGAGCTATATTTGACGAAAAACACGGTTTTTCGCCCTGGTGTTTACAACTCAGAAATGTTACAATGTATCAACTTACAATTTTAATACCACTGACCTAAAACTATTAGAAACGAGTACCTGGAAGTGTTATTTTATAACAGCAACATTAATACCCGATTTTGTTACATTTATGAAATTCGGCTATCTTCATCATTTCTTGGTTGTTTTTAAAGTTAGAGGTACAGTTGTCACTGGATATATGCCTATATTACTAACATGTAAAAAAGAACATCAGAACATTACTTTCCAAAATGATACAGATTTTTATTTCATCTTCATTCTACCTCCACCTTATAGCTAAGTCTGATGTAATAAAACAGCAGGAGAGACTATTGCCACCTCCTCCACATTCATCGCATGCCCGGTCAAATGACTCACTAACATAGAAGACATGGCAACAGTGCATGCTGCAATTTCTACTTTCTCCTTTCTACCGCCAGTTTTGCTAAGCCAGATGTGGAAGTTTATTTTTCTTGAAGAAAAAATTCAAATTCATGCTGAATTTGCATAAAAATTTGATTTTAATCAAAATTTTTGGATCTTCAACAACGAAAAATATAAACTACCATAGCAACGACTCCATTGCATTTCAATGGGAATTGATTTTATATACAACAGCATTGATTTAATGCTTAGACTGCAGTACAATCTATTTGATTTCAGCCAATGACGTATACATATGAAGATGTGATAATTTTAATTTTTTATCTGGATACGTACTAAAAGGCACAGAAGATGACATCATAATCCTCACACACAAACTATCCTAATTTTTACATAAATTTTAGTGTAGCATTTAGTCTATTGTCTTAATGATGATTATAGTTATATATTGCTTAAAAAAGGCGATCTGAGCCATGAAACTTAAATTTCGAAAACTTGGACACAAGCTGATTGCCAGAGAATTTAGAAATTCCGGATAGATGCCTTAATTTCACAGAAAATGAAAACTATTATCTTATTTAAATGGTTAGTTCAAATGCTGCCACGTTGGTTTATTTACGACTTTAGATTTTGGTGTATGGTGATTTTTTAAGGGCTTGCAGTATGCAAGCACCAACAACTCTTATACTAAAGAGAGAAAAGATCCAATGCCATCAACATCTGCAGAATCTGAGTAAATATGTATTCGTTTTCTTAAAATTATGTTTTTATATATGTACTGTACTGAATAAATTTTCATTTTCTTAACATTTTGTTTTTATAAACACTACTTTTTTTAGCTTTAACTATCCATTGAAACGAACGTATATGTCAAAAAATATATCATATTTAAGCATAGTTGGTCATACACGGGTTTCCACTTACATGGCGACCTTCAGAATGAATTAACAGTGTAAGTTGGGGGCTTACTGTACCCAAAATAAGAACTTGATTTTCCAATTTTTTATACTTAAGTGCCTATTCTTGAATTTGTCATAAGACAAGTTTGGCAATTCTTGAATGAATTTTCATGCATGAAAAGCAATGGTAAAAAAAAACCTAAAAAAGCTTTTAGTCAAGTGTTATTTTTATAGAATTAATTTGTGGTTGATTCACATTTATAGAAAGTTAGCTGCAGAGCATTATTATTGCATCTTTAATGCATACTTGAAAAGGTATTTTTTTGTTGAGGATTTCCGTAAATAAACACATTGTAAAAAGCTACTGAAGCTTTTGAAAAATAAAACTAAAAAAGATATCATATAATACTTTTAAAATAATTCAATCATTTAATTTCTCTATGTCTATCCTTATAAAATGACAAACTGACGAAGATTTTTGCTAATTCAAAAGCTAAATGATATTTTAATGATTGGAATTCAAATTTCTGCTCAAATACATCTTAGATATAGCCTCACCAAGTAGATAATTATCTTTAATAAATGAGTATATAGATTAAATGTATCTATGACAATACTGATTTAACTGCAATGAAATTTTTACCGATCATAAAAATGCGTGCAATTAATACAATCATCTCTACTTTTAATTTACCAAAAACTTAATGTTTTCCAGAAACTAGGCGTTTAAACAATCACGCTTTTCAAATGTAAATAATGACTATTAGAGCAAAACTTCATCTAAAGAATGGTCTGCCTGATATTTAAAATAATTTGCTCCCAAATTTTTTTACAAATATCCACATAAGCAATGTGCAGCAATTAATGTGTGATTGAACATTTTTAGCTTATGATCCTTTTCCTCCATGCTTTATTACAGGAAGGTGATAATGATTGATGAAAAACATAAACCCAAGCTCCAAAGGGAATTCTACCTCAATAAATAAAGGAACTCTCCCAATGACCAGAAATAGATAAGAAAATGGAAAATGTACAAATTAACAAGAACAATCACCTTCTATAAACATTTAACAAGCTGTTATGCAAAGGAACTGGTAATAATTTCAAGTTTTTGTACCATGTGTGATTAAGTAAAAGAATCAATCCCTGAGAGCCAATATTTGAAATGCATCATAAGGCAAAATGGACAAAATGAACTGCTTATATTGAGTTACTAGAATGGAATAAAGACAACAAATTAGCCACTCCTCCGTGTATATCAAACACCACACCAAACTTATACTCAGCTACGGAATAATATGAGAAAAAGATATAAATTACATATCTATTAACAAAGACAAAGACTTAGCTTAGTATAAACTCCATTAATATAGAAGACAGCATTCCTAAAAAATAAATAGTATAAAAAGGATGCACAAATATTGTCAAACTTCGGAAATTTAATTTTTTTCCACTTGAACATTATGGAATACCTGGATAGCTTCATATAAATTAGTTACTATGTATGGACAAAAATATAAGGTTCAAATTTACCTAGTAATTCATCCATCCCTTTTAAAATTGAAAATCACAACTTGACAAAATATTAAATATGAAGTGTTATTTATTGTTTTACGAAACATTATGAATAAATAAAAGTGAAGTCTTGGCTAAGCGTGGACAATTATAATACATATAATAAATGGGGCACCATGTTTTTAATTCTTTTAATCTAATAAGTGCTTATGCAGTTGACAGGACAACCAAAAGATAACAAAATTAATATCATTGCAGTCCTCTATTTATGACATTTTTTTTAGAAATTTCTCATCTTATGCATATTCTTTTATCTATACAGAGAAATTAAGATAAATTATTTCTTTCAGAAAATCAGTCAGTGTAACTATCCTATTCTAGGAACTGATCAAGTAATCACAATGTGCAACTGGATTACTTTTTTAAATGAAGTACAACTAAAATGAAATTTCAAATGGAATTCTGACATTTGGTACTAAACATTCTAAGAGACCTATTGTTTCACTTAAACTGAATGCAATAGATACTTCCTCAAGAAACTTAATAAAATGAGTAAAATTGTGGGGATATACAGAATGCTAGACAGCAACGAAAATTGAAATAAAAAAACTACATTTCCACAAAGATTTGAAGTGGGGGATAAAAAAAATCCATCTACATTTTTACTTGGAAAACTAGCAAATAAAGAATGTGTTATCTCCTCACCATTGGGTGCAATGGCCCAAATCGATTCCAGTAAGTGCACGACATGTTCTCACAGCTGTGCGCACCAGAACAGAAGGATCGCCAGCAGGGTCAGCACCATCCAAGGAAGGACTCCAGGGACCCCCAATCGCCATCGTCTCATTTTTACCTCGCAATCCCACAAGGAAGTTGACCAAACGAGTAGGGTGAACATATCCATCTTTCGGCAAATCGCCACTGCCACCCACACTGTTTGATCCTCCACCAGCACTACTCGTGTTTGAACCACTGCCTCCCCCAGACCCTCTCTCTTCAGCCAATGGACAAGTCTTCTTGAATAGTTCTTCTCGAGGTGGAACACTGAGCAGCATCACCTGAATGGAAAAAATTTCTTTTGGTTTACAGAAAATAGGATGCTAATACTTTCCCTGTATATTTTTTCGGCATACATATAAGAAAATGGTCCATTTCGCAGATTTAAAAAAATTAACTTGATAAAATATACATCACTTTGAAAGAATTACATGCACTTTCACAAAATTCCTTTTTTAATTACCTACAACAATGATATTTAATATTAAAAGGATTCCCGTCAAGTTTTCCATTATGCTTCTCGTCAACTCCTTATGCACCAAGTATGTATAATGTACAAAGACAAACCATAAATTTTTAACACTGGCTCCCAAGGTTCTAATATACCAGCATCTTATATATTTGCTGAGTCTTCAAAGGATATGAAAGTATCAACATCTAAGTAGAACATTGCTCATTTGCTTAAAATGAGACCATAATCAAAGTTATCAACTAAATTAATGTGTACTTTTAAGATTTTCAACACAAGATTTCTTATTTTCGTTTTTCTTTTGTTTCATTTCTTATATTGAAAATTGACCATGTGAATCATTTGCAGCCAGACAGATGGTAAGAAAGGTATGATATTACAGAACAAATAATATTTAAAACAATTCTTATAATAACTTAATAAAACTGAAATTTCATTGAACATCGCACACAAATTATAATGAAATTACTTTTCATAATAAAAACAAATATAGGCACTTCCTGGGTTACATAAGTCTCGACTTACATAAACCTGCACTCACGTAAGTGATCCCATAAATTACTAAAAAAATGTCATTATGTTTACGTTAGCGGTTTTCATGAGCGGGAACTAAATGTGTGCGGAGGAAGAACGCACGGCATGAGTGGTAATGCGGTAGCCCCACTATGCTACCCAGCCACTGTTGCCAATTTAGTGAATTTTTGGCTAGATCTAGTGACTTTACATTTGAACAAGCACCTAAAAAAGACCAGTGACTACCTATGAATCTAGCGAATCGATTTAACAATCTATCTAATTCTAGAGACTGGGTATAATAGCAGCATATATCTGCACTCACATGAACACAAAAATAAATTACATTATAATATTAACATAGTAACAGTAAATTATGTTATTTCATTTTAATCTGATGCTATACAACAACACGTCTACAAGTAGCAGCAATAATCTTAGCAGGATTTACACGGAGACAATTTTGCAAGGCCTCGTTCCAATTGCAAGCAATGGAGTGTATGTATTTGCAAAGGAAAGGACAAAACAAGGATTTTGAAAGTGATGATAAGAAACGAGATGAGTTATGAGAAGACAATCGTAAGTGAAAGAATGCACGTGTAAATGGAATTTGTCATCTGTAAAAAAGCACGTGACTCATTCCTTCCATACACCGTTACACACAGTTTTAGACAGATGACAGAACACGAAGGTCTTTTGAAAGTGCCAACCAAGAAGATGAGTGCAGGGCCATCCCTAGGCAGTAAGCAGGTAAGGCGACACCTCTCTGGGGATGGCAAATAAGTTGGTCTCATACGCTGATTTAACATAAGGTGCTTTATGGGCTCAACTTAGGTTTGTCTTATACATCATTGTTGTTGAAAGCAGACAACATATTCACATATATCGGATAAAGGAAAATATGGGGAGGGTAAAGTTTAGGATGCGAATGCAAAAATCAGTAACAGCGCAAACCTCTAGTTTCTACTTCTCCAAAGACTGATAATAAAAGACGGCATGGGTTTTTTTAATCCCACCACACTAGGATTTGGCTTCGGCACATTTCCCAGGGACTCTTTCCCTGCATTAGCAGTTGCAGGTGCCTTGGCAGGCCAGATAAGGGACTACATGGAAATTCTGTCATATCGAATAGCTGAAAATAATCAATGTAAAAGTATTTTTGCAATGAAATGTGAATAGATAAATATATCCTGCATTAAGCCAGTTTAACTTTGTCTGATTAAATATTTTCAGTACTTAATTTTCACAGATTGCTTCCTCAAAATAGCTTCGTGTGCTGAATAATATGCCTTCACAGACTGGATCCAGCCCACGGGCCATAATTTCCCCACCTCTGCTGTACTGTATACCATCCGTCGTAATTTTCGGCTTATGCAAATTTTGAGTTACACGACGGGTGCCGGAATGCATTCCTTACATAACCTGGGGAGTGCCTGAACTACTTTTCCACAATATACCATATTTACCCGAATCCAAGACGACCTCGAATCTAAGACGACCCTCCCTTTTTTGCAGAGTCAAAACAGAAAAAAGACTTTATGACCTAATTTCTCACCCACTGTATTTGGTGTATATTTCGACTGGTTTATTCATTAATTGAAATGGTTTGTTACATCTTTTTTCTGAAATAAAAAAGAATTTTTAAAATGCATTTTAAAAATTAAGACTTTATTAATTAAATTCCAGATCATAAGTTTGCAATGAAAAATACAGTTATTTTATCGTTTCATTTGTTTAAAAAAAACACTGATTAAACGCGTAACAATACTTCCTACAGTTCTATGACAACCCGTCGCAGTCATTTCATCGCACATCAATTTGTCATGGTTAGTTCGTCGTGAGTTAATACATCACACGACCAACTCATCATGTGTCAATTCATATCTCAACAAATTCATTATGGCATCTCGCCTTCCAATTTGTCACGCGACGAATTTGTCTTACATTGAACTGACGCGCAATGAGTTTGTCGAGCGATGTAATGATGTGCGACGAGTTTATCATGTGATGAATTGATGCACCACGAATTGAAGCACAGTGAATTGACGTCCTATCAACTGACTGTGATGTATTGATGGTATATGACTTGGTACTCGAATTTAAGATGACCCCCCAATGTTTGCAAGGTGAAATTTGGAAAAAAAACCTCGTCTTGCATTTGGGTAAATACGGTAATTATGAAGTACTATAGGTGTTTTATTATGGAAAATATTAAACACTTCCATGAATTCACACCTGAGAAAGTTAGTTATATAATGGAATTAGTATATCTCAACAATGTTTACATAAAAAAACTAGACATAAATGTAAAATTTTTATTTTTCAAATTTGAATTTTTTATTTTCTAATATTGTAAATACATATACCAACAAAATTTGCTATTGAGCATGCAGAACCGACTTCAAATTGTTTTAATTAATAATAATTTATATAACAAAAACAAGTTTCTCCAATCACATGTGTTGTGATAGATTTTGGAATGGAATAAAACTGATAGTATTCAAGCAGCAGTAAAAAAAGCAAAAACTAGCAGTATTTTAATGCAACATGGCAGTAAAAAATATAAAATGGCCCCAAACCCCCCCTCCCTCTTTCTTAAGGCCGAGCAAAATGTTCCTTTGAGGAAGAACGAAAAACACTTCAACCAACTTACCCAACTCGGTGAGGACGAGCAAAATGTTCCTCCATGCAATAGTTTCCCAAAACAAAATGTTCCTTTGAGGAACGAAAACACTTCAACCAACTTGCCCAAACTGGTGAGGATGAGCAAAATATTCCTCCATGCAATAATTTCCCAAAACAAAATGCTCCTTTGAGGAGAAACGAAAAACACTTCAACCAACTTATCCAACCTGGTGAGCAAAATATTCCTCCATGCAAACATTTTGCTTTCTTTACTGCTGCTTGAATACTGCCAGTTTATCTTTTGTACTGCCGTTTTATTTTTTTAGTGCCATTTTATATTTCTACTGCCAATTTATTTTTTTTGCTTGAGAAATTCTACTGGCAAAATAGTTTTTTTACTGCCCAAATAAATTGAAGCAACAGATTTATGACAAGCACACAAAATCATGCCCTCAGGAGGATTCGAACCCCTGGCAGTAACATTAAGAGCTAGAGACATTAACCACCTCCTTTCCAAGGCCAGCTAACAAAATATTATGAATAAAAATATCGCAACTTTTGCTGAAAATAAAACCCATTACTCGGCGATTAAAATAGTATAAAATTTCACCTTGGCAGAGTAGAGATAATCTGCATCAGGAGGCTCTAAAATGTTCGAGGACGAACATCCGTTACTTCCTTGTCCACCAACATCCTCTAGTTCATCAACCTCCTTGTGCATAACATGAAAAGAGCATGGGTAATGTTCTTCTGTCTCGGATGACAAAAGAAAGAGAAAAGGGCGGTGCGGAGGGAAAGCATCAACCCAGCGGAAATTGCTTTGGAAGAAATCTGATGGTATGTACAGGTTAGAGTAACGTCGACGCAGTTCCAAGACATTAGCTTCGGCCCTGAAAATTTAACACAAAATAACTCAAAAAAAAAGAAAAAATTCTTATAATAGAGTAATAAATTATGTTTCTGCTTTTCTTTAAACGACAGGAACAATTTTACAAGATTTTTCCAAAATGATGGATGAAAATAATGATATAGATAAGATAGGAGATTGTTTTCTTACAAATCAAGGGAGATCTTTGGAATTTGCACCACATAACGTGGCACAATGCGAGCTCGCCTACGAGGAGGAGAGCGACTACGAGCTCTTGGACTTCGGCTTCGTTTGCGTGACGAAGGACTTCTTTTCTCCCTATCTCTATCCCTAGAAAAAAATGTAGTGGGTCATCATCATCATTATTATTTGCAGCAGGGAACAATAACAAAAAATAATGAATTTAAAAATATGAAAATTTTGCAATTACTCCAGTAGAGAGAGAAAATTAAGGAACACTTTGGATTTAGCATCAAATACAAGATGGACTAAGGCTTTTCTGAACAATAAAATCCCATCATAGTTGCTAGAATGCAATTTGACAACAAAATTAATTCAATCAAAAAATATCAAATATTACTGCCAAGACGAAAGAAATCAATTGAAAAAACCTTGTGACATGAGCAAAAATAAAACTATTTAAGTAAGATTGTTCACCTATTTCTGTCATCTCGTCTCCTGTCCCTATCAGGTTCTCTATCTCTCTCTGCACGATCCTTCTCCCTGCTTGTTACTACGCTGCTTGCGTTGCTGCTGTTTCTTTGACTAGGTGAGATCCTCGGCCTACCTCCCATTTGACTGCCGCGAATGAAGTTACTGCTCCCACTCGCACTTCCTTGTTGCTCAACTTTACCATCAAGAAATAGAGGATTAAAAGACAAAAAATCAAAAACATCAAAATAAACGAGAAAACAAAGACAAATTCCCCAATAAAATCAAGTGCGATTCATTGCAAATAACAAATACACCAATTCATATTTCAACTCCCAAGTTTACAACTAAGTTAAAAATTAAGAAGTTTCCATAGCCAAATGAATGACATTTTATATGAGGATAACTATAAATTAATGAATTTCAGAAATATACGCTACATGTATAACAATATAACCTCTTCAATAAGGGGTGTGATTTATTGTGAAAATCAGTTTTCCTTACATTTTATCCCTCATGTTTTTTCAATTCTCTATATGTTTCTGCAGTAATGATCTTTTTCCAGTTGCGTCATAAAACATGATGTACCCGTTTTAACTCTGAATGAACTTAAGTGCATAAATTAAGTTATTTCCTAGCTTTGAAATTTAGAGTCACATATTCACAGAAATAAAAATGCCATCTTCAAAAAGAAATTCTGAATGAATATCAAGAAAACTTAGGAAACTGTATAACAGATTCATAAAGAAGTTTTGACTGTAAAAAATGCTTACATGGAGGAAAACATGAGGCAGTATGAAAATAATATTAACAATCTCTGATAAGATAAATGCATAAAGAAAAAACCATGTAAAAGACGAAATATAATTAACCCATTAGTGCCCAGCATCCTATTTATAGGACACTTAATGTTCTGGGATTTCTGATTTAGAGTTTAAACAAAAATGACTACATTGTGTATTTTTATTTATTCATTTACTTAACCAGCACTTTTTTAATAATAATAATATTAAAATATGTGCAGAATTAAAATGCTAATATGTATAGTATGCTTGGGTTTCCATTACATTCCCCACATTACATTATTCTGGAAAATTGTACATAGACATAAGTATATTTCTCGAGGAACATCATACTTTTTCAAAGCTTGAATATTGTTTGTTTTTTCCACCTCTTGAGCTATGACTATTTTAAAATTCATGTCATAACTTCGTCGGATTCCTCTGTTAACCTGGGATTTGGAAGAACCTTTTTTCTCAAAATGTAGGCAAAAAGAATACACCAACACACTGATAGCTTCAATTCAATGACTAATGAGGAGTTCAGCCGCTGACTGAAATCAATCTATTCTCGCCTCAGACACTTTTCAAGTACATTGTAACATGTACACCTAATGTGTCTACAATGTAACAAGTATCTTGTATCAGATAACGGACATGCGAAATGTACGGTTATTTTTCGAAACAATTTTACGATCTTTTAAATCACTAATCCTTGAATATAACGCGGGAGCTACTTTTAAAATTTCATTTTTTGGAAAAAACATCGCGTTATATTCGGGAGAATATGGTAATTTAAATTACAACAAATTACAAATTAACTTAAATTTAATTACAAACTGTGGGATCCAAGGGAGAGAATTTGAGTGGAAAGGGTTAAAACATGATAGCGCCAAACTTTAACGTCTTTTCAATAGCATTCATACTTGGTTCAAAGAGTAAATAGCATAAATAGTATTTTTGTATCTAGGTGTGCTGTTTATGCTCTGCTAGTGTGATTTACGTATGAGGTTTTGAAGTTTTCACCCAAAAGAGTTCATACGTATTTCCGTCTCTGAGTATACTGTTCCTGAGTAGCGTCTGTTAAAGCAAGTGCCGTGAGTGCTGTTTTGAAAAGAAAGAGTTCATATTTCTGCCTCTAGGGGTGCTGTTCTTACTCGGCCACCATTTTCGAAATCTTTACCCAAAGAGTTAGGATTTTTTTGCAAAGCTAAGTCGAAAAACATTAAAAATAGTTAGGAATTGCATGCTAAATTGTTTTTAAAAAATTGTAAAGTCTAACATAAAATGGCGCGAATAGCGGGAAAACTTAAAATGAAATAATGTAAATACAGGGTTTTCCTTACATTGGAATCATATGAAAATTGATGGGACCCATATAAAATGTTGTAAATAGCAGGAAAACGTACATTCCGATAATGTAAATACAGAGTTTTACTGTACTTTGTATATCAACTAAAAATTCCAGACAAAAATAATTTGGGCATTAATGAGTTAAGCAAAAATACAACAAAAAGAAACAAAAAATTTTTAAATAAGCTTAAAAAAGTTATTGAAATGGTTTCATTGTATACTTACTTCAATAACTATAACTTAATTTTTTAAATTTTACGTGGATTTTTTCTAACTTGCCTTCATTACAACCAATTTATGAGCCACTTTATAACATTTATAACAAGGACCATTAAGACAAAATCAATAATTTTAGAAATGCTTACCTGGAGGAGGGACAGCATTATAACTGCTGGTAGATTGATAATTTTGGGCAAGAGGGGGCATCATAGACTGCTGCCTCTGCATCATAGGTGGGCCAACACCTACACCAGGAACAACACCACCCATTGCCACAGCAGTACCCATTGTGTTCTGATTTGGCAGTACCTGAATGCGCGTTGCATTCCACTTGAAAGGCATGTTGACATTGTACGACGCCTCCACCAAGACGCGATCTCCAACTTTAGGCATTGTACCCTTCACACAACTGGTTCCACAGAAACAAAACGAACAATTATGCATAAATAATGTGACCTTCAGAAATAACAACAGTAATCATCAAACTACTGAACCAATAAACTACACTCAAATATTCTTTTTAAGAACTGGAAAATGTCTGAATGCAAACAAACACATATCACATCAAATAATTACCATTATATATTTAGAATCTAGATTTGATTAAATAATAGCAGTATCCAGGTAGATGACTAGAAAATTGTAAAAATAATACAGCCAGTGAAAAAGAAATTTTTCTTAGTACAGGCACTCCCTGTGTTATGGTAAACCATGTAATGCTGATTATTCTGCCATTATACTCTTCTCATGTTATAAACACACCCCACCATAGTCATTTCTGCAGTACAGCAAATCCTCGTCATTAGTGGGGGATACGCTTCTGATACAGCCATTAATGGCGAAACTACGAATCTTGATAGTAAGAGCATAGAGGAAAAATGCGGATGTTATCGGCACATAAAGATTGCCATATTTATACAAGAATAAATGATGTAAAAATGTACAATCATTCTCTAAAAACTTAAAGAGATATACCATGGTCAGAAACGTGCAACACCATCTTGAGGATTCACATACTGTATGAGCTAATGCTTCAATGAAGGATATTTATTTATTCATCTGCTAGTCAGTGATCACTATGTGCTTCATATTGCTTATACAATGTAAAGCTTATTCTCTTGCTTTGTAATAAAAAAGCACAATGTACATTTTATGTTTGTTCCTCAGAGGTAAGTGCAAGAATGCAACACCCAGGCATTGGGATTTTTCGGCTGAATGACTTGGCTTTAATATATTATAGGCATTCTTTTATAACAGTTAATGTTCGTCTCATTTTTAATTAGCATATTTAGCTGAATCCAAGACGGCCCCGAATCTAAGACATCAATTTACATATTCTGCACTGATGACACGCTCTCCAATACTTCAGAACAATGTATTTAGCCATGAATGTATTAAATTTCTCACAACTAGACTGCAGGTCTAAATGTGTCTTCACTTACACAGCCAGCAATTCCCCATTCTCACTCAGAGTAGTACCGTATTGACCCGAATATAGTGCGATGTTTTTTTCCTTAATATGTACCTTTGAAAATCGCATTCGCACTATATTCGAGTACTTGTTGCATTTGTACTATATTCGAATACTTGTATCTTTAAAAAATAACTGCGTATCGGCGCGTTTCATGACGCGTGTTTCAGCGCATATTTTTATAATTGCTACATTGTAAGTGAATTGGCCGTTCATGTTACGATGCTACATTGTACAAATATACTCGGTAGGGTCTGAGGAGACTTGAAAATAAATCAAGGTCAAATTGCAGCAACCACAGCACCGGCACAACTTCACGCAGGGTCGCGACACTCAACGTTAGCATACGAGGACCGTCTAAACGTGGCATCACATTACCCCCCTTTAGTACATAATTCATGAGTTTACAGGTAATTTAAATGTGCAAAATAGAGAAAATTAAATGTTTTTCGTCTTTTTCTAAAATTCCTTTTAAAATACTTGGGGTCGCACTATATTCGGGGTCGCATTATATTCGGGCTAATACGGTACTTCGATATCATAAATCATAATAATATTGATGAATATTTACGCACCATTAATGGTAATAATTAGTGATTTTTAGTTTTTCAAAATGTTATAGGCCTAATACAATATGCTTCTTTCATTTGTATTTTCTAGTTGCCTAGGTGTATTTTTGAGATTGTCTTGAAAAAACATTAGGTGAGACTTATAATCAGAAATTTTTTCCCTTAATCTGTATTCAAAAACAAGGACACTGATTATAAAGAAGGGCAGCTTATGTATGAGTAAATATGGAATGTGTATGGCATCTTAAATGCAATGCAAATGTCAACAATGATTAACTTGAAATATATAGTAATGATTGAATGGCCATAGAACAATGATATACCTTGTTTGAAAAAACACATCTTCATCGACAAACCCAAAGTTATCATGGAGTTTCGTCACTGCCCCAGTAAAAACCCTCTGTTTAGGAGTGTGCTGCTGCTGTTGTTGTTGCTGCTGCTGCTGTTGTTGTTGCTGTTGTTGTTGCTGTTGTTGCTGTTGTTGTTGCTGCTGCAACTGTTGCTGTAGCTGCTGCAACTGGGATGCTGCAGCAGCCGCAGGTGTCTGCTGCTGTTGTTGTAATGGGCCTGGTTGTCCTCCAGCACCTCCTCCACCTCCTTGCTGAGGCTGAGACTGTGGACCCACCAGAGGTGGCGGCTGTGCCACAGGGCCCTGTTGAAATGCCGATGGCTGCAAGGCTCGAGGAGTTGGATAGCTCACTGTTGCCACTTGCGGGAACACCAGCGTTGCCACTTGCTGTTTTTCAAAAACAAATGCCATGTTTGTTAAAAAACAAAACCTTTTCATGAACATTTTGCATTTGTATGTTGAGTCAGGCTCAATATCAATATTGCTTATTGCAGATCATATCAAGGGCAACTCGACATGTTATCTATTGAAAGTAGCATCTTAAAATGGTGCGAAGGCTTTCGCGGCGTTCGGCTGTAGGCTGCATGTTTTTCGGTAGTTCACTGTGTTGATCGGCTGTTTCACAAGATGACGTTTCGCCGGCGTTGCAGTCGACTTCCTCAGGTCAGCTGAGTTGGTAATGCTAGGGAGTGCACTGTATTTATATTGTCCCTGCCCAATCTGAGAGGGCTCTGATTGGATGGGACATTGGGTGGGGCATTCCTCAGCGGACGGAAGGCCCTTTTCCAAATGTTCGATAGAGTGTAGCCATCCTCTCTATTGAAATTGGCCGGATTTTTGGCTATCTCTATTGCTTCTCGAATTAACCACGGATAATATTGGTTTTCTTTGGCAATGACTATTGGGTCTTGAATCTTGATCGTGTGTCTGGGTTCAGACCAGGCATGCTCTGCTATTGCAAACCGATATTATCCACTGAGGAATGCCCCACCCAATCAGGACCCACCGAATGTCCCGTCCAATCAGAGCCCTCTCAGGTTGGTCAGGGAAAATATAAATACAGTGCACTCCCTAGCATCACCAACTCAGCTGACCTGAGGAAGTTGACTGCAACGCCGGCAAAACGTCGTCTTGTGTAACAGATGATGAAATAAACACAAACCATAGCCTTCTGATATTGGACATAGTTACATCTTAGAAATGCTCCTTTTTATTTTCTTAATTGTTGGAGCTTTCTGGCTAAGCATCAACTGTTTACCAAAGTCGTAGTTGGTGGTATGGTGATGGCAGCTAAACTATTTTCTTTTTAAGATATCTCTTAAACAATGCATTATATGGGAAATTGTTTCAAACAAACATAGAAAATTTAATTTCCTACAACATTTATTCCAGTACATTTTTACATATCTATACTATAATTTCAAATGTTTGGATGTATGTTAAGCTATAAAAATCCATACCTTCAAAGGTATCGTAACGAAACTTGGCATGAATATTGGGGGCACTAAGGGAAAGGCTGTAGGGTAATTTAAATTCCCGAGAGATATCGCATAAAAAAGTTATTCACATTTTTTTTATTCTCAGTAAGATAACGCGTAAAAATTGACTTTTATAAGTGCAGGCTTTCATTCATTTGCTTATATAAATTCAACAAATTGATGTAAGAACTACGTACCTGCACAGTATTTAAGAATAATGATCACAGTTTATTATTCTTATCGCCTTTGACTCAAAATCGCTCGCATTTCACGTTTATTCCCATTAATTTGGACTAAATTTGCATTTTTAACGATCAATACCTTGATGACAATGGCATTGTTAAAGTCCAAGGACAATGTTGTATTGGTTTATTTAATTACTTAATAAATATTCTTATTTAGTGAATTTTGATAAATATTCTTATTTAGTGAATCGTTCTTAAATGTAGTGTAATAATGTAGTATATTATTTAATTTAAATATGAATTTAATGTTTTTTTCAACACATTACTGGTGAGTATTTATGTATGATTTTAAGTGTGATTAATAAATTTATTAATTAGTTTATATATAGTTGACCTTAGTATTAAGAAGTAGTAAATTAATAGATAATTTATTTCAACAGTCAATATGAAAGGTTTTAAATTTTAGTAATAAAATGTTCTATATTTCATTTAAACAGCAACCAGTGCGAAGCCGGGTAAATCTTCTAGTATCTAATATTAAAGCAAATATATAAAAAAATCTGATGTGGCCACCTCATGACTTTCTCCATACCTGTAATATTTCTAATAATTCCAGATAGGTTAAATGATAATAAATATTTTAAGGAACTGTGAGAAAAATTTAGACTTTGCAAAGAACAGAAATCAACCAAAACTGGAGCCTTCTGATATTCGATATAGCCCCGAAGATCCAACAAATAAGAAAATAAAAAGGAGCATAATGTGTTTACAAGAGTACACGTAGTTTTTAAAATCGCTTCAACAATGTATTATATGGGAAATTGTTTCAAACAAAGGTTGTAGAAAATTAAATTTCCTACAACTTTTATTCCAGTATGTTTTTTACATTTATCAAATATTAAAACAAATATTTAAAAAAAATCGTATGTGGCCACCAAATGACTTTCTCCATACCTGTATCCTTTCTAAAAATTCCAGATAGGTTGCATGATAATAAATATTTTAAGGAACTGAGAGAAAAATTTAGACTTTATAAAGAACAGAAATAAACTCAAACCATAGCCTTCTAATATTGGATAATATAGCCGCAAAGCTCCAACAATTAAGATACTATAAAGAAGCGTTACTAAGCGTCAATTGTTAACAATAGTCATCGGTAGGTGGCATGGTGGTGGCAGCATAAAATATAAGATATCTCTTAAACAATGGAAAATGTTTCAAACATAGATTGAAGAAAATTAAATTTCCTACAACTTTTACTCCAGTACGTTTTTACATATATCAAATATTAAAGCAAGTATTTCAAAATAACAGATTAGTGACAAGAGTAAACACCCACATCCGGTGGACCGATTTTTACCAAAAATTAATCAGTTCTTGTGACTAATAAAAACGTTAAATATAAAATTTTGCGTTGACCTGATTAATAGTTTTGAGTTATAGCACCCACAAAAAAACTGTCGCATATATACACACACACACAAACAGACATCATCGAGAAAATGGTCAAAACATGTTCAGGGGACCTCAAAACGTATATTTCCGTTGAAATCTCAAAATCGATTTTTTTCATGAAAACCATACTTTCCCCTATACTATGGAGAAAGTAACAAGATGGATAAGTATACTCCACAAATGGAATACACAGAGATTTCAAAGGTGTTCTTAATGGAAAATATATATGGAACGGTATCAAAAGATTAAGTGATTTTCGAATTTTAATCCCCCAAACTATAGTCTCGGGGACTATCTTGTAGTAAATGTTGTTCTCTATCAGAATAAATTTTTTAATGTATACCTCGCAGATCATATAAGAGAATGGGAGAGAAATGTATGGATTTTTAATTGTTGTTTGCTGAGAGAACCATCTTAGTGATCAATGTAAACAAAATATGCAATGTTTTGCTCGAGATTTTCTCGAATTTTTATCTCCGAAACCGTAACTCGTAATTATGTGGCCTCAAGGACTTTCTTGTAGTAAATGTCGTTCTCTATCTGAATAATTATTTTAATCTATACCTTACAGACCATTTAAGACCTAGGGAGATAAAAGTTTGATATTTCATTGTTGCTTGACAGATGCCATTTAACGAGATACGAGTATAAGTTTATTAAAGTAATTATGTAAAGTGGAAGTTCTAATTGACGGATTCAGTTTAAAATCATAATTGGCCAATAAATTTTAATAAAAATCACTCGTACCTAATTAAATTAAAATCCGTCCAGTGTTTTAGGAGATGAAAGTTACGACGGACGGACAGACCAAACATGTCCATAAGGCATTCTGCTATTACCATTTTGCTGGTAAAGAACGCCTAAAAACGTATAAGTGACAAGAGTAAAACCCACTTCCGGTTGACTGATTTTTACCAAAAACCAATTAGCACGTCTTCCTTGAACAAAAATGTCAAATAAAGAATTTCATGCTCATCTGATTAATAGTTTACTTAGTTAGAGCACCCACAAAATCCTGGTCACAGACACACATCCACAGACATCATTGAGAAAATAGTCAAAACATGTTCAGGGGACCTTAAAACATGTACTTCCATTGAAACCTCGAATTTTATCTTTTTCATGAAAACAATACTTTCTCTATACACCCACTCCCCAATTAACGCTCTTAATTGGTGCCAGGAATATCGAGCGATAACTGAAACAGCACGATTCGGCACACGTACTTCCATAAGAAATTATGTTATAAGATTTAATTCGCTCCCAAGATTCTATTAATGGAAATAAAAATGGGTAATATTATATTAATAATACACCAAAGTCTTCTTTGTTAACCATATTACGTAGCGTAGAATAGGTCATTTGCATTGCAATTATATTTAAAATTGAACAGTAAATCTTGAATATAAATGAAGAACAGAATGCATTTTACGGAACATATGCTGATCTCACGCTGAATAAATCGTGCAGGAGCATTAAGGAATAGGAATTAGATATCTACAGGGTGAGGCAATAGTCACTATACAACCACAATTTTATTAACACAAAGAAAATTGGAACATAATAACATAAGCATCATTACTGAAGATACTATTTAATTAAGAGAAGGCAACCAATAAGACAAAAACAAAATCGTACATCGAAACCTTAATACGTTTCGATAAAGAAATATCGATTCATAAAAGAATTATCACATGCCCTTGATAAATAAAGGAACATGGAATGAGACCAAATAAAGGAAGAATTCAAATATCTTGGTTTTGGATTTTTAAAAACAGAACAATGGAAAAGGGAGCAGTAAACAAAATACAAATGTTGTCGCTCTCCAGCTTTTAGTCACCGTAAAACCTCTAATTTAACCTCGGGAGTTATATTTTTCCTCTTTTTCTCCTCTGACCACCGGTTATCACTCAGGGTCTTTTTATTTAAAGAGAAAATATGATTTAAACAAAGTTTACTCTATACTTTGACCTACAAAAACATCGACAAGTGTACACAGAACCATCAAACACTGCAAATACTGATGTCTTGTGTGTTGTAAATGCGCAGAGGCGCTGCGCAGTGGACTTCGTAAATTACACCAGAAATTTTGAAAAGCATTAACGTGGAATGCGTGAGCACAATTCGGAAAAAGCAATTAAATTATTTTCAGCGTTAATGCGGAACAGTGTTAATCGGGACAGCATTAAGCGGGGAGTGGGTGTATACACCAAATACAGTCATTGCAAAATTAGGACAAAATCTTAATTCTGTTTTGATAGTCTGCTAAAAGTCTTACAAGGGGAGGGTCAGATGTTCGGGTTCATTCATTATTATCAGTATAAGTACGCGAAATTGTACGTAAAGAAGGAAATGTTGAAGTTAAAAGATTTAAAAATAATAAAAGGAATGCAAAAAAGACAAATAAAAGTGAAAAATTAGAAAAACGCATTTAAAATACAAAAAATATATAAATGCACGTAATTTTCCATTATTTATTGTTAATGTTAATGCGAGAAAAAAAATTAAAAAATGCAGATGGATAGATTCGAACCAGCAGACTCTATGTTAGGAGACCAGAATGCTAACCATTACACCGTGGTGGCTTCTAATTGGGACGTTGGTTCGCCTGTATAAGTTTAGCGCATCAATATTGTCGGTTGATTTTCCCGAGAATGCTTGAGAGGTGCGCCCTATTGCTTGCATACTCAATAGTCCTTACCATGTACTACATGCATGCAGATTTTGAAAAGATTCGGTGACCCGAACGTCTGACCCTCCCCTTGTTAGATTCAGGGCCATCTTGGATTCGTGTATATACAGTATTTTACAAGAAAAAGATACCACAACCAAATTCTATAAAGCAGGCAATGCACAACAAACAGGGTACAAAATGATGCAAATAAAATTAATATACTTTGGAGAGGGCCTTTTAATACCTCAGTCAAGTAATATGCTAAAATAAAACATGCAGCAACTTAGGGTGTGCCGTTGCAGAACTTGAACCAGGTTATACACCGCAAGTTCACCCTGGAGTACATTTCCAAAACAAATAAAAAGGGGCAAGCACAATAAGTTGCCAAGCAAGTGCTATTAATTATACAAAGACATTACTGAAGATATGCCATTTGTTATTTTTCCAAATTCATTTTGAGGAATATTATTACAAAAGATTTTATGCAGCTTTTATTTTTCAAAGAAACAATTTCTTTCTCTATTGGATAAAAATATTATCAATCGTAAAAAAGTCCATAAAAATATTTACTTGTGTAGTAGCGAGAGAAGTAGGAAGTGCAACTCCAGGGTTTCCAAGGGCAGAGCCCAAAGATGATGGGAGAGCCATGCCGGGCTGTAAATGAAAGCAATGAAGGTTTTAGAATATGGAATGGAAACAATAATAAGATACAATAAAAAAGCTCCACTAACATTCAATAACACAAAATAAGTTTGATGTGATAATCATGCCACATTTAAATGTCTTATTCACCTGTGATAGCATGGCCCCTTGTTGAAGAGCTGCATTCTGAAATGCAAAATAAAATTTATTTGCATCTTAAAATAGAAACAGTATCACACTCACATTTTTCCCTTGTGCCCAAAATGATACACCCATGAATGATTAATGTTCTGATAAATGCAAAAAGCATAACTAAATCAAAAGCAAAAACTACATCCAGCATAACCTAACCAACCCTGCAGCTTTACAGAATCACGCTATAGAAAACAAAAGCCAACTGGATGTAATTTTCTTAGATATGGCTAAGGCTTTTGACTCCCTCCTCCATGAACTCAACAAACTTGCTTATCGTTTCGGGATTCACAGAAATCTCCCGAGTTTTAAAACATCTTCTCACGAATCGGAAAAAACGTGTTCTTCAAGGTTATTATTCAAACTGGACCTCTGTTCTTACAGGCATACCTCAAAGCAGTGTCCTCGGGCCTTACCTGTTCAATCTTTTTGTTGACGACCTAGTTGTTTCCCTTCCTGAGGGCTGCAATATCCTACAGAATGCTGATGATTGCAAAATCTTTAAAAACATAAGCTCTCTCCCTGATTCTTCTTCCCTTCAAAATGGCCTTGACATAACATCGGGGTGGTGTGATACCTGGAGACTTAGAATCAATCCTGCAAAGAGTAGTGTTATGTCCTTTTCAAGCAAAAATAAGCCACTTTCTTTTCCCTATTCCATAGGCACAACTTGAGTGGTGGATTTAAGGAGGGTTGCACTTGGCATGTGACAGGGGCCCCGAAAAAATAATCGTGTATATAATTCAGAAATATTATGTCTCAACTTAAAAATCAGTGGAATCTCTCTACGATTCCAGAGAAAAACGATCATTAAAAGGTGTCACAAAACAGGGTAGCCATTAGGAGCAGTTTCACTATATATTTAGATTGCAGGGAAACGTTTAGTGCCAGGAGCCCCAGGAGGCATAAATCTGCCACTGCACAACTCCAATACCTAGAGTTGAAATCAAAAAAGACCTTAGAGTCTTTCTTGACTCCAAATTGAACTTTTCCACACACACACACAAAATTAAAGGCAAAGCGATGGCCTTGCTAAGAGATTTGTATCGGCGTCCTGATATTGTTGATCCCTTGGCCCATCAGGATTTTTCTGTGGAAATGATCTTCCTGATGTTACCTACTGTTCCCCCATTTGGGTCATGGCATCTAAAAGTAATCTTGCTTCACTAGAAAGGGTGACTAATTTATTCTGTAAGATCGCTAGGCACCATATTCCTGCTCTCCGCAATGCCTCTCTCCCCGATATTTTGTATTATTTTTCCTTCCCTCTATCCCATCTGTTTATTACAAAGCCGATCTTTCTTTTCTCTATAGACTACTCAACAATAGAATAGACTGTCCAGGGCATGTATCTCGTCTCTCCTTCCGAATTCTTTCACACCGCACCCGTCCAAACTCCCTTTTCTATGTCCCCACTCCTAGGCTTTCCGTAACCATAAGCTCTCTTGCCTACCATCTTCCTACCACTTACAATTCCCTTTCAATCTCTGCTTCAACTGATATATTTCACGCATCCCGCACCTCCGTTCAATTCTCTATTACCACCAGTAAATAGACCCTTCTTTCATTTCTCTTTTTATGATTGACCAGTATAACACTGTTTATATGACTATGGTTTTGTTTAAGTTATGTTAACATTTTTAAGGACTTCAGTATAAGTCACCCATGTCTGCATCACTGAGGTATGAGAAGTTTGAAAGAACAAACTTGATATTGCTATGGATACAAATATAAATAGTATTAATATGCAATATACTAAAACTGAAACATATAAATGTACATCCTATTTTGCAATTTTGGGGCTCTGCCCCATACCCCCGCTTTCTTAAGGCTGAGCAAAATGTTCCTTTGAGGAGGAACGAACAAAAATTTCAACCAACTTACCAAACCCGGTGAGGACGAGCAAAATGTTCCTCCATGTAAACAAACAATGAGGAGTAACTAATAAATAACTATCCTTGTATTTTTCATGGGTGACATAACAAAAGAAGAATGAATTTTGCCATTACGCCACGGGTGACTTATACTGAAGCTTAGCCATTTTTAATTGTTATTAATTCACTTTAAAATTGCTTTGAATAAATAAATAAAAATTTTTGGTCAAGAAATATTTATCACCTGCTGTATACTAATTGTTGACTGGAAAACTTGCTGTGGTTGCTGGTATGAGACAACTGTTGGCGGATTACCAAGACCTGGTGCTAACGAGTTTTGACCCATTATCTGAGGAGTCAATTGGGTCGGCTGACTGACTGGAACCAAAGTTTGAGCTAGAGATAAAGTAAAACCATAGAACATTCATTACTATAATTGGCAACTAAAGATCATATTTGCAAAATCACTACACATACGATGGAAAAGCATTTAAAATTGTTTTAAATGCATCAAAACCAGAGAGGATACTCAAAACATCTTGAGAGAAATACGTACCTTTGATATATAATTACTCAATGTCTGCCCATCCCCCCTTTTATCTCTTGAACATTTTGTCATAGAAAAATGCTGTGACATTTTGCTTCTGCCAACTAGGAGACTCTGGGAAAACTATTTTTGTTTAAATAGGTGTCCCAGATTCAACTCCGGTTTTCCCCATAAGTTTACACAGGAGTTTCAATTTTTCAAAGTGCAAGATTGTTTTCTTTCATTCATCAAAATACATAAATATGGACCAATTTTCTGTTTTTGCTTTATTCAATGACTAAAGCTATAAACTATCTTATTCTTGCAATGTTTTGATGTTACACAGAAAAATTTGTCAGAAATATGCATTTCTTTTCAACATTTTATGGCTTTTTCATACTGTTACCGGGTATTGCCAAGGCGACCCGCATTGTTGCCTCCGATTGAATTAGTCTATACGCTTTCAAATAGACGAAAGAGCTAAGTTATTCACTTTATGCTTTTTATGAAGCATTGAAGTTATAGTTGTAGCTATGTCAAACTTAATAGATTGCAACGTTAATAATTGCAGATTATTATTCAGTCAACTGCATGTGGACTGTGGGCTTTTTAAAGGATAGACCAAAAGAAAAAATCTTCCTTCTTTATTCCAATAATGGAATGTTCACTTTTTTCATAAGGGAGAAGCAATTAAAATTGCACATATGAATTATAAAAACAAACATGAAATTCAAAATGTCAGTTGTCTAATTTTATAAGGAGAAATGGGCTATTATTACTATTAAACATGCATATTTCTAACTTACTTAGCAAAGGTTTTTGTGGGTACTACTAGTACTATTAAATTATCAAAAACACTCATCCAAAAGAGCATGGGTGACTACAGTTTAATATAGCAAAATCCTGTTTTTCTGTACTTCGTAACACAATTACATATCAATTAAATACAATCTCAAGTTGAAAAAATTTTCTTTGCATTTGAATAATGAACTTAAATCCAGTTTGAAGAATTATGCCTTTAAAAATAATGTGATATTAAGATTTAATTACATAAAACACTGAAAACATCATATTTATGAGAACGGATTTGTATGTTGATGCTAATGTACTCGAGCTAATCTTTAGCAGAAATTTTATAAGCTCATTAATCTGAAACTCATGGTGCTCCTGAATTACAGTACTCTATACCTCCAAGTGCAAGTTTTGAATTTATGCATCAACAATAGATATAACCAGATGGTCCATCAGACCGAAAAATTATAGATGAATATTAAACACATATACACATGCATTACATTCACATTTGAGCTAAAGCTGAAACATACATTTTTAATACAGTAGTCTCAATTATCCAAGGTAAAGTGGACCAAGCTAACCTCGGATAATGATAAACTCGGATAAAACAAGTTTCATTTTTAGGTATTAAAAATAGGCCTATGTATGTTCAGAAAATTTATTTTATACATATGTAACTAAACTAAAAGAATGATTTATTGATATTACTTAAACAAAATAGTCTTTTAATGATTTCTGCCTAACTTGGGTAGATTGCTTTTCGGCCACCATTTGGTCTCTAGAGACACCACAACATGCTTTCTTTTCCCACTCGTTATTTAGTAGAATCAAAAAACGTCTATTGTAGGGTAAAAAAATGACGCCAAGGACGGACAAGTCCGTGGGTATCGAAGTGTAGTTTAATGTCACCTTTTTACTGAGGTTTGTCAATGACTGATGCGACAACCCAAGCCTCCGTCGAGAGGGCCATGCCTCGGTTACATTCATTGTTGTGGCTGAACGCCGCATGCTTCGTGAATCTTACACTATGTATTAACTGAAAACTGAAGTTGTGAGGGATTATGATTTACGTGTAGTAAATAACCTGTGACCTTGACCGCAAGCTAAAAACAACAATGTATTTAGAGGAGGCTGTCTGGGTGTGGAGCTACAGCATTTAGAAAGGTTTTTGATCCCAAGTTCTTTAAGGCAGATAAATGTGGATTAATTACCAAATGTCAGCGAGAACATATATAAGGCTGGAAAATGTTACAATTAGCAACTTTTAAAGGGTGTTTGGATGTTTTTTCAGGAGTTTTCACATACAATAACTGCCAATTAAATAAATATAATACCATCTGCTTAATAAAAAGTAATGCAAATAAACAAAAATTTCAATTCCCTCTAAGAGAAGTAAAAGTCTAACAATTAAGCTAGTTATTTCATTTAGCTAAATAGAGAATTTAAGGAACAATTGCACTGGAAAGCATATATACAGATTTTTAAATGTAACTTTCAAACTAATTTAATTTGAAGGAACTTAAGCAAACTTTCAATTTCAGCCAGGACAAATTTGGTGATAGCAAATACTATTATTTAATTAATTATTTACCTGTATTTCGAACCCATGGTGGGTTTTTGTTACTAGCTCCAAATTGAGACATCCTGTGGACCCTTTCACCAGGTCACAATCTGATTAGGATGAAAAGAAATTTTTATTATACCCTATGCTGTAGCAATTGGATATCGTCATACCATATTTCCCACGAGGAGTAATGCATATATAATAATGTATGAATTTTTCATTAAACCATTAATGAAACCACTGACTTCAACATTATAACTGCCTTACTTCTTTATATATTACATAGTAATTTCCCATCATGAATATTAACTCAACTACATTACATTCACCATTAAAAAACCAATAATAAAACTAAATGCAGTAAAAGTAAAATGTCTATTACTAAAAATTTCAATAAAAATTTTTAAAACCTTCCTATTTTTACACTATTGTAACATTTTGGAGTTCTTTAATTTGTATGTATTTTTGTCTTCTTATGGTTCAATTTGTGCAGTTCGACAGGATACAATATCATGAAATAATATCTTGATATCTTTTTGGATAGATAGCTAGATACTTTATTGACGCAATGTGTCTTAGAGAACGAAGTACAGTACAATCTATCAAATTTTGATCATTAGCCACAAAGGTACATATAACATGAAGGAGAAAAGCAACGAAACCTGCTTTATTGTACAGTTTAATAGGTTTAGTAATGAGATAAAATTCTATATAGTAGCAATTAATAAATATTTCAACATAAACTACCTATCCTACCTCGCTAAGTCTCCTATCATTTATGAATTATTGTAATGTCCACGATACATTGTAAATCCCCAGATATCTGCACGATTTCATGTGGTGGTAAAATATATGCATTATATAGAATAATATATATCAGAGAAGGTACTTATACAGACTTCTTGTGAGAACAAATAAACTTGCCAATATCTACATGAACCAATCACATTTCGGTAATTATTCGATTGCACTTTAAAACCTGAATTAATTGATGATTATAAAATGAAATTTAACATAAATTAAAGTTGGGAATTCCGTCAAAATACCACCTCGTAGCAGTAACTACTACATTCCAAGAGGAAATGTCAAACCCAGTAAGAATATTTATATACTCTATTAAAATGGTCGTTACGTTCATGGGATGGATTCGAATTAAAAATGAAGGCAATTCACTACAACAAAATAACGAAATATAGGTTTCCCTAATGCGATAACTTGAAGGATGCCAGTATTTATTCCCTAAAAGTTTGCTCAATATGGACATTTACATCGGTCAAAACTTTGGCAAATGTAGGCATGGGGAAATTTATAGAGCGTTACTTCTTTAACTAATACTGAAATACAGCATATACGTGTGACAAAACGATTAATTTGGTAAACTGAATATAAATGCCAAGACTCGCGGGTAATAATTTTGACACTATCCAAGGGTAAATTAAAATATCTCAAAAATAGGCAATTTCATTAATACAACGGAAAGTTTTTACAGAATTTTTGTCGAATGTTTGACCACACTAACCTTAATGGTGATGAACTAATTTCTCGAGTTTCCATTTGTCTGCAACAAAAGAAAATAAAGTTACGGGTCACTTTTACCAATGAACTGAATTTCCGATAACTTTTAAATGGCGATATTTTGATTAGGATGCCTACCTAAACTCGCATATAAATATTCACTTCACAAAATAAATTCAATCTAATTAAAAGTATTCCAGTTATTGACACGGGACAAAAATGACTCGAAAATTTAATTACAGTAGCAACCTCAAACTTGAAATTACTTATAAAGACCGAATATCTTAATAACAGCAATTATTTAGATTTATTTCATAAATTGTCGCGATTATACCTACCATCAAAGCAACATTCTCATTGCAAATATGGTCTTCGAGCGTCAAAAGCCTTTCATGTCTTGACAGTCAGAGAAAAATTAAATCTGCCCAAATACTTGAACTAAGCGGTGTATTTTTGTAATAATAGTTATCTGATATTATTACATGGATGAGATAACAATATAATTCCACAAACAATTATCTTTAGCGTAGGTGGGAATATTATTACCGCCCTCTGACGGGTCACAACGCTGACCTCACGGGTTTCAAAGTCATTCCGCTACGTAAAATAACAACAAGAATATTAGGAATTACTCTGATTGTACGGCGATGAAAGGCTGAAAAAATATTTCATATTAAAAATTATATTTTACATTATATTTTGATAAGGTTTTACTGGAGTTTTAAGATTGTGATTGAGTCAGTACTTTTCCGCCGCACAGCCTTATCTGGGAACATGGCTTGTGGGGTAGCAAGACTTTGCCGCCAATCGTTCTCTTTGCAGGGACCTGCAAGCAGGAGTCGGCTGTGGTCAATCGTTGTTCCAGCAATTCGCAACTTAGCTACAGAAATGGGTCTGCCACGGGTATATTTTGACATGACTGCCGACGATAAGCCTGTCGGAAGAATTGTGATGGAGGTTAGTTGTGTAATATATAATATTTTCTGAATGAAAGTCTGAAAATAGACCTAACCTGCCGACGCCCCGGTAGGTGTCCGGTTGTAGATATAAGTGATCGTATTTTTCATCTTTTAAGTGCCAAGTGTTACTCGTTTTCGAAAATTTAGTTACTATTTCCATTTGCTATTAAAATTATTTAATTAAGGCTTGCATTTTCTATTGTAGCCGGCCATAGTTTTTCATGTAACACGAGGTTTGAATTGGAAGTCAAAATGGCTGTGCTACCTCCGTTCTTTCATTAATGTCATCCAATTACATAGTGGTTTTTATGATCACCCATCCGTGGAAATTCGTCATCGGTGTATATTTTTCACCCAATGGAAATTTTGAGCTGTATGAAATGAGTTTTTTTGACCTAAGCTGTTATCTGTTTACTGGATTGTCATTTACAATTAGTTATTCGCAAATGGCGAATTGAAATTAAAGAGGAGATAACAATTTTTCTTGTCGCTTTTTTTTGCGTGTAGCTTTTACTATCATGTGGTCGGTCAATGCGGTTAAGCACGATTTTACTTTTATTTGTATTTCAGCTGAGGAGTGATGTGGTACCAAAAACGGCCGAAAATTTCCGAGTTCTCTGCACTGGAGAAAAGGGTTTCGGTTATGAGGGAAGCACTTTCCACCGCGTTATTCCCAACTTCATGTGTCAAGGTGGTGATTTTACAAACCACAACGGCACTGGTGGAAAATCTATTTATGGGGCGAAATTCGAGGATGAGAACTTCACCTTGAAGCATACTGGCCCAGGTGTGTATGATGACATGAAAACGTGTGGGTGGTTTCTCATTAAAATTTTCTAATTTTTGCATTTTCTCCTCAGGAATTCTTTCTATGGCCAATGCTGGCGCCAACACTAATGGAAGTCAGTTCTTTGTTACCACCGTTAAAACTAGCTGGTTAGATAGCCGGCATGTTGTATTTGGTTCAGTAGTTGAAGGGATGGATGTAGTGAAGAAGGTAAGCTAAACTGATTCTTTTGGTGTTTTTGGTCACGAGATAATGAATGCTTAAAGTAATCTTCTTTTATATAGCTCGAAGCTTTTGGATCTCAAAGTGGCAAGACCTCTAAGAAGATTGTGGTTGCAAAGAGTGGTCAACTTTAAATTGTGTAATGCATTTCCTTAAATTTGTGCTGGCCAAGGGGATGGAATAACTGGCACCAGCACGAATCCTTGCAACCAGTTGTTTGAACCATCTCATCATTCCGATATATTACTTTGGGTGATGGTATGCCAGAATATCTTTGCCCTTGGAAAATGACTTTCTATTAAAATCAACATTGAAATGGTCACAGCATTTTGATGTATGTTTCTTGAAGCAAGTTTTGAGCTTTCATTTGTAGTTGTGTGAGCACTCCCTGAAGCTACATCTTGTCAGTGCTTTATACCTACAAGCATTTCATCTTGAGCATTTAAATCCTGCTGGATAAATTCACCTATAGACTGCACTTATGTGGGTTATGGAGCTGCCTATTAACTTAGAGTTCTAATCTAAAGTAACTTGGTGTTCTAGTTCATGCTTGAATATGTGTAATATAAATCCATTCCTACTGGTTAACTTGTATGATGTATTTTTATTGACCAAGGGCAAATGTGTATATCATCACTTAATTGTATTTTCCTTATTTCCTTAATCTTTTCTCAAGTGAAAGTTAGTAAGTGGCATGGAGTTTTCGATTGTCAGGATTTTAACAGTTGTAAGATTCGATAAATTACAGATAAATAAAGAATTAATTAGTACTTAATGTATTTTTATTTACTATGGTAGTTTCATATTTGTGTTACTAACTGTTTTTATTAATTCGACTAAAGAGATTTTTTTACAATCTTCATTCCTTTTGGGTTTAGATTTTATTTTAAGAAGGCAGTTTTGCATTATACCGCATTCTTCCAGGGATGGAGTTTCTTTTGCTTGTTGCTTTGTTACTCCATTCAGAGTGGTTTCAGCGGATATCCCAAGAGTAATTTTGAATTTTTTCCTTCTTCGTATTACACACAAGATGGCCAGTATGGGCTATACAGGGTAAAGAGAATAGTTGATTGGTTTCCTAGTGAGGATTAATTTATTTGAATTATTCGTTTAAGAAAACTTGGATAAGGTAAAATCAAATTTAATGTCATGTATGTTTTGCAGTGGTAGCTGTGGAGGTCAATGGATTATTAATTTGTTCCACCTTTGTCAACTTTAGTCTGCTGATATTTCAAAAGGGATGAAATTTTGTGTAGTGTGACCACAGTGACAGATCCAAGGCACTTGACCCCTCCCTTCTGAAAGACAATTGCCCTTCACTGGTTGCATTCTTAAACTCATTCCATGCAAAATTCCTTGTTCACACAGCACATTGGCTATGAAAGAGATTCTGGTAGAGGAAGGGATTATCAAAACGGCCATCAGTAGGGTCAGATTCAAGAGGTAGGGGTTGATCCACTTTTCAGAAGTTTGGATCCACCAGTGTGGTCATGAGTAAAGGGAAATTTATGCTTGTCTGTATATTTTAAATCATTAGTTTTCAAAGGTCGTACGTTTTCTCCTGCAATCCTAGCGTAGTCATGTACTTTGCTCTTGAATAAATTGGGAAAGACCTCTCCCTCGGAAGTTTTACTTCCGTAGTATACCTAATAAATTGGGTAAGACCACTCCTCCCTGTGAAGTTTTACTTCCGTATACCCTCGGTTTTCTTACGGATACAGCACGGAATAATGCTTATTAGTGGTGAATCTATTTGAATATGAAGGATTCATTTCAATCTCGATTACCTGTTCTAGAATTCAATGTTAATATTTCTCAAGTCTTGAAGCAAACGAAGTGTTCCATTGTAGTCTTAAATATGCCGAGATAGAAAGTGAATGATTAATACTTTCTTTATGCGAACATCATTAATGCATTTATTGAAATTTCGCTGCTCTTTTTACAAATTTTTAAATATGTAGTTGCTTTGATTTATAGCTCTCCCAACGAGTTGTCTGCCTAACCCGTTAAAAGGTAATCGTGCTTTATTTCAAGATGCATAACGAAATTTAACATTGGTTCGAAATAAATGCTATCTTAAGAGGTGATGAAGTCGGCGAGTCTCATTATATTGAACATACTAGTTATTTTGTTAATTGTTTAAATAGCAAGTCAAACGACAGACCCGTATTTATTTATTAAGTAATTCCACATACAGCTTTTGCAGCCATTTTACAATGTATGTGTACACTAATTTATTTAGTGCTTTTTAACGAAACGCAGGTACTTGTCATTTTCGGTGGTATTGTTTGAATCGCCTGGATAATTACGCCTTCCGGATATCGGTATTGAAGCTCGGCTGTCAAGTACCCATCCATGATATCTTGGATTAAGTTTTTAGTTTGAATGTTGGAGAATATTTTTAATTGGATAGTGTTAATCCATCTGCATAAAGCGTCACGGAGATGCATTCACACGGCTGATTGACGTGTAGAAGCAATCGCACGTTACGATTTTAAATTGCTATTATTACTGTCATTAATTAGAGATAAATCCAATAGTAGTGTCATGGTAATATCCATTTGTCTCGACTTGAAAACTATTCATTATAATTCGTTAATTATGGAAGATATAAGTTTAGGATACGGCTTTGTTATCGAAGGAAACAAGCTTGGTAAATCACTTGAATCGATCATGAGCGAATAGTTGAAATTCACCTCTGAATTATTTCACTGTAGCTAATTATAACATTTTTATTAGCTAACGGTACGTGCATTGGAAGATTTATCATCATTCACGTTATCTTATGACCTTGACTTTCGCGATTCCATAGGTATAATTTTAAAATTCATTTTACTGTATGAATACAAAATATGTGGCGGTGGTTCACCACACATTTAAACTAAAGTCAATAAAATTTTGGCTGCAGTTTTTATTATGACTTTAATTATTAGACAAATTATTGTAATCACTTTCAGTGAATTGCCATTTGTTTTTTATGCTACTTGGAAGTGAAAGAGAATTATAGTCATTAACGCCTTTCTTAATGTAGGTTGAAGTAAAGAATTTGCGTCTCGTTCCATCCAAATAAGGAATTTGGAGTCTTGGTTCTTGTCAATTAACATAAAAAACATCAAATACTATCTTCAGAATGATTTCATTTAGTGTCATCCGGCAAGGATCCTTGAAGTATTAAGTAAAGTGTTCAAAAAGTTTCTTTACCCCAAGTTGTTAAGATTGGTTAGCAAAAATTAAACAACCCTGTATTTTAAACGAACTGGTCATCGCCACCGTAGAAAGGGAGAATAACGGAAAACACCAAATATCATTTACAGCTCATAATACTCGGGGGCAATACTCATACTGGTGTACGTGATTATTATAAACAAATGTAACGACTAAATAAAGCATTAATAAAACGTTTTATTTTTCCTTCTCAATTTTATCATCGGGGGTAAACGGACTTTTGGGACAGCCTGTTATCTGAATTGATACTTGCTATATTTGACAGCTTTTTCATTCATTACGTGCTTAACAGTTTGCAAAAGTTTACAAGTAATTTCTTTTAAACTATTAATACTTTATAAAGTTCCATTTTTTCTTTAGTTGTATTGGCGTTCCCGTTTATTAAAATGTATCATATACTTGAATCGAAATTAATCAATATAAAATTTGTGCATGGAAAATGGCCTTGAAATGGGAACTCCATTAATCATTCAACAAGCTAACGAATAGGGTATATTTAGTTATTAGATAATTACCCAGGCTTTGCCCCGTGTTTAGTTTCGAATTTTTCATGCTTATATCACTCTAATATTTCCATTCAAACTCGAGGTATTCTCAAGATAAGTGGCCAATATTAATTGGTATTTAATTTAATTGATATTGGAGGAGCATTAATCAAAATCGGTCACTTGGTTGCTGAGATATCTTTTAAAAACCGAAATTTGGATCGAACGTTGCATGGAGACCCCTCGAACCCGTGAATATTGAACCGGCCCATACATTACGATCCTTGACCCCGTGGACCGACTTCATCCATTTTCAGCTCAAAAATGTCTCACATCAAATCGTTGATATTGGTGGAGAATTCATCAAAATCGGTCAATTGGTTGCTGAGATATTAAAAAAACGAAACGAACTGTCCGTTCCATGGGGACCCCTCCGGCCCCCGTTGGCTGATTTGAATTGTTCTTGGAACTGCAACTCTCACAATCAAGCAATCAACCTGGACTGCTGCCAAATTTTGAAGCTCCTACGTTTATTTTCTGAAGAGTTACGACTGCCACACAGTTTTTTTATTATTACCTATAGATTATAAACCAATCTATAATGATTATTCCAATAGTAAAAGAAAAATTAGATGAATATTTTGTCTACAAAGCAGCTTTCATCAGTGGTAATCCACCGATTGTTGATTTGAATAATATTAATGAACCTCGAGAAAAATTTAATAAGGTAATGAATTTTTATTTATTAAAATTACACTTACAGTAATGCTAATTAGGTTGAACCTATTAGATCAGGAGTTCCCAACCTTTTTGCCAACCATATTTCTGTATTTGTACCCTTTTCCCCCAATATAATCATGGTTATAATTTTCTGCAATCAATATTCTATTCTATCTCACTAAATTGGACGCCTATTAGTGTTATACGGAGCTGATTATAAAGGAAGGGTGTGTGAAATCTGTTACAATGTAAGAAAATGACGAAAAGGATTAATTATTTACAGTACAGTTTTAGAGTAATGGTATACTAATATTTTGAAAATAGGTAATAAATTACGATTTTAGGAATGGATCTCCATAAGTACTATACTAAATTGACCCCGCATAACGCTGATTCAGTTAGCGCTCATTTTCAGGAACGAATCCCCAGTGTTAAACAGGGTATGACTGTATTGCCAAAAAAACTGTTATTCCCACTTTTTATTTCAAAATTGCTGTCAAAAACAAAGAAACATGGCCATCAACTCTGTATTCTTCCCAGCCTTCTCCAACCGTCAACAAATCTTGCTGGTGCAAATTGTTTTTCATGGGCCATTTATCTTACAAAATTGCTAATCTCTTCCCCAAGGAATGAATCAGGCCAGCCTTTTACAACAAATTAAACTTCAGATTACTTCTCGGCAGTGGCGGTTCGTGTATAGGCACTGCGGAACTGCAGCACCCCCTATTTCCACTTGATATTATCGATAACATTTAATATAATGAGTCCTTTTTTCTTTAATTCTTTCTTTATTTTTGTAGTACAATATATATTCCTTAAGCTTAATGTCAGTACTTCAGTAGCCATCCCCCAGTTTATGAAAAAGATACAAAAATCTTTGTATGGAACTGTGCGCTTCACAGTGCCAGCGACGTGGTGTTTAACTGTTGTGCGCATGCGCACATAGGAGGGGGGTGGGGAGGAAGGCGGGACTGCCAGGTAGAGAGAGCACTGTTGCTCTCGCAGTGCCGGCTCTGGCGTGATGGTGGAAGGAAGTTTTTTTTTACTCAGCGTGTGTTGTGCTTAAAAACCGTGTACCATATTCTTGAATGTGATAAAGTGTAGAAGAGTGTAGAATTAGATTATTATTCTGCTTCCAGCTATTCTATTTGATTCATTTTTTTCGGTTCTTTTATGGATTTCATTTTTATATGAATAGATCAAGCTTGAACTGTAACAATTTAAGTTAAAGTAAGTAAAAAATGTTTGGTTTTTTTTGTTAAGATTTTATCAAGTTCCTGAATAAATTTTCTGTTTATACATGTTTTTTTCCTTTTACACAATTTGAAAGCAAAGGCTAAAAATTTTCTGGAGCAGCACCCCCACTAATTTTAGCTACGAGCCACCACTGCTTCTCGGCAATAGTAAGGACAAAGTTGATGTTTTGAAGAAGTCCAGTGTGTACCTTTCAAGGTGTAACAATTGCAACAGCTTTTACATTGGACAAACAGGCAGAAATTTTAAAAATCAGAGCTAAGGAACACTTAAGGTGTTTCAAATCCGGTTCATTCGATTCCCACTTTGCCCAACATTTACTCACCTGCAATCATTCTTCTTCTTTTACTCCCAAAATCTTACATTTAGCAGAAAAAGTTCCCAGTTTAACTGTCCTTGAGAAAATGGAAATTATACATAAAATTAATCCCAAGATACTTTTAATTAACGATCACCAGTACCCCACTTATTCCCCGCTACTCATGTCAGCGCTTCCTCCCCCACCTAATACAATCTTTCCACGAAACAATGTTCAACCTCCATCCCCCATTGCATTCTCTATCTTCTGTTCACGACTTCCCCTTCCTCCACTCACTATTCACCATGAGCTCCTATTTTTGTCTGGACACCATTTTCCTGATGATGTCTGTGTGTATGTGATTGGGATTTTGTGGGCACTCGATCTCAAAAACTATTGATCTGAGCAATGCAAAATTTTATATTTGACATTTTGGTAAAAGCAGAAGAGTTGATTAGTTTTTGGCTAAAATCGGTCAATTGGAAATTACACCTTACTCCAGGTCTCTTTTTCGTTTTATTGATTTTCTCCATTAAAACTTCATAATTTGTAATAACATTAAATTTAAAAATTGAAGATAAAGTTTTTTTGTAAAACATTTGTTTGAAACTTTTTTCCTAGAACCATCATTTAGGAAATGTTTTGAGTTTTTAAAATACTTGCTTTAATATTTGATAAATCTAAATAAGTACTGGAATAAAAGTTGTAGGGAATTTAATTTTCTATGTTTGTTCGAAACATTTTTCCATATAAGGTATTGTTTAAGAGATATCTAAAAAACTATTCTTTTAGCTGACACCACCTACCGGCAACTATTGTAAACAATTTATGCTTAGTTACCTCTTAGTAACACTCCTTTTTATTTTCTTAATTGTTGGAGTTTCTGGGCTATTTATCAGAAGGATATGGTTTGAATGTTCTTTGTAGTTTAAATTTTTCTCTCAGTTCCTTAAAATATTTATTATCATGTAACCTATTTGGAATTTTTAGAAATATTACAGGTATGGAGAAAGTTATGTGGTGCTCATATAAGATTTTTTTGGAATCATTGTTACCTGATGATGGTGATTACTCACTGATACTTGTCATGTTGTAAATATTGTGGAAATTAGCAAATGTTTAGTACAATTAAAAATGCTATCTTGTATTGTTTATGTATTTTTGATAAAAATGAAGTATTAAATATTGTAGAAGAGATAAGGTTAATTAGAGTAATTTGGTAGAATATTTCATGAATTTGTTGACCTGATTGGAAATTATTGATGAAAATTCTAAAACCATGTGTATTAACTGTATTTTCATTGTTACTCTATAAATCACACGATTTGAAACTAATGATCTTAAATTGGTTCATACCAATATAAGATTTTCTTCACCTTAAAAGTTGCTCTACTTGAAGTTAGACAAAGCTGTTTTCTTCTTGACTTGCAATTAAGCTTAATTCTGCTAATTTCTCAACAAGAGTGTAAAAGTCAATTGTTGAATTTTGAAGGTAGGAATTTTCTGGATACCACATTTTATTTCTGTAATATAATACATTATTTTATTTTGAAAAGCTGAGGTGAAATAGATTTTGCTGAAGGAATGATTGGAAAAATATGTCAATCTGATATCTGTAAATTATTATTTATGTTTTAATTTGAAATAAAAATGTATTGTGAAATTATTAAACACACTTGCTTTTATTAAAAAAAATGAATTTGTAATGAATTTAAAAATTTATTACACATGATGTTAAGCAAAATTTCTCATTCTTAAATTTATTTATACCTTTTAGTACAAAAAATAAAAGACATTTAAATTTTAAAATGTATGCATTTTGTTTTTAGGATACAAGTCTCCATGCAATAGAAATATTTACTTCACAGAAAAGGGCCTTAAGATTGATTAACCTTCAGATTACCCCAGGCGCTATTTTTTTAATATTTTCCTTAAAAAAATTTTGATTTTTATTCTCCTATGTAATTGTTCTGTAATGTATGAAGAGCATAATTATGTAAAAAACAGTTTCCTACAACTTCTGCGAGATATCAAAAATTGTCTTGTGGTAACTGAGTTACCCCTCTTGGTATTATTCGGAAGTATTCCTCGAAGAAAAAAAATTATCGGCTTAAAGAGCCTGCAATAACATTAATATACCTGTTTGCCTTTTTACAAGCCTATAGTTATCTTCTAAATGTCGTACTTGCTACTATTGGTGAATGGAAGGTATTGAATTGACTGAAATCTTATCATATGGAAACAGCAAAAAAGTCAACAGTAATTTAGAATGTCTTACATTACATTATACATTACATATTGTACATATTATGCAGGCAGAGTGGTAGCCAAACTATTAGTGTTTGCTGCTAACCACAGAAGCAACGGTTTGAATTCAGCAGGACCTTTTCATATGCTCCCAGACCAACCAACCAACTCATAAATAACCAATGAAACTTTCAATGAAAAACACATCTGGTTTGCTAATGTATTAATACATTGTAATGTTTTTTATTTGATGTACCAAGTAAACTGCAAAAATAAAATTGTTTTCACAGAACAAAAAATTTTTGATTAACAACAATTGTTTACATAAAAATAATTTTCAGTATAGGTAGTTGAAATTACTTAAAATTACTAACAAATTAAAATAATCACCAATTTTGATGAAAAATGTTTATTTACAATAGAAATTTCGTGGGGTAATTCAGTTACTCCCCTTGGTAGGATTGAGGTGCAAAATACCTTGGTAATCTAAGGGTTAAAGGAGCCTTAGCCAATGATCATCATTCTCAACTTTTCCAATAGTACAATACACCACCTACAAGTGATGGATCCAGTGGGGGGAAATCACCCCCCCCCCCCCCATAGAGCTGAAGCAGAACCGAAAAAATATTAGCTTCACACATATGAATCGACCCAGTAAAACTATTAAATTGCGATTTCATTATAAACTTATTTTATTAAATTGTTTTGTATCAATTGAAAAAGAATTTATGTGAATAACTTTTCAATTACTGTGAAAACGTGTATGTAATTGGTATATCGACCCCCCCCCCCTCCTCCCTGAAGACATTTTTTGAATTCGCTGACACAATTTTATATTTGTAGCAAATGTTTTAATGAGCTCCTACCTGTTATAAAAAATTACAATCTCTGCTTTTAAGAAAGCTGTTAACAAATTGCTGTTAAAACACTGATACTAAATGTGAAAGAATTTTCAAACTATGTAATTTCATGTAATGTGCCACGTTATTATGATTACATTATTCTCAATTAATTAATTGATTTATTATTGAAGATGTTCAAAAACAGCACTCAGGCCTTCTACAGTAAACATCATAGCAACATCAACAAGGAATAAATTATAACTATAAATAGAACAACATAAACAGCATGTTGAAACACAAAATAACAATAACAACTCAGCAAACCACAAAGTGGGTTTAGGGGAAAAGTTATTTGGTTAGGGAAATTCTGCTGAGGAAGATATCGACATCAGGGGAAAGCTTCAGCAAAGTGTTATAAAGACTGGGGAGACAGAAAGATAGAGACCATTTAGTGACTGCAAGATGTGGGGTTTTGCAATGGAAGAGATCTGATAGAGGTGGAGCACGTGTGGACACGGAGTGGAAACATCGAGGATAGGTCAGGTGACCTGTATTTGCCAGATACAGAGTTATTTAGGAACTTAAGACCAGAGAGAGAGAGGATAGGCCTAATGACTTACTGGCAGATGAGAAGGTAAAGTTACAAAGAGAGGGAACACCTTGAGAAGTTTTAGGTTAGAGGGGGAAGCAGTAGAAAAAATGGGGGAGCAGTATTCAAGAATTGGCACAAGACACAAAGAAAGTACAAAGAGCAAAGATATCATCAATTTCAGTGAAGCAGTAAATAAGTCCAAGTAAACACATAGCACGAGAAGAAATAGTTTTTATGGGAGCGGTGAAGAGTTATTTCTGATCAAAGATCAAGCCAAGATCTTTTTGAGAGGAAACTGTTGGGATAATACTGTCAAGAAGTTTGTCATGGGTTATTATGGGAGTTTTACAGAGAAAGAAGGACGAAGAACATTTCATAGGATTTGGATGTAGACGCCATTGCTTGAACCAGGAGGAAAGACAATCCCAGGCATTTTGGAGAGAGGCTTCATCATTACTTTGTGGTTTTTTTAATGTAATAAATATGGAGGCAGCATGGAGTGAGTTACACAAGGGGGTGGAAGAACCATCTTTTAAAGGGAAAAATGATCACAAATACAAATTTAAGTGTAGAAAACAAAAAACAAATGTAAAAAAAATATTTATATTTTAACAGAACTATTGCTGACTGGAATGAGTTGCCTGCTGAACTATTTGAGCCCTTCCCAAAGAGTGTAAATGTTTTTAGGAATAGATGTAAAGCTGTTTTGTGATTTTTCTGTGATTTTGTGATTCTTTAGTGATTTTTTAAAAATATTTCTTCTTCCTTTTTGAAACTTTTGAATTTTCTTGTTTGCAGTGATATTTCTTATGGGTAATATTTTTGTTATGTCATTACTATAGATCTTTTTATTGCTGTCTTATTGTTTGTCTTTAGATCTCGTTGTTGGATGTGTGAGAGACCTACAAGGTTTCTTTATGTTACCACCTGGCAGATCGCCAACTTGTAGCACTAAGTTTTAAATAAATTACGGGAATCGATCCGTTTAAATATCTTGCAGTCATCAGCATATAAAAGCATCCCATATGAAGATGAAGAGATCATATCTGCAAGATCATCTATATATGGGCTGAGCAGTAGGTGGCCATGACACTTCCTTGCAGGACACCAGAGGTAACTGAGGCAGGAGCAGAGGAGTGACCATTGATCACAACACGCTGTGTTCTATTGGAGAGAAAGGATGAGATAGTGATGGATGTTGAAGCTAGATCAATCTAACACACGTCAAGCTGTGAGGATTTTTCAAAGGAGTCATTGATGTGATTGAGAAGAGCTGAGAAATTGGTTAAAGTGAAGTTGCCATAAAGAAAGCCATGCTGCTGGGTTGATAATAGATTGAACTTTAAAAAAAAACATTCTATGCTGTAATAAAGACAAGATTGAAAATTTTGAAAAAAGTGGAATTTATAAATTAAACTGTGGAGATTGAAAAGTGGTTTATGCAGGACAAACAGTATGGAAATTCAAAGAAAGAATTAAAGAACATCACATTCTTGCTTCATAAACAGTAACACAACCTCTCTCTTCGCCAAACATATAATAGAATATGGACACAACAGCGACTTTATTCCAAAAATTCTACATTATAAATGAAAGGGACCCAGACTTGATACTCTGGAACAATTGGAAATTATACTGAGTGTGACCTCAAAAAACTGTGAAGTCGTAAATGATATTTTGTATCCTTTTCATTCCCTACTTCTCGACCTCTCATTAATCTAATTATTCCTAACAATTGTCTTTTCATATCTCATTACCCAACTTACTGGACTTCACTTAGCTCAACCTATTTCCCCCTCCCCTTCCCACGAACATATGTTATACCTCTCACTCCTTTCCTCCAACGATCGCTCACTCCACCATCCCATTCATTATCCTCCCCCACCCACCCATTGTACCTATTACTAACTACTACTACTACTGCGGGTATGGAGAAGAATCCTGAGGATATAAAAACAAGAAAGTGCAGATTAGACAGGAAAACTGGAAGGAAAAGAGAAAGAAGGAAAAGGTTTCAGCCGATAGATGACTTGAAAAGGGCTACCAAGAAATGAAGAAGAATGCAAGAGATAGGAGTGTGGGAAATCAGGTTTAAGAAATAATAATAAGGGACCTAAAGACAGACTACCTATGAGAATGATGTATTTTGGTGTATTACATTATTCTTGTCTTAAATATGCCTTGCACAAATCAAAGGGCCTGTAAAGTATTATTAACTCTTAGTTTTATGTACTGCATAAGCATAAATTTCAAATCCTTCTTTCACTGGGTTTTTGGAGTCACACCCCACATGGAGGCAATGTCCTTTACAATATTCTGGAGACATTAAGCTTAACAGAAATCTGCTCACGCTATACAATGGTTATAAAATAATAATGTGAGTTATTGGTAAAGGTAAAAATATAATCAACTTTCCACTTATGGATCTATACTTTTCAAAGGAATATAATTAAGGTTAATTTATAATCATTAACTTTTAAGTATAGCGCAAAAATATCAGGATTGGGTGAAGTAAATTTCTCATGAAACAAATTGGCTTAAACCTCTTCGATGAAATACTTTCTCTTCATCTGCTGTTCCATTTCCTTTAGTTTGAAATCCAATTTTTGAAGATGCTCCTCCAAAATAGATATTCTGGTATGGAACTGTGATAGGTTTCCATTCAGCTGATGATACTATAAAATTTTTAAAAACTACATTAAAGATCAAATGCAAAAAAATATGCTATGCTAAAGTGATCAACCATACTGATTTATGCAGTACTGGAGATTTTGTACTTATTGACTTTCTGTCCTGACTTAAGAAAACTGTTATAATCCTTCATTCAGTCACTTATTATTATTTGACATCTCGGTTTCTGCCCCATCTTATTTTAAAGGTTTCGTACATAATTATGTAGTTTAAAATTTTCATTTGTTTGAATGTTAATCCAAGAATATTCATAGGTTTATTAAATATCCATAGCCAAAAAATACTGTAATTGAAGTAAAAAAGAGTAAATCAAACACTCCTTTAAAAAATAAGCGCAATTAAGGCCCGTGTATTTATTGCTAGATTATAAAATATCATCACATTGTGTGAAAAATAATATGCAATAACAATATTCCAGAGCTATTACAAGAATGCTTACTACAATAAAATATAATTCGGCTACAGTGTAAATTATCTCTGGGTGGAGTGGGAGAATTCACAGGCTATTGATTTACTTGTATGTTACTTGATGACATCAGTTGTTCTACCTTTCACACATCAATAGTGTTAGCGGATTTTTCCACTTCACCCAAGATTGTTTACACTAGCTGAAATTTTTCCTTCTCGATGTTAGCTAAAAGGTAGTCTTAAAACCTAAAGTGACAGCGAAAAAAGAAGACAATGCCTGACAAGTTGCAAAAAAGAGAGTAAAAAAGTAATAGCAAGTAAAAGGAGTACATTCTCTAAAAAGAGTACCTACGTCTGAGAATCCAAAACGTAGACTTTAAACAAATAATCTTCTAAGTCGAGAAGTTTATACTACAGCTTTTAACTAAAGCAGCTTATTATCATTTTTACCGCTTATCCACACAATTTCTGATTCATTACTTTTTATGCCCCTTGCACTGATTTGGGCAATGGCGCTCTTTCCAAGATTCTTGCCTCCCCCCTCACCCGGAGAAATTTCTGTGGACGCCCAAGGCCCTGTGCAAAACTTTCCTTTTGCACCCCTATATTTTTTATGAAAACAAGGCAATGGATCCATATATCAATTTTTAAAAACATTTTTTAAATTTTTAATATTGTAGATACAAACAAATAAATCACAGACATGTCATCATTATTTTTCAAATTACAAGATCAAGTAAGGTAGGTAACTGTACCTATATGTAAAAATAATGAAAATACTCATAAATGCTCACAACATTAATTATAATAATGAGATTTTTCTGGTCTTCATATTTGCAAAGTCGTCAATGATGTCATCATAATTTGGAAGCTTTGCGATTTCATACTCTATTGAAATAATACCAAGATTTGACAAATGTTCTTGTTCTATACTCAATCTCAAGTAGTTTTTAATTAATTCGTTTACTAGTTTCTTTTGCATGATGCAGTGGTTACTGGCAGAGTGAGAAATATTCATAGCACCACATTTATGTATGGATAGGATTCGATTAGTCCAAAATTATGAAGAGCTTGTAGAATGTTAAGAGATGTTGCAAGGTCTGGTATTAATTTGTAGGCTTCAAATTTGAAACTTTAAATTTCACATGTTAATTTTTATACATTCAAATCTTTGCTATATTTCTCAGATAGATCAGTAGCTGATTTTTTCAGATCATTAATGCTCCTTATTAAGGAAGAACCACAGAGAAAACCAAAATCTGCAAAGACTTCTCAATTGAGCATAATGCCAATCCCAATGAAATAATAGTGTCATAGATACTTTTAATTTGCATTTTAAATAATTCCTCTGGCATCATGTTACATCCTTTGTCTTCGTCCTGTGCTCCATCTAGACACATTCTCCTCTCTTTCATTTTTCAGGAAATTCAATATCTATACACATGCTTTCAGCTAATTTATCAGCTTCAAGAAAATTTTGCTCTAATCCTGTTTCTCGCAGTCCTTGTAAAGTACCATTAAGTCCATCAATTTTGTAGATCTATCGATAAATCATTTCTTTGTAGAGTCATATTTGTAAATTCTATACTGTGCAGAATTTTATTCAACACAGAAAGAGTGCAAATGAATTTATAATTAAATTGCATAGGTAAAATTTTAGGTTGTTATGACTTCTGGATTAGACAGTTCTTTAATAATCATTTCCAATGCTTTCATTACTTCGGGGAGTTGTAAATACCACGATTTTATTGTACATACTTGCTTTTGATGACCATCATGTTAGAAATTTTTTTATTGCTTTCATTAAAATTTCCCACCGTATTGTTGAAGAGGAAAACAACTAAATAATCTCTCCATAGTACCAAAAAAAGTGGCCATATCTGGTGTTACAGATGAAGCATGAATGCCAGACAAATTTAAATTGCGAGCTGTACAGGGAACAAATGTAGCCAAATTATTAATTTCCAAAACGGGCTTGAACTCCTCTGTATTTACCGACCATATTAGGACTGTTGTCATCCTTGCTTTCTTGCATCATCAGGGCCGGAGTGAGGCATGGTCAGTCTGTTCCCTGGAACAGGGCCTCGTGCTGTATTAGGAGTCTCGCACCGTATTAGGGGCCCCACACAAGGCTCAATACTCATGTATTGATAGCGCCATTTTTTACCCTCTTTATACGTGGAAATTGATTTGTAATAATGATTCACGAACGCATTAACAAAATTAACTATTTCCAAAGAAAACCAAATTAACTTACGAACATTCAGCTTATGAACCCATTTCATGGTTTGCATTACGTTTGTATGTTGGGGTTCCACCGTATTATTTGTTATGTACTACCTTTCGTATGAGGCTCACCAGATATTTTATATATTAAATGTGGCTTATGGTCAGCAAAAGGTTTAGGACTCCTAGTGTAGTGTGTTGTTAATCTCAGAACAGTAGCACCAGCCACTCTCTCTCTCTCACGGTTCATCCTCGAATCCCCCTCTCCACTGCGAAAGTGGGTTCGACTCTCATTGTGTGTGAAATTAAAATGAAGTATAAACAGAACCCTCATACATGAGAATGCTTATCCTTCTCTTCTTTGAAGCTCTCTCAAAACAAACATTTTTCACTTAATTTTTTCTGACATTAGAGCATCGTGATCTTATGTTCGTCGGCAAAATCACTTGCTTGTCCTTTTTCCTATTTGATCAATTCTATTAAATTAAAAAATACTCCTGAAAGTTCCTTTTCTTCTAAATTTCTGCAAATTTACCAAAATTTAACAATAGCTTCAAGAATGCTACCCATTACATGTTACAATTGCATCCGCAGAATGCTCCTTTTCGAAACTTTGAATTATAAAAACTTAATTAATTTAAAAAAAGATTCACATTAAGTCAAGAGCGATTTACTTCCCTTGTTAGAAAATGACAGCAAAAACTTTAAATTTTGATGATATGTCAAGATATTCCAGAAAAAATCACTGCAAATAATAAAATTCCCAATTCATTTTATGACCAAGATTTCTAGTGCAGCTTAAATTAGGAGATTGGGCTATTTTTGAAAAGATACGAGGAATGACTGTAAACAGGAAAAATCTTAAAATTTCTATTTCCGAATACCTACTGCCTCCTCCAGTACCTGTTGCAGCAATGTTATATAACAAAAATTGTAATGCATAAATGGAAGAAAAACGATGATCTGCTTAGTTTCAAGCATTAGATAATTTCCATAAACATAAAAGGCCAATGTACGATTACCGTTATAGTAGTTGTAAAAATTAGGATGTGAATGTGGAAAATATTATAAGAGTGAACTGTAAAAGACATTTTAAAAGCCATCTACATTCAGCGGTAATAAATCTAGGCAAATTAGTTGAAATATTTATAAAACCATAAATTGAATGCTTTTTTCTTTGAATAAATGGGGATTATGATCGCGAAGTGGAATTTAGACATTTCAAACTGCCTGAATTAACTATTATTGCAAATAATTTACATATAAAGTACATTAAAAGTTATAAGAACGAAGATTTAATAAGAACAATTATAGAAACAACAAAAATTACAACATGAAGAGGAAAATAAGAATTTGGCTGAGATATTTCCATTTGAAGATGTAATAGTCACTAGGAAAATGAGAGAGAAACGGGTAATTTGAAGACTGTGCGGAATATATTAAAGAAGAGACTACAAACTTACCTAAAACTAGGCACAACAGAACGTGATTTTATTTTAATAGAAATTGCTTATAAAGGAAGATTAACTACATATCAACATAATAATAATAATGAAGAAAATTTGTCTCCTGTCAAGCATTAGAGATAAAGCATGTACATTAGGTGCCTGATATCTCTCAGTTATTATGCAAAATTCACCTAGTCTGATTTTATATATTTTTCCAGGTTGACCCTTGGAGAACGAAATTTTTTTTTAATTAACTTTAAAACCTGACATTTTCTTCGCCAGATAGCGTCCTTTTCGTTTACCAACTGTCAAACAAAAGAGAGTGTATCATTCAAATAGTTCAAATGTGTTTGTTTGTGTGGTTGAAAGGTTTATATATTACTTGTAATTAATGAATGATTACATATTGTCAGTTGTGATTATTTGTACGTATTTATCAACATTATTTTATTTTTCTTCCCCTTCGTAATGTTACGGGGCTGCGTATTACTGACGAGTGAGTTCTATTTAAAATGTTTCAGCAGAGTACAGTCATGGGTGAATTTGAAGATGCTATTTCATACCTCGTTGGAGCGAAGGAAATAGAGGCTTATGATAAAGAAGAATTGTTTTGTGCCAATAAATTTATTTTCATTCAAGCATATAAGAACGGACTGGATGACAGATCAATGGACATAGTTGCTGATATTTTGAAAAGCAACATTCTGCGTAATTATCTTACTACTGTCGCGTTTATGTACTTTTAAATTGCTTTTATTTTAACGTTTTTATTGTGCATTTGCATTTTAGCTTCGGCTGAGTTTAAGGAATTAATACAGTGCCTTGTGCCGATAACTTATGTTCCTGAATCCATTGTTGTTGACATGGCGTTGTGGATTTTGTCGAATAAGTCAGAAATTTCCTTAGCAAAAACCGCCATAGCCATACAATGGTTAACAGGTAAGTTATCCATTCCACGAATATTTTCGAAACCGTATTTTTTAGCATAGTTAATTATTTATTATGGATAAAATTCCTTCAACGTACCCCGTAGTTATTCGTCTATTCTGTTCTAATATTAAATTTATTTTTCCTTTCAGCGGTTATTGGAAATGGGTTGACGAAGACTGATAAAATGGACTGCTTGTATACTCTATTCTTCCATTTACTTCAGAGAACCAATCTTGTGAGTGCCTATACACCTTGTAGTCATGTCTTATTTTCACTTTGACAGCCCCATTTTGTTCCAACAGCCGTGGTGTTTTTAATTTCCTTCCCTTCTGAAGCTCATGGATATGATCACCTTACTAATATATCTACCTATTCGTAATATTATTCCCAAGTATACGCGTTACGTGAATCCATTAAAATGGCGGTTTTACATTTAGGATTCCTACCTGTGCCCACTCATCCAGCTTTTGACAAAACCTCATCTCATCACAAGAATGCATGTTATTGTAATTAATAAGCTCAAAAGGAATAAAGGAAAAAAGAAGTACTATGATTCTCTACTCAGGTAAAAACTTGGCTCCTGTCTTTAATTTGTCTTAAAATCAGTTATACCTTCAGAATACTTCATTTTTTGCCTTATGAATATATTGCTATTTTGTTCAGCAATGTAAATATTGTGGTCAATCGCGAAAACAGCTTATTATCTTACCTCTTCTTCTAACTTATGAGATAAAATTAATGGTTTAATCAGATTCTTAAAATAGCAAATTAAATTTCTTAAAAATTCTTGTATTTGTCTTTTTCGTAGAGAGATGTTATGTAAAGTTGTGATCAATTTGCCGGTTCAATTCACTGTTTTTCTTTAGTGTTTTTAAGCACATGCAGCCTCATCTTGTGCAAGAAGACTTACCTGTTTCTTGGTCTAATCAGTGTTTGATGTCGAATTTTGGTGTATCGTGGAAGGGCCTCTTGATGGCTAAAAGACGGTGCAACCAACAAGAAGAAAATGCTAATATGAATCTAGCAATCCATCCAGCTTCTCACCATGACAAAGTAAGACTCAATTATACTGTTTTGTTTAAGATGAATACCTTGTTATAAAAAGTGTATTGGATATTTTTAGAAATGTGTTAAAAACAGTGGTTTTTGTGTTATTCTTCAGGTTCATTGATTGCATGACCAAAATTACTCTTCTTCATGAATAGTTTACTTTCATTTGCCTTTTATTTACTTAATCGAGAAATAATTTCCTACACTTTAGAGAGCTCTCAGGATAGATTTTGAAAGAAGTATTGGTGTGCATATTTGACTTATCAATGGTCTTGTAAGAATTGATTGAAAGCTACCCTCTATCAATTCCTGCAGTCTGCCATAAGCTTCAGGCATATAAAACTGGTATTTACACTTATTATCTTGATCATTGATCTATGATAAACTTATCAAGAGTCATTCCAAAAGTCAGGGAAACCTATAAAAATATTATTCTGTTATATATCCTCATGTTACTGAAAATATTTGATGCTGAACTGCAATTTGGTATGTAAATTAAAATTTGTTACTAATTAGCCACAGTACTATATAAGTTTTTGAAATTTATAGTGGTACCGCAAAAACTTTTGGGAAGTTGGTCGGAAATCTGCATCTTTAAAAATCATGTTATAGAGGAAAATACATGCTCCTTATAAAATTAGACAACTGACATTTTGAATATGTTGTTTATTTTTATAATTTATATGTGCAATTTTAATTGCCACTCCCACTCCACACGCAGTTTACTGAATAATAATTATCTGCAATTATTAACGTTGCAATCATGAACGTTCCCCGAAATTTACTTTGGGGGAGGGGGGTCTGAGGTCTAAAACCAATTTCCAGCAATTGATTAATTAAAAGACCTATTCAAATAATATAAACTTTTATAACGTTTGTATTTCTTATAACTCAGCGTAACAAGTGGCAGCATAGCAAAAGGCAACATAGCACGCGAAGGCCTTTGCACCAAACTTTCACCTTTCTCTTTGCTTACTGAACCGAGATTTTCAGGGAAATAGTCTAAATGAGAGTGCAAGAAATGAACCTTCAGACTCATATTGCAACCTAATATTTGAAAATTCTTGAGCATATTTTTCTATTACATTTTTTAAACCAATCCATGCTTCTTTTCGACTGTGGTCATTATTTCTTCGAATCGTTCATCTGAATTTAATTTTCTGATATCTGGACCCAACAAAAGGCCTTTGAGTTTTGCATTTGAAATATTTGGAAACTTGCTGCAAAGGTATTTAAAGCATTCACCATTGCTGTCTAATGCCTTAACAAATTGCTTCATCAATCCTAATTAGATATGAAGCGGTGGTAAAATAACTTTGTTTGGATCCACTAAACGTTCATGGAGAATATTTTTTGAGCCTGAAATGAATGTTTCTCTCCTTGGCCACTACTTCTTTACCCAATGCTGATTACGAGCTCTGCTGTTCCATTCACAAAGAAAACATGGCATTTTAGTGTATCCAGATTTCTGCCCTAACAGCATACAGAGAACTTTCAAATCTCCGCATAGTAATCATTCATGTTCTTTATATTTCACTTTATTAAGAAGTAGTTCAAGGTTTTCTTAAGTTTAAATAAACAGAATGAGTGACTGGAATGGAAGGGAAAACATTGCCATTATGTAGGACACCTTTCTGGCTTCTTTTAGAGGAATCAATGAACAACCTCGATTGGCTTGGTTCATATACTTCTGCACCTAAGCTAGTTATAAGTCCAGAAATATTGCTGCAGTACACTAATGAACCCTCCTGTGAAAAGTATGGTATAAATTGCTTCTCATGGTTTCTGTACCAGGAAAATGAAGTTTTTGTAGCAAGTTAGTTCTTAGCTTGCAGTCTCGATCCCAGTATCTGTGCAGAATCTTTTGGTAGACCTCAATTCCTGACCAGATCATTTAATTCACTTTGTGTGAACTTTTGCAGTTCACTCTCATTTTCAGGTTGGTAACAGTCTCTGTCATAGCTTATGTTGACATCGCATTCTGAATTGGATAAAAAAATTGGATTAGGAGAGTTTGGTGATGTAGGTATAGGTATATCAGGTCCATGAGCCATGGGTCTTACAGCAGATGGAAGATTTGGATAGAAAATTTCCTTTTTATTTTTAGTATTATAGCCTGGCATGTTAGTTAAGCAAAAACAACTTCTCCATGATTTTTTGGTTCATGCCACACCATTAGAATAACAAGTGGAAGAGACTTCTTCTTACCTTTAGTCCATTTCCTCAATTGTTAAACACACGTGTGGCAAACTTGATGTGGTGCCCATGGTTTATTCTGATCAAGTTTCATCGCAAAGTATGCATAGTACGCCTTTTTCACAAATTCTGTAATGTTTTGCCACTTCTTTTTCACAATAAACACATATATAACAAAACATGTCTGGGCTACTTACACAAGCTCTTGACACCATAATGAATAAGAAAAATCAAAGATGCGATACAAAACAGTGGTGGTATGAACAAGCAGAAAACAGTACTCTAAGCAGTAGTCTAAGCATTGCATTGGCCACTTGTACAATAAAACACACTAACGCCACCTGTCGTTTTTAGTTTTTGTCAGGTCTAGAATGTTCTTTTGTTGTGATCATACTAGATACCTGTTGAAAATGAAATTTGGAGACTATGGTGTACAGGATGAAATTAAAATAAAAACTCCTGAACCGTAAAATATTTTTTGGTTCAGGAGTTTTTATTTTAATTCCATACTAGATACTTGCATAGCCAGTGGTACACAAAACTTACAACTTAAAAAATAATAATATTACTTTGATGATTTCATGTCAAAATATTAAATAGGCTACTATAGTTTGTGCAAAATCTGAGCATGATAGCAAAAACTGGTTATCATTTTCGTGCTCAGTTTACTCGAATTACTAAATGACAGCTAATATTTTTCAAATGTAGACCTGTGAAGTCGATCAATTCCATCTCCAAAGATTCAATTCCAAGAAACTGGAAGTACTGCTACTCAAGATCAATTTATTTTGCTTTCTCAGGGTACAAAATATATCTAAACATCAGACCATGAATTTGCAAGTCCTAATACTTTGAAATGTTCATTGCTATCAATAAATGTTTTTAGTTTTGGGAAGTATCGCAAATTATCTGTCAGAATATCATCCTCAAAGTGCTGCAGTTTCTTGCAAAATTACTTCCACCCTTCATATAAATTTAATATGGTTAGCCTTTTACTTTGAAACTTGACATTCAACACATTCAAATGTGCTGTTATATCTGTTAGAAACATAAGGTTCACATGCAATTCATTATTCTCCAACTGAGGATAGTCTTTTTTAATTTCATGGAGAAAGATCTTAATTTCAACTAAGCAATCAAAATAATGAGACAGGACATTTCCCCAACTCAGCCACTGAACATTGCAGTGCATTACAAGGTCACTGTAGTTGGATTCCATTTCTTCTAAGAGAGATTTGAATTGTCTGTGTGTAAGTGACGAGCAAGCGACAATTGTATTAATATTTACTACCATGGACGTTACGTTATTTAGAACATTTGAAGAAATTTTACAGCATAAATTTTCTTGGTGAATTACCCAATGAAAGACTAAAATAGGCCTACCTAACTTTTCTTGTAGTAGTTGAAAAAAAAACAATTTTTTCTTTAGACCAAACTTCTTCCCATTTCCAAAATCTGTGAATGTAGAAAAGGCCCTAAAAATATCTTTACCTTTTGTAATTCCAAACATCAGAGACACGGCACACTTCTTCTATCACAGTCACGCTCTGCTGAATAAAATAGTGCAACTAATGTCAATCGGACAACATCATTTATGTCTGTGCTTTCGTTAAGAGTAAAACTAACAACGTCACATTTGCACAAGTCATTTTTCAACTGGTCAACTAAAGAATCTACACGATGTTGGACACACTGGGCTGAAAGTGGCACATCTTGAATTTTAACTATAATATCTTTTTTTTTCAGAAAACTTTAAAAAAGTTCTTTGGCACATTGCAAAAAAGATTTCTTTCAAAAATTCACCATCAGTAAATGGCTTACCTTTACGAGCAACACACAATGCAGGAGGAAATTTCATGTGTTTTCAAAAATTTCACCAAACCACCCTTTTGTTTCTTGAACAACACAACAGTTTTTTGTATGTTCAGTTCTATCCGCAATGTCCATGTGTGATAAAGACAATTCATGTTTTATTTTATAATGTCTTGGGCCACTAGAAGTATGTGAAACAATATTTTCACTACACAAGGCACACAACTCGTTCACCTTGCTGTATAAAACTGTACTTGTCTCTCTATTATTCCTGAAAGTCTTGATTTTTTTTTGGCTGTGACATTGTTAAATTAGGGTAATATTAATTGTTTGTAAATAACAGCCCTGGTAGAGGGATGGCTAGCTCGTCTGGCTCCCAATGCCAGTGTCGCGGGTTCGAATCCCGCCTTGGTCATGGATGTTTGTGATTGTATATGTTAGAGTTATTAATAATTCTATTAAAATACATGTAATTGGGGTTAACCTGTATGTATTAAATAAATTATTATTATTATTATAGTCACTTCAGAAAAGCAATTAAATCACTCTAACGTAGTTAAGATTTCTACTGTGTTAAAACTACTTCAAGTTAACATGTGAGATCAGTGAAGGGAAAAGACAAACTAAAGTTAGGGATGTCTGAGAGATAAACGACATTTTAACTCAAAAGTGAGTGAATTCTTCCGCTCAGTCCAAAAAGATAATTTAAATTGTCTGAATTATAACCCTTTGTATTCAACATCCTTGTAATTGTTCTTATCTTTTATGACCAAATGCTCTTTCATTGTCACTAATTTTCGAAAATACACCGCTAGACATGTTGGCAATCCACTAACATTGAGAAGAAAGGACTACTACATTTTAACCCATATCTGCCCAGTGGCAACATTTGTTGTCAAGCAATTTAGAATGTTTTTTTCTTTCCATTAGAGCAACCTAAAAATGTAGTTATATTTTTTATAATCTCAATTTATTCTACAATAAATATATAGAGCCTGCATCATTTTTGTTTCCATACCCTTTAAACAAAAATTTCAAATGTTGCTGTATGCTCGTTCATTTCCACTGACCTCTTGTCATCTTTCTACTCCAAGTAGAATATAATTTCTATGAAAGCTGTATCTCTCTCTCTATCTTCAAATTCTATATTGTGTAAGAGTTAACATGAAAAAATGATTGAAAAATATTGTTTATCACCACCACAATTGAACAACAAACTTAGGTATATAGGTATATATATATAAATCAATATATATATAATATTGTAAAATATTTTTTGTAAAAATGTCGAAATAAATATTTAAAAAAAATTTTTTACAAAATTTTATGGTGATGTATTTCAAAATAAATTAAATTTTGTAAATATATGTGTGAAACCATTACGTTTATAAAAAATAGATAAAATATTTATGTTAAAGTAATACGTAATGCAGGTCGGAGTCTAACCAATACCTGAGGGACACTTGAGCGCTCTTCAAAAAATTTAATATTATAAACATTTAAGAAAGACAACAATAAAAAAGGATTCACACATAGCACTTCCTTCCGAAATAAGAAAAAAAAGTTCAGGTGTCGGCGAAGGTTGAAAAATTATCTTCAGCACTGAATGTGTTAAACTTATTAATGTGTTGTTAAAATTGAAAACAAAGAAGAAATTAAAACGACAATCTTAATCTTACATTAAACTGTGTGGTGTTAATTTTTGTTAGTTTTTAATTTTAACAACACCAAATTATTATGGAATTCCACAAAGTTTTGGTCTCGTCTATTAATTTACCTTATTACCATTGTATAAGTTTGTGCATGAACCTCATGCTATTAAATAAAAGGGAGCAGTGGCTGAAATTTGTCTTCTAACCCCTATAAAATAGGCCAAATAAAGCTCTCGCTTTATATGCCCTTCTTAGGAAACCTCTCCCACAATCCCTTGATAGTTTTGAAAGTTTGGTTTGCTTTAGCGATTAAGAAGTTGAATCCCATCTCGTGTGCGAGTTATTTTAGATCTTACTATTTAAACTTTAGTGCTAACTCTAAAATTGCGCCAGTTTAATGTACGATTAAGACTGTTGTTTTAATTTTTGCTTTGTTTTCGATTTTAACAACACATTAATAGGTTTAAAAATGCAAAAGTCCCAAAATACGTTGCCGATCCACTTTTTTGCATCCCTTCGCTGAAATATTGACACAGCTATCTACAGAAGAAATAATTAATAAAAAGTTGAATCCCATTTCGTATGCGAGTTGTTTTGGATCTTTTTATTTAAACTTTAGTGCCAACTCTAAAATTGCATTTTTTTAAACGATGCTTCTGTGGAAATGGACAATATCTACAATATACATTTCCTTTTACAGGTGTATTCAAGCCTCATTCCTCAAATAACTTACCTGAGAACATGTCAGAACCACAGAAGGGGCTTACTTGAAGTTGAAAAGTGAGTATGTAGTTTATTGTTGGGAAGATGTTTTGGTTATTATTTCATGTTATTGAGAAAGTGACTATTTATCATAGAATTAATTTATTAGGAAAATAATTTCCTATATGATTAAAGTGATTTATAGTGATAGCTTAATAGAATATAAGGATCCTTGTGCTCAGAAGATGTCTTTCCTTATAAAATTGCTCCTAAATCTTGACTAATTAAGTGCTTGCTTTGATGGAGTGTTGTTTCTATGAGTTAAAACATTCTAATGTAATCAGTATGAACTAGTATATTTGCTTGTAAAAAATGATGGGGGGGCATGAATTAAGTAGCCAACTAAAGTTAAAAGAATTAATCCAAGAGTTATTTTCAAACTGCTACATAAATGAACAAAATGCTAAATTTGCTGCAAAATAAAACAAAAATTTTAATGTAACAGTTTGAAAATATTTTACTTTATTCTGATACAAATACTTCAATTGTTTCTTTTGTTACATCTCATGGCAATAACTTTAATGTGTGCAATTCTAGAAATAGCATTCTATATCACATATTATAATAGTTATTTAAGTAAATTCTAGTGATGTGCGGACACCAAATTTTCAGCTCGAGTTGAACATTGTTAAAAAATCCGAGTTTGAGTCTTATGTTTAAAGATAAATTTAATGATTTTGTTAGGTAGAATAAAAGTGCTTGAAAGGCCTTTTTAACTCAGTATTAATTATTCTTAATTTTTATTGATTCATAACAAAGAATATGAAACCTAGAATTGAAAAATTAAGACATGGATCAGAGAGTTTAAAAAAATCTATTTCTTACAATATGAAGAAGATCGCTGATTTAGATTTTATTATTTATACTTTAAAAGCATTTTTTATTTCAACATTTTTAAATTTTGTTACTAATCAAATAAATGAAAGAAATGTTAAAAAAGGAAATGGAGACTACGGTGTACAGATTGGAATTAAAATTTAAAACTCCTAAACTGTAAATTTACCCAGAGAGCACTCACACGCCAATAAGAAATAAGGAAAATTAAAATTATACTTACAAGTTTGCAGGACGATGATGGCCTACAGGGACCTGTTGTCAAAAACTAGCCTAAAAAGAAGAAAAAGAAAACACACACGCACAAACTTGTAAGTATAATTTTAATTTTCCTTATTTCTTATTGGCGTGTGAGTGCTCTCTGGGTAAATTTACGGTTTAGGAGTTTTAAATTTTAATTCCAAATGAAAGAAATGATAAATTTTACAGGTTAATACATATTTCATCAAAGAGATCTTAAACAAGAGGTTGAAGCAGGGAAAGAAGAAAAAAATTATACTAAAAATTTTTGTTTTTAACAACGTTTGAGTATAAAAATACAGCAGACTCCCCACTTACAACTGCTTGACTTATGACCCCCCCCCCCCCCACTTATACGTCCTCTCTTAAAGTAAATAAGATCCACACACATCTAAACTCATATATGCGACTGCCTAAAGGCCAACCCACACCGAAAGCTAAGCCACATGAGCAAGCTTTCTACGCGATGTGTCTTTGAATCGCCACAATAGATTTCCTGATGTAGCCTCACATCGAACGCGAGCCATATAGCATGTATTGGACATGGTGGATGCTATATCGCTGACCATCGCCAGGTAGGCGATTTCTCTTCGCATAGCTGCGCTGCGCAGTTCGGATGGCTGTTCAATCATTGCCTTACCCTCTCCGCCAAAGGAACAAGTGAGTGGTCTCACAACGTCATGTGGTCTCATAGTGTCATAGCACGGGCCGATATTGTGAATGCGCTGTCTGAGCTGACTCAGTCTTGAGACCACGCAAATTCAGCTGTTCCGTCCTTCAGAAGGGATGTTCAGCCCTTGGCCCCCTTGGTGTTCTTCATTAAGAGTAGGCTGATGTTGGCACCGGGTTTCTCTTCTCCCTTGCTATCCAGCTATTCATTGCACTACCTCTTAGATACCCATTGCGTGTAGGTAAGAGGTGAGCCAGCTGGGAACATACATTAGTTATATTAGTGACTCAGTCTGCAGCCTACGCTTGAAGCGTTAACTCTTTAATTTTTTGTCAGTTTTCTTCAAATTTAGAGGTCAATTTTGGTATTTTGTGATGTGAAATGTGATTCCAGGAGCAGAATCCCAATTTATAACATTGCACCTATGGGAAATAAGGGTTTGACTTATGACGTCTTGACTTACGACCGTTGTACAGGAACCAATTAGGTCGTAAGTCGGGATTCTGCTGTATTATTATAACATATTGATAAAATTTTTATATGATTTTATTTGGGAATGCATTAATATATATATAAGATGGAAAAGTATACTCCATAAATAGAATACACAGAGATTTCAAAGGCATTCTTTATAAGAAATATATACAACACGGCATCGAAAGATTCTTGAATTTTTATACCCGAAATTAAAATTGTAATTATGTGGTCTTGCAGACTGTTTTACGGCAAATGTCCTCAATCTGAATATTTTTTAAATATATAACTTACAGATTATATAAGAACTAGGAAGGGAACAAGATTGCAACGGTGTACTCCATGTCGGACTACACAGAGTTTTCAAATGTGTCCTTTGAGATTTCACAATGTTCTCAATATTTTTCACTCAGATGAGTATTTAATGAGAAGCTAGCAAGGTATGTTGAAAAGTACATGTAGGTCTTCATGTAAAGTAGTCGTAATTATAGTTCGATTTTTAACCAAAATTGGAATCGTTTGATTAATTTTTGCAAATCTCCCAAATACCAAATTTGTCAAAAGAAGTCCAGTGGTTCCTGAGTTGAAACAGGAACATTGTCAACAACATGTAGGTCTTCATGTAAAGTGGTCGTAATTATTGTCTGATTTTAACCAAAATTGGAATTGGTCAACCAATTTTGGCAAAACTCCCCAATACCAAATTTCATCAAAACACGTTCAGTGGTTCCTGAGTTGAAACAAAGGAACATTGTAAACTACATGTAGGTCTTCATGTAAAGTGGTCGTAATTTTTGTCCCATTTTAACCAAAATTGGAATCGGTTGACCAATTTTAGAAAAACTCCAAAATACCAAATTTTATCAAAATACATCCAGCGGTTCCAGAGTTTTAACATGCAGATGGATGGATGGATGGAAACGACCTCCCCTCTATGCGTTCACTATGTGCAAAAACGCATAAAAATATGGTATTTAATTATTGCTTGCCGAGAGAACCACCTTGGCAATTAATGTAAACAAAATATGCGATGTTTTGCTTGGGAGTTTCTCAAATTGTTATCTCCGAAACTATAACTCGTAATTATGTGGTCTCGCAGACCTCTTTGTGGTAAATGAAGTGCTCTATCTGAATAATTTATACCTTCTCATTGGATGGTGCGTAAAGTGTATATATTGGAAGATTTAAGATATGCATGTGACATGAACTTAAGAAAATAAATTGAATAAAGAATAAAAATGTCACGGTACACCAATAGTGTTTCTTATTGATATTTTGAGCTATGGGTCTATCAAAGTGTGTTTAGATGATGATGATTAGCTTTTATTGCTAAACCAAATATCTAGAAAATTTTCTGGTATAATGAATAGAATCTTGAAATAGTTCATTAAATATATTTGGATGATATGCTTATCAGATTGCAAACAATTGTGTAAAATTTTAATGTTTGATTTAAAGATAAATTTAAATTTTTAGGCAACTTTATAATTGATATAACTTGATAATTGGAAGTATAATTCAAATTTTAAAATAATGAACCCATATTTTTTTCAGTTGGGAATCTCTTGGAGCATGTGCTGTTGATATGGAAATGCCATCTCAATCTCTATCACTCCTACGATGCCATTTTGGATTATTTTCACTTGCTTTTGGAGGTCCTAGCATACAGAAAAGGTTCTCTACTGTCCTGAATAGCACCTTGCATAATGGTATAGTTCAATTTGTTGTTTCTGTTGTCTTTTAGATCTGCAGTGTTAAAATAATTAATTTTTTGTAATTTATACTTATTTTTGAGCTGGGTTGATCACTATTGTTGCTTCAATTAATTTACCCATCACCATACTTTATCATCTCTAAGGTGACTTCAGTAAAAATGTCCAGCTTGTAACAAACCATCTGCTAGACAGGTTCATAAATAGGTCTGTGATTATCAATAGAACAATTTTTTAGTCAATGTTAGAGTTGATAGATCTCCTGACCTTTTTATCGATTCCTGTAATATACAGGAGTTTAAATTTCTGACCTTTGTCAAATTTTTACATTGTATAAAATAGTATGGGATTGGTGAAGTCAGTGAGAAGAGTAGGAGCTTGTAAGTGCAATAATAAAAGGTTGAAATGCTCAACCCTTAGAGTGCCAGAGAGCGCTATTGCGCTCCTTGCAACTCTCGCCTAAAGCGCCAGGAGCGCGATAGCGCTCACTCTGCGGGCTTTCGTATAAGTACTGGTAGTTCACGGCCTCTCGTCAGATGGCATCTTATGACAGTCTGCCTCAGAGTTCTCTATATCACACATGGCCACTCACTAAGTCGAGTCATCGCATACACTTCCACTATGAGGTTTCATCCGGCAGCCATCTTTAGCCATCGCTCTCGCTTCTGCCTTATGGATGAAATGGGCGTAACCTCTATTTTTCTTAAAAAATAGAAGACATCAGCGCATTCCTTTGGTGACAACTGATTATATATAAATTCAGCATGAAATATGATGTATATACTAGTAACAGTATAATCAAAGTGATCATAAGGCGTTAACAATTATCAAAATATACAATTAGAAAATGGAATCGGAAAGCGTTGCGGCTTATGTTTTGCGAAAAGACATAAGCCGTCAAGATAAATGGCAGCTGATTTGGCGGTCTGATCTTTTCCTAAAACATGTTAGTTTCCTAACACTAAAAGTAATACATGTAATAATGTAAGAATATTGGGTTGAGTGTATAAAAATTAAGCAAATGCTTAAAGCAAACAGTAAAAGCATAAGCAAATGCTGAAAACGTTTGCTTCATATTGAGTGAATAAAAGTTTGCTTTTACTTATAAGCATTTGCTACTCAGTTTTAAGCAAATGCTTAAATTTTACGGAAGAAACCTCTTTGCAACTCTTCCCTCACTTGTTTTTGTTTACATTTAAAGTTTTACATAGTTGAATTTCAAACTAAAAACATAAATATATTGGGTAATATTTTTTTACAATGTTAATTAATATTTTTAAACACTATTTCTTTTATAACTGAATTCAATAATATCACAAATCATGGTTGCATTTTTATACAATTACTTAGAGTAATTTTATCCAGTCATTTGCCTTTATAGTGATTTTGGATGCCACGAATTTTACTGTCTTACATACAGTTGTGCATTGTACGTGGTCTTCATCCCCAACTCCTATTTGAAATCCAGGATCACTTAAGTACCTTAAAAATATTTCTGTCTTCTGTTTGGAAGACAGTACCCAACCACGTCTTTCTTGATATTCTCAGAGTAACAGATTTGAAATATAGGTATCTACTTAACATTTTCTTCAGAGAAATGATATAAATTTTTATAACCGTTGGTTATTGAAACTTTTCTCGTATTTTTTAACCTTTCCTGTCACCATAATAATAATAATAAATACTGTTCTGCATATCTGCAGGTTCAGGTGCTCCTCCTCCACCTTTTTCTATCCCGTGCCCTTCTCTTCATCTCCCCATACCCTCCTCCCTCCCTTAGAAAATCCAATATTTTAATTCTTCTTCTTCCTCTTTTCTTTCTTCCCTCTACTGTTCCTTCGATAACATCCTTCAGTAATCCCTCTCTTCTCAAAACATGTCCTATCCATTTCTTTTTCCTAGTCACTATCGTGTCCATCAAACTCCTTTCCTCTTCTACTCTTCTTAGCACTTCCACATTTGTAATCCTGTCAGTCCATTTAACCTTCAGCATCCTTCTCCACACCCACATTTCAAATGCCTCCACCCTCTCCCTGTCTCTCTTCTTCCGACCCATATAGCATCACACTCCAAACATAACACTTAACCAATCTCTTCCTCAATCCCAAATCCATCTTGCTGTTAAATAGCTTCCTTTTTCTATTGAATGCTTCCTTTGCCAAACCTATTCTCATCTTAATTTCCTTCTCACATTTCCAGTCCTCTGTCAACAATGTACCAAGATACCTGTACTGTTCCACCTGCTCTATCCTCTCCCCCCTCACCTGCACTTCCATCCTTTCCTCACCCCCTATTCTCATTACTTTCATTTTCTTTCCATTTATTCTCAACCCATATCTGTTTTCCTTGCTTACCAGATTCTGTAGCATCTGCCTCAAGTCTTCCGCCCTCTCAGCAAACAGTATCATGTCGTCAGCAAACCTAATTGACGATGTAATTCTTCCTCCAATGCTTACTCCTGTGCTCGTCTCCCAACACTCCTTTATCATTTCTTCAGTATAGATGTTAAACAGGGCTGGTGACAAACAGCAGCCCTGTCTAACTCCTCTCCCAATCTCGAACCACTCCGTCCTGCTTTCTCCTATCCTCATGACTGCTTCCTGTCTCATGTATAGATTCCTTATCAACCTTCTGTCTCTCCAATCTACTTTCTTCTCCCTCAATATCTCCATCGTTCTTTCCCACCTCACACAGTCAAAAGCCTTCTCCAAGTCCACAAAGCACAGACTGATACCCTTGTCCTGTTCTAAATACCTACCTTTCTCCAATTGTCCTTACCACCCCTATGGCATCCCTTGTACCCATTCCTTTCCTAAATCCAAATTGTTCTTCTGCTACATTTTCTTCCATTACCTTCGTCAACCTTCTATTCATCACTCTCAACATTATCTTGGCCGCGTGAGCTATCAGACTAATAGTTCTATGCTCCCCGCACTTCTTTGCCCCTTTCTTTTTAGGTAGTGGTATCTTTTCCATTCTGACGAACTCCTCCGGCCACTCCCCACTCTCATATATTACATTGCACAAGTTGGTCACCTCTTCAATGCCTTCGTCTGGCAGACACTTGAACAGTTCCACAGGTATCCCGTCTACTCCTGCCGCCTTTCCCTCCCTCATTTCCTTCATAGCTGCCACTACTTCCACTTCTCCTTTTTCCTCAATTTCCAGCTCTGCTGGCCTTTTCTTCCTTTTATACAACTCCTCCATGTATTCTTTCCAACTGCACATAACCTCCTTTTCCTCCTTCAGTATCCTACCATCCTTGCTCTCAATTTCTTTTGAGCCTCCTCCTCCAGATCTCTGTCCATCCCAAGTAATACTCCTGACCTTCAGATACGCATACCTTCCCCTCTTCTCGAGCTCTTGTATCTCCTTGCACTCCTCCTCCAGCCACTTTTCCTTCGCCCTTTCCGTCTCCCTCAGTTCATTGTTCAACCGCCTGTAGTTCCTTCCTCCCTCCTCAGTGTTTACATTCTTGTATCTCCTTCTCTCCTCCATCTTTGCTATCATTTCCCCTGTTACCCAGGGTTTCTTAGCTCTCTTGCCTTTCATGTATCCTATTTCCCTTTCTGCCACATTTACTATTCCATTCTTAATTCTCTTCCATTTTTCCTCTACTTCGTTCTGTGTATTTCCTCTCTTCATCTGGTTTGCCATATCATAACCAATTTCCTCTTTCTGCCTTTCTTTCAGTTTCTCTAGATTCCATTTCTTAGCCATCTTTGCTTTTCTAACTCTTCATTTTGATCTTCATTTCCACCATTAGCAGCACGTAGTCACTTGCTATGTCTGCTCCTGGGAGCCCACACACTCTTTTCACTCCATTCTTATACTTTCCTTCTACCAATATATAGTCTATCTGTTTCCTGTACATGTCACCTGGTATTTTCCATGTATATAGAGTTCTCTTATGATTCTTATACCAGGTGTTGATTATTATCATGTTCCTCTCCTTGAAGAACTCGATAAGTCTGTCTCCCCTTTCGTTTCTCTGTCCCAGCCCGAACTGCCCCACAACTCCATCGGCTCGTCCCTCTCCCACACTTGCATTCCAGTCTCCCATCACTATTTTACAGCATCCCTTTCCTTCCTGGTCCAGTATGGCACTTATTCTCTCATACACTTCCTCCACTTCCCCATCGTCTTGGTCGCCGGTTGGCATGTACATTTGGATGACTAGCATGTTCTTTGGTTTGTCACCATAAATTACCATATTTATATTTAGGATCAATTATCATGAAAATAGAGTGCTTAGAAATATCTTAGCAAGTCCTTTACCTCACTTAAAAAAGTTGAAGCATATGCTTAAAGCATTAAGCAAAAGCTCAGTTTTATTCACACAATTTTAAGCAAATGCTTAAGAAAAATTCTAAAAATAAGCAAATGCTTATTCTTTCTAGCAAAATAAAATGCTATTTTTTTATTCACCCCAAATTAAGCATTTGCTTAAAAAGTGATAGAAATCTTAAGCATAAGCATTTGCTTATTTTTTATTCGCTCGACCCATTATTAGGAACACTTGTTCCAGTAGGGAATATTTACATTTGTTTAAAAATATGCACTATGCAAAACTGTTTTTTCTATTCATTGTCAGCCCAAACTTATTTAGTGAAGTTTTAGCCCTATGTGATATCCACGAAAAAAAGGTTAAGCAAAGATAGGTCATTCGGTATTTAAGAATCACATTTCCCTGTGTAATAGAGATAAAGAGTATTTATATTCAAAAGGGAAATCCACTCTAAATTTGTATTACCTTTTAAAGATAGTACTGATGAGAATATCTCTAGCTTTACTTCACCAAAATATGAATTCATGGAAGTTGCTTTTGAACCTGATTGAGCAGTAACCTTGTGCTAAAATTAAATTGACCAGATTTTTAAAACCTCAATGCCAGAAAAAATGACCTTTAGGTCTTAAAGGTCTTTTAGCTAAACTTTATTCCACGTAAGCATTAAACTTAACCATGCTCTAAATTTGTCACTTGTCCATTTGACACATTTGCAACCATTTAGATCTTCTCTCAGGATTTCTCGGAAAAATGAATAGCCAAAACCCTTTCTTCGTAAAATTAGTGCAATTGGGTGCACAGCAGCCTTCCATATTATTTTGCAAATAATACTGAAAGTTTGTGTGATATTTTTCAAAAACCTACGCTCCCACACACTCCACAACCACGACAATGGCGTCTAATTGACTAAACATGGCAGATTGCGATGACTCGACTTACTGAGTGTCCATGCGTGATATAAAGGACTTTGGTCTGCCTATGACAAGGAAAGAGTCTAGTTTCAGAATCTGCAGCTAGTTTTTATCTCATTAGTTTTATTTTGATTTTATGCATTTTTAAACTTGACCTAGTTTTTGCAGCCCATAATAATTAAAATGGCATCAACCTCAAGGGAAGTGTTTGACAATTATGAAAATATAGTGATTTAGATAAATACTTCGTGAATAATTGATTCCGGAAAACCGATGCAAAATGCAAATTCACGACGTGCAAGTCCTATTTTCCCGTAAGATGCCATGTTATTACGAGATAGTGGTTCCCAGCCAACCTAAAAAATTCACTTTTTTATCATAAATAATGCCTTTAACGGATAATAAAAGAAAACGTAACTGCAAATGAAAAGCCTAGCATTATAAAGTAAAAAAAATACTTTTAATTACCTTCAAAACATGTAATTGCCAATGAAAACCCAGCATAACAAAGCGATTACACTTCTTTCCGCACTTGTACAGTTTACCTCCACAAAATTTTGCATGTGATTTTCGATCTTCTTTTGTTTATTTTAAGGAAATGGTTTAGTTTAAATTGAACTACTGAAATGGAATGTTGATTACATCATGCACAAATGTTTTCCTGGATTCTGCAACAAACATTTCCAAGCCGCAAAAAACACTAGCATTAAAAAGCTGTTCCATTTCTTTTACTAATTACATTAGAAATGCATAACAGAAAATCAAAACCTAGCATAATAAAGTTATAACATTTCTTTTAGTAATCGTGTTCAAAATACGCTGCAGAAAATCTTACGTTACAAGATGATAGCAATTCTTCAATTTACATTAAAAATTCGTAATAAACAATGAAAACCTAACAAAACAACAGTTCCTTAAATTACATTCAAAATACAAAGATAATAGCATTAAATCATTAAATATTTCAGTCAAAAACCAGCAACCTCATATGCGAAGAACGAATATTTTCAATATCATACTCGTAAAAGTTGTGAAAAACTAAATGTGCAGGATGCTTTTCCATTAGCCAATAATTTCTAATTTAGCTGCTAGATGCCAGCAACTTTGACTGTTATCGAAAATAGCACCATTGGCAGTTAGTTTTAAACTGAGCTACAAAAGAATTAAGTCGAAAGTTATCATGTTTGTTTACTTTGAAAACTGTTAATAACGAGCATTATAAATATAATATAATAATAATGTCCATGTATAGGGTACTAAAGTTTAAAAGTAGAGGAGTTCACGCTTGTTGGCATCGTAAACGCATTACGCATAATGCAAGTAATATGCGCGAAACACAATTAATGCTCATAAAAAATTTTGTTGCAAAGTCCAAATTCGCAAACCGCAAGCACGCAAAGTTCATAAAGGTGGTGTACTCTTGGTGATGATGATGATAATTTTGATTCTGGCGATGAAATGCAAACTCCCACAACAAGTTATGAACCTCATTTCATAATTTCAGATGCAGAAAGCAACAATAGTGACATTATTGTCCGTCATAGATGTCATATTGCAGTTCTAACTGAAAGTTCAGATAGTGAAAGTGTTGTTGACAATGAGGAATGCGATAATGATATCTATGATAATGAACAAATTCTAGTATATAAAGAAATTCAAGCATACCATAACACATCATTCCAGCCCTCTCCTTTATTCCTTGAAACACCTTGTCCAAAACATGCTCCACACAATGATGCCAAACCTATTCAATATTTCAACCTGTTTTTCATCCTTTCCCTTTGGAATCTAATAGTAAATGAAACTAATAGATATGCGAATCAGCTTCTTGACAATGGTAGATTTACTCAGTGGAGGCCTGTTACTGTCACAGAAATGAAAGCATTTGTGGCAGTGCTGTTGGAAATGGGAATTCTTTATTTGTTCACACTTTGCTTATATATAAATATGCTATATAACAAGGCATAAAATTTGAGCATTAAAATCCGATAGAACTATTGAATATAACTAATATAAATTAAACTGTGAGCACAAATGTTAGGATGTAGAGGAACGAGTGTGTATAAATTATGTGTGTTAGTGTTGTATAAAACATTTTATTTTTCAAAAACCACCAATCATAAGAGAGTGAATTTTTTTGTGTAGCCAAAAAACATACTGGAACTTCAAGAAATATGACAAATATGTGAGTTAAGTAATTTTTTGAACATTTCTAATTTAAAACTTTAATTTTGTTTTTCTAAAAAGGTAATTTTAATGTTAAATATTTCTTTTGCACTAGTAGTATGATACCTAGTCTTTAATTCCTATGTTCTAGATAGAAAGCAATATGTTCTGTATGTTCTGTAAAAATTTCCAAAAGATATCTTGAAAATACAGGGAGATGTAATTCTTTTCCTATACTGCTGTTAATTCGACAAAAATCCCCTGGCAATTTTGGCGTAGCTACAAGTAAATTCCTGGCACTCAAAGAATTAAATAAAAAAGAAAGCAACATAAAAGGTTAAAAAAATGCAGCATGCAATGTTTTTGGGTGGCATGTTTTCCTGTAAAATTTGTTTTTGTATTTTTTGCATGTTTTTTCTAAACCTTGCGACTGAAATTAATATACTTGACAAAATTACCTGATAGAATTAAATACATTTGTAGTTAGATTATTAGAGCTTACCTCATGTCTGGAATTTGATTGATTTTTGGAATCCTTACTATTACAGTAAAACCTCTCATTAACGAATATCAAGGGACCCAATTTTTCGTCTATTCGTTATTCGGAAATTCGTTGATCGGAGGTTATTGGGCGTTGCATAACTTCAGGGGCACATTGCCTGTTAGATTATACGGGAGCAACGGGGCTATCCAAATGAAGGCATATGCTCAGAAACGGAGTAACTCTACTAAATTATGCCCATTACATCTCTTCAGGAAAAAGTATCACATAAGTGGACGATATTCAAAACGCGCCCTCAATGTTTAATAATCGGCCATATTGATTTGAAGCTCCGACGATGCAATGCTTTCTTATGGGAAGAAGGGCCACTTTCATTCATCTCATTTTGCAATGTTTGACAGTGGCAAGCACCAAATAACTCGGAAATGCAATGTTATTTTTTCTAGCATTGATTGGCAGGTTCTGCACGAAAACATCCTCTGCAATTTTTTATTATGCGACTTTTTTCGAGGTTGCAATGCGTGATACTCGCTGAGCCTATCCTAAAGCATCTGTTGAGTTGCTAAGTTTATAAAAAATATTGACAGCAACGCCACTTCTTAATGCCAATTAACAAACTACTATTTGACCACCACGGAGCGGGTTGCAAATATTTCAAAACGAAATGAAAGAAAGCAGCATTTTCCCCATAAGAAAGCACTAACTGTCGTTAGCACTCCAAATCAAGACTCCAATATTTTTCACTAACATTCTTAACAACACTCCAGCTCCGTCTCTGACGAATAAATTATCTATCACAAAAAAGTGCATAGGAACCACCTCACCATGATACATACCTCATTGCTGAAATCTTTTGTTGAAATTCTCTCTAAAAGGATTAGGGGATTAATTTAATCGGGAATGATTTCAAATACAACACTTTTTTAAAAAGATTTATTAATAAATCAACATTTTTAAAAAACGAGTATTTTTTTCTGTTTTAAATTCTTCGTAAATTCTCGGGAAACGGCCGTCTCCACTTCCCTGAAAGCGTCCATAACTGCAGCACTACAACTCTCGGATGAGAGTAAATATCTTTCCACTACATCCAGTGCTGCACATACGTCGCTCGACTTCGGCCGCACCAACTCCAATTCTCCGTCTTCCTCCATATTGGACACTTCTACCCCTTCGGGATCCTCACTTTCCACAGAGCAGGTCAACAAATTGTCATCTACATGGGCAAAATCTTGAAAAGACGCCGAGTTTAAATTTAAACCTGCCCTTAATTCCGCCCACCCTTCTCCCTCAGGTTCCACATACTCCTCACTTGCAATGGAATCACAAAAAAATCCCGCCCTTGCATAGCAGTTTTTTACGTTTGTCGGTGAGACGGCTTCCCATGAAATGCAAAGCCGTTGCATTGCCTGCAAGAGGTTCGATTTAAGGAGGGTTGCATTTCCCGCCATCCTGCGCAGCAAATACTGCACCAGAGTCTGCCGATACATCGCTTAACCTGCGAAATGACCCCCTGGTCAAGAGGCTACTGGTGCAATTTGGAGGGAAGAAAACAACCCTAATGTTTCTTAAATGAATCCCCTCCAAATTATGCGCTGAGCAGCGATCGAGAAATTGCATAATTTTTCGGTTCTGCCCTCCCATGCGTGCATCCACACCTACCAGCCAATTCCTGAATATCGATGCCGTCATTCATGCATTTTTGCTGTTGCCATAAGTGCATGGCAATCGCCTCACATCTTTAAAGCATCGCGGCTTTGCAAGTTTCCCTATTACAAGGGGTGGTAACTTTTCTGACCCGTCACTGTTGGTGCAGAAAAGCACCGTGAAGCGCTCCCTGCACATCTTGCCCCCATGACACGCCTCTCCCGTCACGCTAAGAGTGCGGTCAGGAAGAAGATTATAAAAAAATCCTGCCTCGTCTGCATTAAAAATGTCTTTGGGGCTGTAGCTCTCTCCGATCAATGCCAGCAACTTCTCTCTCCAACTCTGCTCAACAGCCGGACTCACACTTGCCTCCTCTCCCGTGATCTTAAGTGTAGTCAAGTTCCTCCTCTTCTTGAATTTATCCAGCCATCCGTTGGATGACCAGAAATCGTCCATCCCTAATCTTAGCGCCTCTTCTCTCGCCTGCTCCTGCAAATAGGCCCCGATACGGGAATCAATTTGGCCCGTGCCTGGGAGAGCCAGTTGAAAACCGCCCGATCGAGATCTTCATTAATGCAGGTCTGGGCACGATTCCTATCTGGACCCAATTGTGCTGCATTTAAGGATGTCAGCACGTTGCCCGATGATGGTTGAAAGCGTAGATGGCGGAATATCAAATAGTCGGGCCGCCTCCAACTTCTTAATTCCCTGGTCCACAGCTTTCAATATTTTCAACTTCTCCTCGACAGAAAACTGCCGCCGTTTAGCCCCACGAGCAGAATACATGGCCTTTACAAATTAAAAATCGATATTACTTCTTAGAAAAACATAAGAGCTGAATTTAAGTTGAAGGAATTATATACCATGCACACGCGTTTCCTTAAATCAAGAATATATTGCATTAAAGCCAATGAATTAATTTCCTGTAAATGTACTCGGGCGTTGAGATTTTTGCACATTAATTCAACACAAGATTGTTGGGGATTGTAACAATACAAGTTTTCAATGCAATATTTACGTGATCAATTTTCATGAAAGTATGGTGCAAGGCCACATGGCTCAAAAACTGCAAACTTACCTTTAAGAGCAGAAAATGAAGAGCAGCAAGCAAAAAGCTAAAAGTTAGCGTTGTGAACCACCGTTAAGCACTAAATATCAAAAGGAATTGATATTTAACGCATTTCTTCTCACTCAATAACTTGTCGCACTTTTACACCTTCTCTCACCTAGGACACACCGGTCAATGGCGCGAGAATGCCGGAAACACAGGAAATACGTCATCATGCTAGAAAACGTGCTATGGTTGGCTTGTTGTATGCTTAACGCTAATTGGCGCGTTGGCGACTGTTTTCAATAGTTTTCCGTACTTATGTAACTGAAAAAAATGTTTAGCGAGCAAAACTTCGTTCTAAAGAGGTAAATAAAAACGGATGGGACCAGTTTTTTCCTTCGTTGTTCGGAAGTTTTCGTAGTACGGAAGTTCGTAGTAAAGAGGTTATAATTAGGTATTTTGTATACAAGTTTGGCGGGACCCTGTCAATTGTTCGTTATTCGGAGGTCTTCGCTATAAAGGGGTTCGTAAGGTAGAGGTTTTACTGTATTGAATCATTTCTGGCTGTTTTGTAGCCAAAATTTGCATCTAGTTTTCTGAAATCTTTTGAGCTAGCGAATTATTCTGCTCAAACCATCATAGTTATTTGTGATTCACTATCTCAGAATATTTGGAGCAGTAACTCTTGCAGATGAGAAAAAAATTAAAAAATCGTTTTATTGTGAAAAATGATTCAAGTATGGGTATGTATTGAGTATGAGAGGTAGGAAAAGATCTTGCAAACACTTACTTTTAAACGGGAGAGTAACTGGTATTGTCAGGCTGAAATTATATGGAAGCATTTCTGACCCTTCATCAGCAATGCTAATAGTACCCAAAAAGGATGCCTCAGTCAGTTCTGGAACTATCTATAAATGTGAAGGTGATGCTGCCTTACTGGCAGAATCAAATTAATACATGGAAGGTGTATGGCTTGAATCACTTGTATTTTGTTGCACATCTCAAAGAAGGAAATATTTACTGCTCTTAATTTTAAATGGAAATTAATTAATTTTGTCAAAATGAGAAATAATTACTCCAAATTGATCTGAGTAAACTTATCTTTCTTAACCAGAGATTTTTTTGCAGATATTTATTAATTTTGCCTCGCTAATTTGTTTTCCAGTGTTTTTGAAGAGTGTCAGTGACAGTTCCTCGCTGAATCCTGAAGTGAGGATGAGTGGTGAAAGGTATCTCCTTCAGCAATTGGCAGTATTGCAGGAGTATTTAAGCCAACCTATCCCAGTTGTGTCTAGCTTCCTTGCAAAATATCTGCCTCTTTGGTCAGGAGAAAAATATCGTGTATCCATACTGAGACTCCTTTCATACATAAATTTCTCTAATTTTGAAGGTATAGTAAAATATCATCCATCAAATTCTTATGGTGAAAAATCATATATATCTTCAAACAATGCTTTTCGTCAAATTTGCTGTAGTATAATAGAATATTAATTTATTTGCTTTGCATTCAGAAAATTATTTTTCCTTTTACTGTGGTAGATCTGCTTTTTAGATCCATTCTAAATATCTTCATTTTGTTTGGCCATTCTATACCCGCCCTACAAATGAAATTTCTTTTTGAAATCGGTTCAGCCAATACCTTTGAAATTCATAGTTACGGAAAAATTCTAACCTTGATATTGTAGTAGCCCTGCTCAGTCGAGCCGGTTGAAATATACCATTTGGGTTATTTATTTATATGAAGATTATATATATCGTAATGGGTTAAAATCCATGCAGACAGCTCTCTAAAAATACCTGTAAATTAAATATTATTTTACCTTTAATTGTGGTAGCCCTGCTCTTAAGCTCTGCTTTAAAAATCTTGATTTCATTATGGTATTTTGTAAAAATCATATATATAAAATTTAGTTGACATCCATTGAGCCAGTTCCTTCCTAATCCATAGTTACTGAAAGAGTTTCATTTGTAATTGTGGCACCCCTGTTTAGTTGATCCTGTCCAGATATGCTATTATGGTTTTATATATATGTGTACATAATAAATATTATAATTTGGTTAATATTGATGCTGACAGTTCAACACAAACACTTGTAAAATATTTTTATTACTTTTATTATGGCAGCCCTGTTTTCTATATTATCCTAAAAATCTTAATTTTGTTTTTTTTATGTTGCACAACTCCTTAATACAAAATTTTGTTGAAATCGGTTCAGCCAATTCCTTCCAAATTCATAATTACCGAAAATTTTAACTTTGTAATTGTGGCATCCCTACTTAGTTAATCGGGTTGAAATATGTCATTTTGGTCATGAATTTATGTGAAAACTCCATGTACCAAATTTGGTTGAATTTGGTTGGGCCAAATACAGAAAAGATTATGTTGTAATAGTGGCACCCATGCTCTGCTGATCGGGTCCATTTATGTTATTTCGTCATGAATTAATGTGAAGATTCTATGTACCAAATTTGGTTGAAATCGGTTTGGCCAATTCCTTCCAAAAGCATAATTACCAAAAAGTTTATTTTGCAATTGTGGCACCCCTGCTTGGTCGATCCGGTCCAAATATGTGATTTTGGTCATGTATTTATGTGAATATTCTATGTGCCTACCAAATTTGGTTGAAATCGGTTCAGACAGTTCTTCCCAGATATATGCATATGGGCAGACAGACATTGCTGAAATTTGAACCGACTGTTCCATGTGGACCCCTTGAAATCATAAAATTTAGATTGGCCCTTACATTACAATCCTTGACCCCATAGACCGATTTTATCAATTTTAAGCTTAAAAATGTATCTCATCAAAACGTTATTAGTGGAGAATTCATCAAAATTGGTCAATTGGTTGCTGAGATATCTTTAAAAAACTGACATTTTGACCAACAATGGGGACCCTTGGGCCCCCATGGGCAATTTGAATTATTTTTGGCACTGTAACTCTCAAGATCAACCTGAAGCTGCTGCCAAATTTTGAAGCTTCTACGTTTATTTTCTGAAGAGTTATGACTGCCACAGACACAGAGATTTTATTATTGTGGATTAATGTTTTTGTTATGTATTTGTGGTGTAGATTATAAACTAGCCATAATCCACGAAAAGGTTGAGAGACATTCTCTAATTAAATAAGAAATAATTTTGACTTCTAGCGGCATTAGCTGTCTAAAAATTGGTATTGTAGTTACCATAAATATCTCCATATAGGACACATTCTTCCAAAACATTTTAGGTTAAAAAAGGAGGAATTTGAAGCCAAAAACCTTACTGTGTCCTTCATGTGTGATCATCTTGTGCATGTTATTTATTTTAATTTAATAATTTCTGCTTGCATCTGGTTTGAAAAATATCTCAAGAAACAAATTAAAAATTGTTTTTTGGAGATTTTGCCTTCAGACTCATAAAGTGATTTATTTTCTGTTGATAGAAATATTCATTTCTGTTTGTATTTATCACAGATGCTTGAATTCCTAAGCATACAGAAGTCTTTTTTTAAAATGTAAAGAATGATCAGGTAAATGATATTATCAGTACATATAAAAATGTAATGAAAGAATTATAACATTTTTTTATGCAAGAATTGCATAAATCCAGGTTGAAAGACTTCATTGCGTTAAACTTAAACAGTGTTTTTCAACCTGTGGGACATGAAAGTCATTTAGGCGGGATACAGTTTCTAAAATAATTATTATAAAACTTTTTCTCAACAAAACTATTGCAATATTTAAGGCCTTAATAGTAATTTTTTAGTTAATGAATACATTATGTATAATTAACAAAGTAAGTTATTTAAAACCCATAGAATTCATCATCTTCAGCACCAAATAACTATGCGCGGAAGGCAACTGTGATACGCAACGAAATTTAAGATTTCATATTAAATACTGTCATTAAATATCTCGAACCATTTAATATTCTGTAAATAAGTGTTATGAGTAGTTTGATAAATTTAACATAAATTGATGTGTGTAAACTTCATTCAACATTTGACAATTAAGCCTGAAGCGTTTTGCCTTGTAAGCAAATTTCTGCAACTCGGAATTTTCAGATTATAAAAATTATTTTTCAGAGGTTTTTACGTAAAGACAGATTTGCCTGACTCGAGTCATGCCATACCCGGGATGGGTCTGCATTTATTTATTTACTAGCTGCAAGTATCCGGTGTTGCTCAGGGTTTTTAAGTCTCGGCAGAAAATATTGAATTAGATTTGATAATAAAACCAAGTAATGAAACCAAGTTAATTTTTACTGTAATGCTTAATGGTATGCAATATTTCTTGCCTTATCATCTTTTCCCCAAATAAATACATTTTTCCCACATCCTTTATCGACAAATTTGGTGACTGTATTTTTACTTTCTCCATATACGAAGTATAGAGAAAGTATTGTTTTCATTAAAAAATCGAATTCGAGATTTCAACGGAAATACATGTTTTAAGGTCCCCTGAACACGCTTTGACTATTTTCTCGATGATGTCTGTGTGTCTGTCAATCTGTCTGTATGTGATAGATTTTTGTGGGCGCTCTAACTCAAAAAGTTTTATTCAGGTCAACGCAAAATTTTACATTTTTATAAAAGTTAGAAGATCTGATTAGTTTTTGGTAAAAATCGGTCGAACGGAAGTGGGTGTTTACTCTTGTCACTTATTCGTTATTTTGAAATATTTGCTTTAATATTTGATAAATGTAAAAATGCATTGGAATAAAAGTTGTAGGAAATTTCATTTTCTACAACCTTTGTTTGATACATTTTTCCATACAGTGCATTGTTTAAGAGATATCTTATATTTTTAGCTGCCACCACCACTCCACCTACTGAAGACTATTTTTAACAATTGACGCTTAGTTATGTCTTAGTAACGCTCCTTTTTCTTTTCTTAATTGTCAACCGGAAGTAACCATTGACAACGATCCCAGAGCTAACAACATGTAATTTGCCATATAAATATGGAGAAAGTCATGTGTTGCCCACATCAGTTTATTTATCATATAATCATAATAAACAATAGATGGGATCATTTTTAAAATTTAGTTATTTCACTCGAATTGATTTCCAGTGGAAGAAACTGCATCATATTATGTGGTCATGGATCTCAAAAACATTAAAACCTTTGGCAGGAATAGCAAGCTCTAGGGATGCATATGAATATTTTTGATATACAGTTTTATTACTGAGTAACACAATGACCGAAAAAGTATAATCCAAAACTTTTACTTAGTAAATACAGAATCTTACCTTCCTTGCAATTATCCCAAAAGCGCTAAATATGTTCCTTAATAGATGTTGAACTCGCTTATACAATAACGACATACACCAAAAAGGAATCCTACAACAAACAATAACAGAAGTAATCTTTGTGGGCAACCAAAACAATGTCAGGAATAATTATCAAATAATAAAACTCAAAATACTTTAATATTGCAATAGTTTATAGACAAACATTTCAAGCAATCAATTCTATTTTTTTATCATATTACCATTTTAATAGGTAATATGTGAATATATATCTTAAAAAGTAAATAGCAAAACAAATATGAACCTTAAGAGTAAATAAGTACACAAATATGAACGTGCATTGTCATGCATATCTTAATGGAACTCGACAATAAATAATCCTGTAATGAACGAAAATAATTATTTAAACCTTTTACATAAAATATTTTGGTGTAAAAATTAGCGCATTTGGCTAATTTTAGTGGTTGGATTGTTATTCAAAATTTGAAATCTGCAACTATTTGGGAGGTATGGCTCCCCCCTCCACTTCTCTCCTCCCACCAAATATAAAAATTCTGTCTATGAGGTGCACATCTTCATGGTCTCATTAGTAAGTGTACTGAATTTTAAGTCTCCAAGTTTCTTGGTTTTTGATGTAAGCTGTCCACACACACACATTGCCTTTTATTAATAGAGATGATGGTACTCTAGTTAATACCTAACATGACAATCATCATTGGTAGTCTGTCCGTAGACAGGTCCGTAATTATTCATGGTTAAACCTGGTTCTCCATGTACTCCTAATTTCCGCTGTCCTCTTCATATCTTGATAACTCTCTTTCTCTTTCAAATCATCTATCAGCTGAAACCTTTTCCTACCTCTTTCCCTTTTTCCATCTAGTTTTCCTTCTAACACATCTTTAATCATACTCTCTCCTCAGGTAATGTCCAACTCAATTTGCCTTCCTCTTTCTAACAGTCTGTATAATCATTCACCTAGGTCCCACCAACCATTTTGTCGAAAAACCTTGGCTCCACAATGATAACAAATACCCCATCTCTTTCAAGAAGTGGATTTTTATGTCAACTGCATTTCAGAACCATATTAATCCTTATGAACATTTTTAAAAACCTTAAATATTGGAGTTATTTTGTTAAGAAAAAGCTATTCATTAATTACCATTGAAATTTCATGTCCCACCTAGACGACCTTCGTGTCCCACCGGTTGAGAAACACTGCATTATAAAATGAGTATATATGGTATGTTATGCTATATTTCAAAATAGTTATATCTTAAAAGAAATCTATAACAATATAAGATAACTAGTTGTAGTGGAGCTCACAATGTACTAGGATATAATCATATAAAGGATATAAAGATTTTATAGAGTATTTGTAACAAAAACAGTATATTATTTCTAGGATATAGCATCATTTTCCATCATGATAATGGAAATATTAATAATTGAAGTCCCTGTTAAGAGATGTCTTTATAACCTAGTTTTACTTCATTTTATATCTACTAATGGTTAATTTTTTGACCCTTTTTAATGAAGTTTTTTTATTTTGCAGAGCTGAAGTCTTGTATACTTGATCCTTTGTATTCGTTGTTTGTCTCTGGAGATAATGAGTTCAAGGCCTCTATCATAAACATGTTGAAAGAATTCATGAAAAACTTGGTAAGTGAAACTTTTTAGTGTTATTATTTATGCAGAGGCAAATACTGTGATATTGGAATTGCTGTATAATACCACATTTACTGGTGTACTAAATCCACCTGTTTAATTTTCAACAAGTAGGGTTGTACCTGGGTTTCCCGTGGTACAGAAGTACTTTTCGTCAAATTCACTGTAGTATAATCATGTACATACTAATATATTTGCTTTGAAATCAGAAAATAATATTTCCTTATATTGTGGTAGCTCTGCTTTTTAGATCAGTTCTAAACATGTTCCTTTCATTTTCCCATTATATACTTGCCCTACAAATGACATTTCTTTGAAATCCATTCAGTCAATACCTTCAAAATTCATAGTTACAGAAAAATTCTAACCTTGATATTGTGATAGCCCTGTTTATTCGACCCGGTTTATATATAATATTTCAGTTATTTACTTATATATTGATTATATATACTATCTTTGGTTAAAATCCATGAGGTCTGTTCTCCAGAAATACGATTAAGGAAAATATAATTTCACTTTTTATTGTGATAGCTCTGCTCTTTAGCTCCACTTTAATCATCTTGATTTCATTATGGTATGTTGTATAAATCTTATATGCAAAATTTAGTTGAAATCCGTCCAGCCAATTCCCTCCAAATCCATTATTACTGTAAAAGTTTAATTTGTAATTGTGGCACCACTGTTTGACTGATCCATTCCACATTTGCAATTATAGTTCAGTACATGTGTGTTCATTATAAATATTAAGTTTCTTTAAAATTGATTGTGACAATTCAACACAAATACGTGTAAAAAGAATTTTTTTATTACTTTTATTGTGGCAGCCCTGATTTCCTTATCTACACTAAACATCTTGATTTGTTGTTTTATGTTGTACACCTCCTTCATACAAAATTTTGTTGAAATCACTTTGGCCAATTCCTTCCAAATTAATAATTACCGAAAAGTTTTATTTTGCAATTGTGGCACCCCTGCTTAGTCGATCCGGTCAAAATATGTCATTTATTTATGTGAAGATTTTCTGTCACAAATTTGGTTGAAATTGGTTTAGCCAATTCTTCCCTGATATATGCGTATGGACAGATGGACATCACCAAGATAACAGTGCTTTTCAGCATTGACAAAAAGCACTAAATATTAAGGTGCCCGCTTTGTTCGATAAAAAAGACAATTACCATGGTATGATAGATGCAGGCAATGGCACAATGAAGAGTACATGAATGAAAGTATAGCACAGGAAGAAACTGTTAAGAAAGGAATCTTTTATAATTTAGCTCATCAAACAGAATGTTTTATGAAATTTTTTCCGTCTGGCTTTCTCAAAAAATGGGATGTGTCTTATTTGGGATTGTGTGACATTCAAATAAACACAGTACATGTTTTAGGAAGGGTTCAGAACATTAGAATGATACTCTTTGTACATATGTATTGGCTGATTCCAGTTGGTGCTAGATAAATGGTGCTGAGTAATATTCTTATGCCTGTCTATAATTTAATTTTACTCAGCTCAATTCCTATAGACTGGTTACCATTAACAGCAGAATCTCATTTTTGGTGAATGAGTCAGGACAAAATTCATTTCATAAAAGTGAATTTTCCAGGAAACAAGTAATCAGCTATTTACCGTAAGAATTTTATTTTAAATTTACCTTAAAGGAACAAAGACATGATTATAAGGAAATGACATTACTGGTCGATGTAGAGCCTCTCAAATCAGTTTGAAGCTTCAAAGATCACCGCCTTAAGTGGTATATGCTTCAATGGTAAATGCTTATCTTCAAGAATTTTGCTTTATAATTGACACAGTATAATCTAAGGAAATCGGCTCAACTTAGTGGTAAGTGATAATCATATTTCAGAAGAAAAGAACAACTATGCAACTTCCATACAAATTTATTTGCAAGTCCGGTTTTACTAAATAGCTAGTATCAAGGTGAGGCAAGTGCTCAAAATTATTCTATATATACCATATCTGCCCGAATAGAAGCCGACCCTCCAAAAATTTCCACCATTTTTGACAAAAAAGTAAATTTCATAGATTTTATGCTGAAGTGTGCCCTAGAATACATTATTCAAGATCAAAGAAAAGAGTGGGAAATGGTTTAGTTGTTGACATTTTGAAATATTACTCCAATTAATAATTTTGCATTGTTGAATGATGTTCCACATTCAGTTACGATAATTTCATTCATCTTCATTTTCACAGAAGGTCAAATAAAGCAATTGCAACCTCTCAAAGATAATTTTTAATCCAAGTCTATTTACAATCAAATTAGCATTTACATTGCCTTAAAAAATTGCATTTTTATATTTATACACATTCCATGTAAAGTTTTGCTGTAATTCAAACAGTTGAGCATCAAAAGCCATCATCACAATTTGTGTAATAGTCTGCATAGTCAATGTATGTAATTTTAATAGATTCCATGAATGAGGTTTTTACATGCACACAAACATTACAATGACTATAGCAATAACTACAGTAGCCAAGTAAAACTAATAGGAACTTCTTTTAATAGCTAATGAAAAATATTACAACTTTCTTAATGAGAAACGAAAGAAAATATCCAATAGCATTTATAAACGAAAGAACAGGTAACAGTGGCAACGAAACACAGGTACTGCTAAATTAAATATTCTAGCTTTATTATTTATTCATTAATATTCATCATAGGTCAAATATTTACTTTACGAAAAATATAGTACTATCATTTGAACGCGACGACAATGAGAGATGTGCTGCTATCTATTGGAGACTATGAGACTTAACCCTAACTTCAAATTTTTTCTTGGGCTCACATTTAAGCAGAGGGGTCATGAAGTCTGTTCAACGAGAGCATTCGTCACATCGTGCGGTTTAGGTGAGTGGCTAGATTGCTGGGCTGCGAAGCAGCGGACTTGGGTTCAATCCCACTTTTTTTATTTCCATGAAATGTCATCAATTTCTTTAATAAATTATTTTTACTTTACAGACTGTACTATTATTGAAGATTTTACACAAAAATAAGAGTAATCATTAAGAAAATTTCATTTTGAACACCTTTAAAAGTGAGAGGATTACTGTGAACAGTTATTACTGTAATTTTTCTTTGGCTTTTGGTATAATGCTCCATTAAAGAAACGTACTTTTATTTATGTAAAGCTGGTTTAGGTTACATTACCTTTCTTATTTCATTTGACTTGCCATTCTGGAATTCATCCAAGAATCCATTTTAATTTTTAAATCAGAAGTTGTGCATGACTACAAGAAAAGAAATGCTGTTCTAAAAGAATATTATGATTATGATTATTATTTGTAATTTTGGTATGAAATACACAACATAAACCATTACATCAGAAATGTTACGTTTACGAGAAATGAAATTTTCTTAAAGATTACTCGTATTTTTGTGTAAAACCTTCAATAATAGCACAGTCTGTAAAAGTAAAATTTGCGTATTAAAGAAATTTATGACATTTCATGGAAAGAAAAAAAGTGCTTCGCAGCCCAGCACTCTAGCCACTCACCTAAAACGCACAATGTGGCGAATGCTCGCGTTGAACAGACTTAATGACCAAGTAGTTTTCTTCATTACAGTGTTGCCACATCGGCATTCACTTTACCTGTGTTTTCCGCGAAAACTATGCATCGGCGGAAATTTTTGCAAAGAGCATTGGCACATTAATTTTTGCCAGGGAATCACATGGTGGAGTCTGTGTCTTTGAATTTTTCATCACCTTGTATATACATAATAAACTTAAATGATTCAACTAATAATGATTTGTATGGTCAAGTAGCGGAAAACAATAATTTATTTGTGATTTAACTTCTCCCTATGATTTCAAGCTTCGCATTCATAATCACTGCAGCAAATTCTAGTTTACTTTTTACAATTGTTATTTCTACCTTGTTTTTGTAGATACTGAAGGAGAAGTGGAGGCAAGGGAAAAAGGCACCATTCTTGGGATTGGTGAGGACATGGGAAACTGATGATGTATATCCAAAGCTCTTTGACTTCATTTCTGGTCTTATTGAGACTGGCGTTTCATCTGAAAATGGAGATTCATTTTTGCTTTATACAGCACTCTCCTACTATCATTTGGTAAAGTACCCATGCTTAACCCACCCTTGTATTTTCAGCTTAGGAATTCTTCTCAAAGAAAGAATATTAGTGCAGCTATGATGAAGTAATACATTTTTGAGGAATGTGATATTTTTCTTCAGATGGCTTCAATACAGCATGTCTTGGAAGCAGATTACATGGTGATACCTCCTCCTGCCGTCATGTACCACAGCTTGTTCTCCCACAGTCTGGTTTGCTTATCGCAAGGATGTTCACTTTTGGTCAGGTGAGTCTTTATGAAAGTACTGTATTAGGGTGAATATAATGCGACCCGTAAGATTTTGAAAGAAAATACTGGAAAAATAAGAAATCTGAAATTTTTTTGTAATTCACCTTTAAACAATTAATAAACATTAATAATATCATCCACTGTATTTAGGACAGTGATTCCCAAACTTTTTTGTCTACAATCCAAATTTTGAAATCACATTTGTCTTGTGACTCAAATGGTACCGGCATCTACTCAGTACCCCAGCCAATCGCCATAGATTTATTAGCAAGTATACCACTGTAAGAAGTGAAATAAAGCTATGCAACCTTTTTTCATAATTTTTGTCTGTCTTGGTGGTCTTTCTTTACATTTATTGTTACTAGAAAATTTACAGTTTTTTACATTGGTACTGGGGGTCATCCACGACCCATCATAAGGCTTTCGCGATCCTGGTCAAAACATGTTCAGGGGACCTCAAAACATGTATTTCCGTTGAAATCTCGAAATCGTTTTTTTTTTTCATGAAAATGATACTTTCCCCCATACCATGTATGGAGAAACTGAAAAAGAGTATATTGACATAAACTTGACTGTATGGGCCTTCATGTCATTTTTTTATATTGGCATAATTAAAAAAAAAAGAGTACAGGTATACCTTGCAATACGCCAGGGTTGCATTCCAAAAACCAGACCATATCGCCAATCAGTGTATAGTGAAACATATTTTTACATGAGAGCAATGCTATAAAAAGAGATGCATTCCTAAATGGATTAAAATCACGGGTAAGCACAAGAGATATGTTCCTAAAAAGGGTCTTGTTGCACAAAATCATGCTAAACGAATGCATAATTCCCATTGAAAACCATGTCAAAGGTGGGGGGGGGGAAGAGAGCACACTCAATATTTATTATGTATGTATTTTATACATTACTCTAATTATTATCAAAGTATAGATAAAATACATTGCATACACAAAGACTTTCAACCCTTTAGATTGATGACTTAAAATATCTTTAGATACTATTTGCCCTACAGAAGGGCAAAAAATAATTTTAGGCAACATCACTACAATATAAAACGCAAATTACACCATACTGCCATCTTATGCCAAACATACGAACCAGATGTAGCATTGTGTTTTTTGATCCGTATGCTGAGCAAACGCTCCATTTCTGTCAGTGTTTCACTTTGATTATGCCTCCCCAGCACAGTCGATGTTAAAGAAGTAGCCCTCTGAGCACACTTTTTATTTTTTCCAGCACTCCTGCAAATAGTTCTCACAGTCGACGGAGCTAGAGAAAAAGCATGACCTATAGCAGCATACCCTTGTCAACTTTCAAAATGTTTTATTACATCCAGTTTAATAAAATAATTAACAGAAATACTTCGCTTTAATTTTTTTGCTTGCGACATTTCAAACTAATAAGGGTAAAAACTCGAGCACAAATCCAATGTGTCACCACCACGAACTCGGACTGAAAACTGGGTGTAGTCCGCTGAAACGCTATTTTGGGCATAAAAAGAAACTCGCCGATTGCATTACTTCACCGGTGCAATATTCTGTACACATAAAATGAATATGAAAACAGTTTAAAAGTAGTTTGTATATAATTAAATAAAGTTGTTTTTCATCGCTCACATTGGGACATTTCAAACGGGCAGAGAAAGGCTCTTTGTTCTCCGGGGTTTTGTAAGAGCGTATGTCCGAATCAAGTGAAGGGATTGAGAGATAGAGTCCGAAAGTGTAATGTGCGTAAAATTGAAAAGAGCGTATCGTGAAACAGCATATCGCTATACCTGTACATAATATTTAGGGCTTAACCCTTTCACTCCCAAGCTCTTTTTTTAGATTTTGACCCAAAAATACCAAGTACATACTACTATTTTATGGAATTTCTGATTTATTTTCAAAAAATCACCATAGCTACAATTTTTTATTTAGGAACTTGTAAATATTGCAAAATGTGTAGAATGGAGTAGTTTAAAAAAAAATAATTTTGTTTTACACTTTACAGTTATGTTGTAAAAAAATAAAAACCATAATCAAAATTAATATTTTTAGAAGAAAAAAACTAACTTCAAGTTTTTATAATCAAAATTTTTTTGTTTCATATGAATTTGTATTGGACCATTAAAGCTTGTATAGTATTAGTTTGGAATTTGTTTCATTTACCTAACATATACAGGGTGTCCGGCAACTTTATGTCATAACTTCAGGATCTTATTCCTTAAGTGATTTTGAGTAAAAAATGTCATATGAACGTGTCTGATTCTCATTTGTTACACAGCTACGGACCATTGAAATTTTCTCGAACTTTGATTTGTATAACTAATGGCCGAAAAAATGCATTGTTTAAATAATTATTCGTATACATTGTTATTTGTTGAAAAATGTATTATTTAAATAACATTTTTTACTCGAAATCACTTAAGGAATAAGATCCCGAAGTTATGATATAAAGTCGCTGGACACCCTGTATATTACACAAAAGAAAAAATAAATTGTATAATCTTGTTAATCACATTTTAAATACAGTGTTATGGAATTTCTTATTTATTTAAAATAATCTTTGTGGCTCCAAGATTTTATTTAGGGAATTGTAAATATTTATCTATATATAGAGTACAAATTTCAAAAGTATTATCATTTTTGTTTTACAATTTACACTTAAGTTATAAAAAAATAAAATCACAATTTTCATTTTTAGCCTACTTTCCAAAAAATCTGATGTGGCCACCACATTACTTTCTCCATACTTGTAATCTTTCTAATAATTCCAAATAGATTAAATGATAATAAATATTTTAAGGAACTGAGGGAAAAATTTAAAGACTTTACAAAGAACAGAAATAAACTCAAACCATAGCCTTCTGATATTGGATATAGCCCTGAAGCTCCAACATTTAAGAAAATAAAAAGGAGCATAATTTTTTTACAATAGTCATCAGTAGGTGGTGTGGTGGTGGCAGCTAAAAAATTTACTATATTAGTCTGAATATAGTCACATTGATGACCGTCAGATATCGTGACTTGGATAAACGAACCAAAAATTATTATCAACAAAAGATTTTGCATAGAAAACTTCTTTATTATTCATCAATATATGCAAGTTGTTTTATTTTTTAAATGACATAAACAGCCATTCTTGTTAAGTCGCCATCGTGCGTGACTGAAGTATCATCGCAAAAAGATATTATGACCAAAATAAAAATTATAAATAATAGATAAAATACTAAATAGATTTTCGTTTTCAAACATTTTCAATGTAATAAATATATTCATTCAATTGCTATTTTTTATTTTAAATCCTGGACCAATATATTGGCTGGTTGGGAGTTTAAAGAAAAGTAGTCATGGCAGATATATTGGCTGCTTGCGATTATAAGGGTTAATAAGAGTATGTCTGGTAACCCTAGTGATTATTCACATGCAGTTGCATTGTTTCGTCTATGTGGTATTGTTAAAATATTATCTTTTTGTAGTTGAAATAATTTTCTTAGTCTGCTCATTACCCGTATTAATATTTTTATTTGATTTTAGCCCTAATTTTGTCCATTTTAAAAGCTATGTTATGTTACATCCTCCTGTATAGATGTTTGTTAGTTATGAAGTTTTTCTTTTTCAGGTACAAAATAGAAATATATCCTCTTTTTAACACTCCAGAGAAGAGAGAGAAGTTTAGGGAGGAACTTGGAAATTTGGGTGTTTACGCTGAAGATTACATAAGATTCCTTTGTTTGGATGAGGTAAATCATTTTTAGCATAAAAAAATTTGCTGACCTATTAATAAAGTTCTGCTTTGGCCTGCCGACTTGCTGCAGGTGGTCCATGTTAGTGATTAATAAAACAAATCAATAGCTAGAAGGTATTGTGGTGAAAATTAGACTGTACTCACCATTTAACACAAGATGCGTTTTCTTATTATTTTTCTTGATCGTATAACAGTGTATCATATGTGACCCTAACTTGGCTCATAGTTTTACCTGGCATTTAATACAGTGGTTGCTCCTGTAAAATTGTGTACCTACTGCATATGTTTGAAATCTATTGTTGTCAGTCTTCATAAGAACAATGTCTCGTATGGAAAATTGTTGTCACACTGAAAATAAATGCTAGGAAGGAAGGGAGTTTAAATAATTTTTTTTGTTTTATGATCAGTTCCTATTGATCAAGTCCACAAATTATTGGCCTCTTCAGTGAGTTTTAAAAATTAATGATCTTTTGAACTCTCAATTCATTTTATACAAAAGTGGGTCATGTATGTTTCATTAAAAAATACTCGCAATTTTTTTCCTGAATACTTGGAATAATTTGTTGATTTGGCTCTTTTGATGATATTTTTTAGGATTATTTCCAAGTTTTCATCATTCTAAAGGTGAATTATAGTCTATTTCATTAACAGTTAGCATAATTATGTAAAAACAGAAATGATTTTGTATTCATTTATATCTAGACTAATTTTGTGATTATTCTTCTATGGAATTAGAGCCTATGATTAAGATGCCTTGATTTGCACAGTTCTCTTATGTTATACAGCAGTACATTCCACAAAAATAATTTGTTAAGTGAATATTTTATAAGTGAAGTGCGTAATTCCATTGAATTCCATTATATAAATCAGGATATGTTACCAGACTATTTTTTCACATAAATTATAAACACATGTACTAGTGAAAAATATTAATTACCTGTAAATATGTAATTTGTAAAAAAATAGTTTACTTACCAGAGATTCAGTGGGCCATGCTGAGAAGTTGGTTGCTTGATGATGATGACAATGATAATGGTGGTGATGTGATGATATATGATATTATGAGATTTATTAGTTGGGACTAGATAGAGGATAATCTGGTTCTTTATCTGAATCAGATTCAATCGAAAATGTGAGGGGGGGAGGTTTCGTAGATGAATTGAGTTGAAGCCAGAGGAGTTAAGGGGTTGTGGATTCGGATTTCCTCCTGACGAGTTTTTTGAAAAATCTGTCCATGGATGCCTGCATTGACAGCTTCTGTTTCTGGAAGTAGAGTTCCCTGTAGCATTCCATGTCTCTCCTGATATCCCTGCTAAATTTCAAACTTCTTTCGGTTGATGGGTTATTTTCTTCAAATATATCCATTGCTTTTTCTAAATGATCAAATGCAAGTCCCATGGTTGACAAAGTCAAATTATATGGATGGACAGGTGACTCTTCTTCATCATTATTATCTTTTGATATAGCTTGTTCCTATTCCATCTGCATTAAGTCCTCATTTCACAATTCTTCTCCATATGGCTGCAACAATTCTAACACCATTTTGATCCACATCATCCACACCAACCTTTTGGGCAAGGTTAACAATGTTGAATTTCTTGCATACTTTCTGCCAAGCTCTGGATACCATGAGTACCTCTTGTCAACAATTTGTTCCACACAGAGTGCATTGTGACTGACTTAACCTTTGCCCAAGCCTCATCAATGATCTCAGTAGCATTCATAATATTAAAGCCATGCCAGAAATCCCTTATTGAAGACATTTTTGCCTTCAATCACATTGATGAGTTGTCTGAAGGTGCGACATAAGTAGTGTCTTGAATGTAGCCATTATGCCTTGATCCAAGGGTTGGATCAAGGCTGTTGTATTAGCTGGAAGAAATTCATCTCTTATGTGTGGTGACATCTTTCAAGCTAAAAGGATGCCCAGGGGCATAGTCCTGGATTAGTAAAGTTTTATAAGTAACGTTTTTATCTCTATAATATTTTTCAACTGCAGGGCAAAAATATGACACAAACCACTAAAACTTTTTGCCTTCACTTGAATTACTAACATACTCACAGGAATGTTTCGTTGGTGCTGATCTTCAATCCAAATGTCTTTCCATCCTCTCTATAATGTCACTGCATTTGCGAGGCACTTTAGCTGCAGTTAGAGCTTTAACAGATGGTGCACTTACCCTAATTGAATCCTTATTCTTGTGAATAGTGCACACAGTGGTAGGAGTAAGGCCTAAAGCTTTAGAAAACACATTTTACTCTTCACCAACATCAAACCACCGCAAAACCTCTTAATTTCACATCCAATGTGAACACTTTCTTGTAATTGGAGAATCATTCACTTCACTGCTACTTGCTTTCCTTTTCCCACTCATTTTTAATTATTGAAAGGGTTAAATTTTCAACAGACTGTAGCACAAAAAATTGGCATGTATTTACCATACAACCACTGACCACCAACTGGCACTACATGGCCTACAATAGTACTCTTATACAATGTTGCACTATGTTGACTGATTACCTATTGCAACATTGTATATATGTATATGAGTGAAGCATTGAGTTATATGCTGCATGTGCATTTCACTGAATTTTAGTGAATTCACTCATATTCATTTCGTATGAGACTCGCTCTAAGGAGTATTTGGTCAATTTTGTGGAAAAAATTGCACATGCCATCAGAATCTTTACACTCCAAAAAAAAAAATATTACGATTACTGGCGAATGAAAATCTTGATGCCCCAAGTCGTCCAATTTTTAAGCATTTTAATGTCCTACCTCTTGCATGTATATATATATTAACAGCTGTTGTATGCACCAAAAGAAATTTAAATGAATACCTGGTCAATGCTGACATTTATCAGTATGCTACTCGTGGTGCAAGCAAATTACATACACCATTTGTTCGCACCAAATCTACATCACTAGGTCCTAAGCATATGGGACTCGCCTTTTATAATAAGCTACCTCAAAATCTAAAATGTATTGTGTCTATGTCTTCATTTCAGTACAAGGTTAAATCTTTTTTGCTTAACAAAATGTATTATAGTATTGATGAATTTCTCAATGACTGATTTCCTGTATACTTATATACATGTAATTTTATGATGATATTTCTTTTGTATACATTCATACCTCATCTATTCTTATTGGAATATTTATGACGACATCTCTTTTGTAAATATTTATATGACAAATCCTATATCTGTGTACAGATCTCCGGATGAATAAAATTATTATTATTATTTGTTATAGCGATTCCGGCATTCATTCAGCAAATTTTTTGTTAATTTACCATATCCACTATTTGTTAATCATGTATTCATTTTACAGGTTTTACTGTATACATGAATAGATTTACCAAAAATCCTACATATATCCTATATTATGCGTGCAATTTTGGAAGTGTTTCATTTTATTTCTTGCTCATTAAATCTAGGTTAGATCAAAATGTTGGATCTTTTTTTAGAATTTCATATTAGCAATAGCTGATTTTAAGCTGCCAGTGTTTGAATTTTCTTTGCATCAAAAAGTAATCCTTTTTTTCAGCCATTTTCTAGCAGAAGCAGTAGTTACATTTTTCAAAGCCTGAGTGATGCCACCCTTAAAGAATTGGCCAAAGTTGTCAACATCAACTTCTCATCAAACATCTGTCACCATGCAGCTTTTGTTCCTTATCATCTTTCATTCAAGGATAACAATCTCCCCGTAACATATAAGGTATGGAGCTTCATAGCACTATGTTTTAGTTTAAAAAATCAAGCTTGTTGTGGCTGGAATCCAATTAATTAATTACCACCAAATCCATCAACTGTCTTTTGGGCTAACACAATATAATAAACTGTGAAAGATCTTGAATTAAAAAATATCAAGTAACATTTAAGACATGTAAACAGCTTACCTTTTTGTTTTCTTAATGTTTTAAATTTTGAGTGCTACAATCCTTAGCTTTTTGTTTTTAACGAAATAGCTTGTAATAATCATTGAACTGTTCAGAATGGTAATGGTGGCAATATGATCTAAAAGGAACTTGCTTTATTAATTTAAAATTACTTTTTACATTGCAGGCATTTTATCGCATTGCAGAGAAGAGATACTCGGGAATTTCTGATTTCATCAAACATTTTGGACCGTCTCGACATTAGTAAATTTTGCAGCTCCACTATTTCATAAAAATTTTGTATTGTGTATTTTACCTGTCAATATTTTTGATATCTTGTGTCTAACCTGTGATTGAAGAGTTATCTTTGTTCACAGTATAATTTTCTACAAGGGAATAAAAGTTATCTTTTTCATAAACGCACAGAACTTAAAAAGTTGTACATATAGTGTTATATACGACTGATATATATATATATATATATATATATATATATATATATATATATATATATATATATATATATATATATATATATATTGATTGATTGTCTTGATTCCAAAACAAGGGGCCATTTATAGAATGGAAGTGTGATTTTAGTCAATCGACTTGCCCAATTTTGAAATTAATTTAAGATGAAAGAAAAGTACAAATATATGTAATTTATTAGTGAATATATAGTATTGAGTGAAGTTTAGTTTTCTGTTATTTAGTTGGAAGATGGTCTTCAAAAGTGTTAGGTAGATGTGTTATTGATAGGTTTAAATTTTGTGCTGATTAAAAGTTTATTTGGGATAAAAAATGATATGTGAAACTAAATGCCATCATTAATTATCAAATCAAATTCATTATTGAACTGCATTCATGTTCAAATTACATCATTCTGATGGCAGTATTTCTGATGTGTCTTTCATTAAAGATTGTGTCATTAGAGCTTTTTGATGTTGAAAATTCATCAGTATTGTCAATTTTATTCTATGAATAGCAGAGAAATAAATAACTTCTATGTGAATACCAAAATTATATATTTTATAAAATAACTGACATAATGGTCAAGGATGATGATATGATAGTCACTTTCTAACAGGTGTTTATCGATACTTTATATACTTGTGTATAGGCTGACCCCCGACCTTTTTAATAAAAATCTTCATTTTTCGTATATACCGTATTTACTTGCATATAAACCGCACTTTTTTCCTATAACTTTCATCTCCAAAATGAAGAGGCGGCTAATATGTGAGGAAACAAAATCTGAAAATGTGAGATAATCATTAAAATTCATTATGACTTCGCTAAATGGCTGGGCGATTCACTGTGCAATATGCGACGTATTAAAACATAACACAATTACCAAAACAAATAAAAAGGGGAAGAAATGTTATTGTTGTTAACGGAGTTACAGACCGCTACGGTAGTGCCAGAGACCTGCAAGAAAAATTCTTTAGTTTGATGGATATCAAGGCATCGTCACAGTTTAGTCTCATATTCTAATAATTCAATTGTAAGAAAAATTTTGCTGGCGCTACTCCCCACGTTTGGGTAAAATGCGCATTCCGAGATTTTTTATAATATTGCACTTTGTATCCCGCGAAATTAATGTATTGCAGATCGATTATAAATAATTCACTGATTATTATTACAAACAATACCAATATTTACTGATATTTGTGTACAGTTAATGATACATATTAGTAATTACCCAGAATGTTTTACGTCTAATTGCGATTTTTGAAGCCCTCCTTATTTTCGGAAACTTTTTTCCCCTAGATTCAGTCTCAAAAAACAAGGTTGCAGCTTATATAGTGGCGGCTTATATGCGAGAAATACAGTAACTAAGTGTAGTTAAACTGAACACAAAAGGTAAATACGCCTCGTTTAAAATCTGCAAATTTGAAATATCTTGAAACCATTAGTGATGCTAGTGTATAGCCCCACAATGCCAAAATTTAAAAAAATTAATTTTTTCAATAAATCCTATGTAATACCTGAGGAAATGTTGAATGTTAACAAAATTAATCGTAACTTGTCCTCCTGTGATAATATCAGTGAAAGTGATCAGATTCCTCCCATCCCGGACCTGCAAGTATGTGATAAGTCACTGAACTGCAATCGGGTATCACAAAACCAAAGAAAATGTGACTAAACTCGGATCAAGGTGCTGCATCACCCTCAGTAGTCCAGGTTTTAAATATTTTTTATATAAACATCCAATGTCTTAGGTACAAGGTTTATTTATTTGAATAGTTATTGCAAGAACTTATTGTTGATGTAATTTTCTATGTGAACATTGCTTAACTAAAGAGAAAATTCATGTGTTACATATTAATGGCTACAACCTTATTTCTTCATTCTGTCGCTAACAATACAAGTGCATTGTTGCCATTTATTCTAAACCCTGCATAAATGTAAAGTGCCTTAATTTTAATGGCAGCAAGATGTTTTTTGAATGCTCGATGGCATTGTAAGAATGTCTTAATAGGACTCCAAAAATGTCTTCTTTCTTCTATGGTATAGAAATCTCTTCAAATTATCTTGTCACAGGATGATAATGATTTTTATTTTCATGTGGAATTAATCATCTTGACATACTTTATAATCATTTAAATTTCAACGAAATTTAGGACGATATGGGGGGCATGATGAATCTGGGTGGTCAGAATTAGAGCCCTGCACGGGTATGATATTTTCCACTCGTACCCGTAGACTACTAACCCATACCCGCAGAATATTAACCTGCACCTAACCCGTACCCACAGGCTCGCACCCGCACAGGAGGCCCACTTGTCCGACTCGACCATATTTTTTAACTGTCTGGTCCTCAAGACACTAATCCGTAGCAAGAAATCGTGAAAAAAATAAAAATATTATTTCTGAGTCAGTCATTTATTTTGTGTAAATTAAAATGAAATTCAATTGTACATTAACATTCATTTTTAAGATAAAAAAAATGCATTTAAAGTATCTACGATTTATTTTTACAAGAATTACAAATTTTACAAAATAATTTAATTGAAAAAAGGAAACATTAATTAACAGTATCTACCCTGACATTAAAAATGAATATTTAAAAATAGACATGATCCACGTTTGCGGGATCTCAACTTTTTCTTTATTCACTAACAATATATCCTGCCAATCAAAAACACGATTTGCTAAAGTACTTAAATTTGGCAAACAATTCTTTTGCTTATCCCACAATTTCATCAAATCAAAATTATTTGTAATGTCGTCAGATAGTTTTAAGTCAATATATGCAGTCAATTCGTCTGGAGAAATATGATCATTTACTGTGTCTGTAAGCAAATTAAAAAGAACAAAATATGTGCAGCTGAAGTAATGTCAGTTCTTCACAGTTTTAATGATCAATTGGAATCCAGATTAAATATGAAATGTTTACCAGTAAATGCAGATAATTTATTGAAAAAACTAGAAGAGAATAATCCAACAGTTAGAGGGACATTCACAGACGAGGTTCAACTATTTTATAGAAATTGCCTTGATTATTTGATCAAATGGACAAAATTTCTGGATGGAATAAATTTTTTTCAGTGGACTTTATTAAGAAAATCGATCGAGTGGGAAAAAGTGATAGAATCGGTGAAATTTGCAAATCAAGTGTCTCATAAAGATTGATGACAATACTGTTTGATGAGGTCTGGAGACTAAATGAGCACTGCTCAGCTAATAAGTTTTCAGAATGGTCTGAAAATAAAATAGAAGTCTACAAAAGATGGGAGGAAATATTTCAGTTTTAAAAAAACTGAATATCTTCCTTTTATTAATTTAAAGATATTGGTTGAAATAGCTTTATGTTTACCTGGGACAAATGCAAGTGTAGAGCGTGTATTCTCGATAATTAATGATGTGTGGGACTGTGTAAAGAGCAGTCTTTCTTTGGAAACATTGACCTTAATCATAATGATAAATGTTAACATGGATTATAGCTGCGAGCGATTCTCAGAAATGTTAAATAAAAATGACGATTTTTTGAAAAAAATTTACAGAAATTACAAATATTTCAATACAAAACAATCATGTCATTATTAGAATGAAAACACTTCATTTTTAAAAACATACTACATATTTCAGCCTGTAGAGAAAAGATATGTTTCAGTAAATATATATTTTGAATAAATATATTTTCAATAAATATTGGCATATAGAAAATTATTTTCAAGCAATCAGGATATAATTTAGAATAAATAACAATTTGTAGGATTGAATCTATTATTTTCAATTTTAATTGCTTTTGAACTTCGTTTAAACTTTTCCGTGTTGGGGTTTATTTTGCTCGAATATGTAAAACACACATAATTAATGAACACTTACGTTTAAAATTTGTGCAATTCACCTTTGAACTTCTGAAATTGAAATTCTTTCAATACGATTTGTCATTATGTAATTTTAGTGTTTCACTGTGAAAAATGGTATCTAAAATTATTATTTTTCTTGAAAGCTTACAACATTTTTTTAAAACAAAAAATTTCATGTCATGAGACTATTGTAATGTATGTTCTTTTACAACCTTTAGTTTGTTTGAAAAAATATGAAAGATAGCATATAAACAGTTTTTCTGTCATGAAATGTGTCCTTCCTTTCTCCTTTCTTTTACCTCCCTTTGTCTTTACATTTTGTAAAAATACGGGATCTGTCCTCCTTTTTGGAAAAAAATATCTGGTCACCTTATGAATACGTATGCATTGTTGATGCAAATTGAATCCTCTACTTATATTTTCATGAAGTTGAGGAACTATAGGATTTTCGTCCAAGCAGATAGTTGAAAACGTTTATCTGCGTTCAAAAAGGAATTAGCCACACAGGTGTGATATTCATGCATAGGATTTCATGGAATAAGTTATAATCCGAAACGAGGCTGTGACTGATTGTAGTGTAATATTACAGATATGATAAATAAAGACGTTACTTTGAGCATAACTACAAATTTAAAGATTTTATTTTGAGTTAAATGACAGGTTTACTCCCACGATATGATGGTCTTTTCTAAAGTCAAAGTAATTCTTTAAATACACAGCACTGGGAAAAAACGAAATTGACCAGATGATAATAGAGAAAAACATAGGGATGAATAATAATGAAAATAACGAATGCGAGTGCAACGGGCAAAATAGCCAATTTCATGCAGGCATTATTCATCTGACATTTTATGATTTCTTTGAACATTTTCCATAAAATAAATGCATATTTAGAAAGAATGGTTAAGTATAGAACAACTTTTAGTCTTTTATTGATAAATGCCACATTTAAATCTTTCGAGGGAGCAACGACGCAACGATGAAAAGTCAGAGATAACTGTATTGCCATCTGTGTCAGTACTTCCTTGGGGAAAACAAGACCATTTATTGTCTAAACGCGAGTTATTTATCAGTGAGGAACAAAAAATGACCGAAAACGAAACAAAAAGAGTACAGATCAGTGTGGCACTGATAGGATCCGAGTAAATGGCTGGTCTTCAGACATCCGACAAGATTTTAAGACCGAGGTTAGTTTATAAATCAGTCGCTTACTTTGCTTTGTTATTTGGCTTTAAGCGGATAAAAACTTAGATATAAATTTTAGAATACGTCGCTGTCAAAATTACCTAGAATGAAACCCTGTAATAATTAACAGCTTGCATTCGCGTAATTTGTTCAGTTTTGTTCTAACTACAAATATATAATTTTATCATGATCGTGTATAACTGAAATACCTTGTAAAAATCGCTACCTAGATATCTTGCTATTTGTTTATTTTGTTAGAAGGATATTTCTGAATGAGGGAACCGGCAGTATCTATCTTCTTGGCGGGATCTCGAATATTTCAAATACAGATTAGATGCATATCTCTGGTTTCATTTTTAATCGTATCATTTTATGATTTTTATTATAAAATCTTCTCATAAAAGAAGTTTTACAAAATGTGTAATCGCTAGAAATGCAATGAAGCTTTTAGAAATCTTATGTACTACCTATACAAATTAATGGAAGGAAAACTAATTTTCTCTTTCATTATTACAACTTATCCAACCAACTGGGCTCAATATATTTGAGCCCTCAAGGGTATCAAGCAGTTATTATGTCGAAACTTCAGTCGCATATCTTCGACTCCTCGGTGTGTATAACATGACCGTATAACTGCCTTAATTGGGTATAGTTTCGATACTTCTCCGAGTACAACTTCTGTTCTGCATGCACCATATTGTTTTTGTGTAATTGTTAATGTCAAACTCAATTTTCATACTTGAACTGAAGCGCTTCCTCATCGGATGATGACTCTTGCATTTCCAAGTATAATATAAATTGCAGGTATAACTTTACTTCATTGTTTTTTTGACGAGATATTTATTATAGTATAATTATACATAATACGCATGTTCTTTACACGTTTATTTGATGAAGAATATCTGTAGGTGTCTTGAAATTATTCAGTAATAGTTTCTAAAAAAATTCCGGACTCTTCAAAATATTACCAGCATTCGACTCATGTAATACACCCGACCTAATAAAATTAATCAAGTTTTAAAATACTGTATCTGAAAGCATCTCTAAAACAAGGATTTTTAGATTTTTTCGCAAGTTTAATTAAAAAATAAAATATTCCATCGTTGAATAAAAATAATTCATTACCATCTTTTTATTTAGAAATTGAAGAAGTCAAGGAAAATGGCAAAAATTATGATCCTTCCAATACTCCTCATAGCATTTTATGGATCTGATGGAGTTACTTTTCCTCCCCTTAATGCAAGCATAATCAGTAATGAAAATAAGACTGAGGTTGAATTGGAAACAACTACAGTTTTAAATAGAGAAACAAAGACAGAGAGTTCACATATCATGATGAATAGAAGGAAACTTGATGATCACAGCATATATCTCTTGCAACGCATAAGTGATCGGTTGACAGCTCTGATGGCTTTAGATGAGCAGCAGTTAAGACGACTAGAAGCACTTGAGTACAGGTTGGTAACATATTTCAGGGAGAATTTGTCTCCTGCAAACATTAGAGATAAAGCAGGTATGTTTCATTAGGCGCTTGATATCTCTCAGTTAAAAATTTACTTAGTCTGATTTTATATATTTTTCCAGGATGACCCGTCTGGAATCACAAAATCTTGATAGAGTTGAGGGAATTAGGAGCACAGTTGCAGATATGGGACGTAGAATGCAAGACATGGAGAGGGAGTTTGAGAGCTCAAAAACAGCCCTTGATTTATTGCACCAAGATGCTGTTGGTCTTAGAAGGGGTCAAGTTCAACTTCGTCGAGAAATATTGAAGGCTAATGGGATAAGAGCAAAATCTGAAGCACAAGAGAATGACAGAGGTGAGCATAATAATTGCTTGAATTCTTTGATAATGTAAGAAAGCACTGCATATCTTTTGATTCATGAAACAGAGATGAATAACTTCATAGTACGTGTGAGGGAGACGTTTATAAAATGGAAGATGTGGTAATTTATTTTTATCCTTTATTATTTAAAAAGAAAGTAGCATGGGGACTTCAGATCCTATAAACTCGGATATGGTCTCCAAGCTGCAGCTGTTGACACCAACTATTTACAGCATTCTTGGTTCACTGGGTTCACTCCAGAGTGAGATTGGTACCTTACGGCAAAACCTCACTGAGATTGCTAACAGGACAAGGTATGCATTTTTTAAATCCCATTGTCTGCAACAATAACAGTTTTGAATAGTTGCACTTAATTATTTATTGAAATGTTTTGAATTATAAGGAATAATAAATGAGAGGAACACTGGATCTGAAGTTAATTATGCAAATTAAATTAAAATTGGAAAATTGTTTTCACATTTTCTGTTGTGCTTCATCATAAATTTTTATCTTATTATCTAGGAAAGTAACAGTTTCATTTTAGTCTTTTATGTTTAGGTTTATCACATTAAAAATATTATATATGTTCAACTGATAAATAAAAGTCAGTTTGTGAACTGTTTATGAGACTTAATAAAATGAGTAAATTTCAACAGTTGTTGTAGGATGTTTTAAATATAATTCGTATCTATTTTACTTATAATATATTTAGAAGATGTATTTATTCAATGTTTTAAGCAGTTTTTATTAAGGGGACCAGACTTCCTCTTTTTGAGGGGCTTGTCCTCCCAGATAATTATGTCCTACTTTGCCAAAAAATATATTCCGCTGTTTTTTAAAGTAACATTACAATCATTAATTTTTATTCATTCTATAAATTTCAGCATCTTGAGAAGCTTTCTATTTCAATAAATATATGTGGTTTGAACAAATTTTGGCTCAGAAATGATTGTTTTCAAGTAATTTTTACAATTTTATTCAGAATAAGCAATATTTTGGCTGGCCGTGGTACATCAACTCCCACTGGTGGTATGGATGTTTGTTTTCTCCATACTGGCTTATATGTAAGAATGGAATCAATGATCTAAATATCCCTCTTAAAATAAAAATTCGAATTATTATTACATTAAGGATATTTTTTGTTGAATCTTTAATGCTTTTTTACTTGGTTTTAATTTGTCAATGTTGGGATTGGATTTTATCTCAAATGTGTAGAACACTTGTAATTACTTAATGATAATGTTGAAAATGTTTAATTCACTTTTGAACTGCAGTAATTGAAATTTATGTTATTTGACTTATTATAATGTAAATCTAGATATATATCTCTTGTGTTACTGTGAAAAAATTGTCGCTAAAATAAAATAGAGGCATTCATTTTTTTTCTTCCAAGCTTATGATGTATTTAAAATTAATGATAATACTTGATTCATTCCGTGGGTTTATAATGTAAACATAGAGTAAGTCAAAGGTAAATATTATATGCAAATTACAAGTTTAATAAATATATAATAAAAATAAATCTGCCACAATTCAGTGCAAATAGTCATTCATGAGAATGAATTAATCAATAAGTAGTGTTTTACTCTTTTTTTAAATATTCCTATTTTGTCTAGATTCTTTGTATCATTAGTTCGCTACAGGAAAGATGAGGATTTCTTTTTGAGAGGTTTAGTCGATGTGGTATTGTTTGAACGTTATTTTTACCTCTAGTTGAGTAGTTATGTATGGAGGAGTTTTGAGTAAATAGATGGAAATTTTCTTTGGTGAATGAAAAATATTGAATGCCATAAGCCTTATGGGCTTATTCACAACTATTATTTTATCAAAATAAATATGAAATAAGCCAGGTAAATAGGTTTTTTATCATCAAATTTGTCCTTTTTTGTTAAAAATAACTGCATTTGTCCTCCTTTTTGGTAAAAAATACCTGGTCACCTTATTTTTATTAAACCTTGAGTTAGCAATGTTTTTATTGATAAACTAAAGATATTTTCTTCGTAATGTTTTATTTAAAAAAAAAACATCACGACCTAAATTGTGAGGATAGACCTCTAAAATTACTTTAAGTTTATTAAAATTAATCATGGCTCAAACATAATTGAAGTTAAATAAATAAAATTTATTTCTCTTCTAATAGTCACATGAACAGCATAGCTAGCAGTCTTGTAACCAAAGATTACTTGAGTATTTTATTGGCCGATGCTAAACAAGAGTCGGCAACACCTGCTAGAACCTTGGTACCACCACAGCGACAGTTTTTAATGATGACTTCTGATATCTTGAAGCAAAAAAATAGAGGTAATACGGTTGGAACTTCTTGGTTAAAAGTTAAAAACTTTTTGAAATCTAATACTCTGGAAACAATTATAAAATCATTACAGCATGATGACAGTTAAATGTGTTATCTACGTTAAGAAACATTAATATTTTCATCTCTCTAGACCAGTGTTGGCCAACATGATTTCCAGGTTCACCAGATAAAAATGTACTTTGTCTTTTCTAAACATTTTTATTTCATATAGAGCATCATCATCATGCTTCTGTCCGAAGACAGGTTTTAACTGAATTGCTGCCTCCACATAGAGCATAGAACATCTCAAAATAGAAAAATTTCCATTTTCTCAATATTTTTTTTCAAAATGTCTCGGATTTTATCCTTCAAAACTCATTTTGTCCCAGTTGTGACCATCAGCAACTGGTTAAATGAATTTAATCTGAGACAAATAGTTGACTTCCCCACTCGTAACGGCAATTTTCTAGACCTTGCCCTTATGTATAAGAGAGAGCTGAATACACTTGTAAATTATGTTACCAAATTTGTTGATGTGCAAAATGTTACATCAGACCAAACTCCTATTCTCTGTGAATCCGTTAGATTTAATTACTCATGTTAACCATATTCAAAAGGTCAGATATAAGAGGAAGAGAATGGGTCTTAATGCTCTTAATAGGCTCCTTGCTCATTGCATGTGGTATCTCCTTGAGGCAACTTCTTCTGCAGACGAATGCTGTGATTTTTTCTATTCTCTCTTTAAAAGCTGTATTTTGGATTGTGTCTCCCTACTGAAGATTAACCCACTTAAATTCCCTGTATGGTATGATAGCGAACTTATTACATCACTTAAGACTAAAATTAGGGCATTTCGGAAATGGAAATGAACAAAGTTACCTTGTGACTATGTAGAATTCTCTACTCACCGCATTGCTTTTAAACAGTTGCAGCTTTCTAAGTACTATTCTTATCTGACTGACATTGATTTCTTTCTAAAGCCCAAAATTCTTCTGGTGATTTATTTGATAAAAAAGAGGTGGTAAGCATATTCCATCTATAGTTTGTAACAAAAATATAGCGGCATCTGTGTCACAGAGCATGTGTAATTTATTTTCCAAGTTTTTCTCTTTCTTATTCAAAAGAACCAGTTCTCTCATCCTACAATCATGATTCCCTATCATCCACTAATGATTGCCTAGCTTCCTTGCTCCTAACCAAAGGAAAGGTAAATGCTCCCTTAAAGAGCCTTAAATGTGATCCATGTCCTGTGTCTGATGCTGTACCCATTTACACTATTAAATTTGTAGCCTCCTGCTACTTCTTTTCAGCTATATATTTCATTATCAATCCTTCCCTGTGAGATGAAAAAAAGCAATAGTCATGCCCATTCATAAAAATAGCAGCAAATCCAACATGAAAATTACAGGCCAATTTCTTTGTTGAATTCATTTTCAAAAGTTTTTGAAAAATTCATATGCAACAAACTATTGGGTTGCTGCAAAGCAAATTTTCCTGAAGTGCAGCTTGGCTTTTTTCCATGCTGTTTTACCATTTCAAACTTATCTCTACTAATGAACCACATTTCCTCTAGCAAAGGAAGTCAAACTGATGTAATATATTTTGATTTTGAAAAGGCATTTGATAATGTCAACCATAGTTTCATTCTATATAAGCTTCAAGCCTTTCGTATCAGTGGTGCCTTGCTCAAAATTATGCACTCTTATCTACACAACTGTACACAAAAAGTGGCTGTTGATGGCTCTACTTCTTCAGTCGAGGTCACATCAGGAGTTCCTCAGGGATCATTTTGGACCCCCCTTATGTTTAATGTATTCATTAATGATTTTCCATAATCCATGAGTTGCCCTAGCTTCTTATATGCTAATGGTTTCAAAATTTTAACAGGATTGATCATTTAGAAGATTGTCTCTCCCTTCAAAGCAAAATTACAAAAATTTTCTGAATGGTCTAAAACATGAGAACTATTTTCCAACATTAATAAATGCTGTTATATCATTGTTGTTTAAGAAAATACAGTGTGTAATCCTGTAACATTGATGGTGTTTTACTCAAGCTGGCACAAACAGTTAACGACTTGAGGGTAACTTGGGAAGAAAAATTCAATTATAGTGTTTCCACTCTAAACAAGGCAGTACTTTATATTTAGTATTTTATCAATTTTTTACATGTCTTGCATTATATTATCCATTAGTATAACTCAGAGTAACATTTTGTTTTATTATTATTATAAAGGGAAAGGAGAAATATGTGTCAGCAGTTACATTATGTGTTAAATATTTTTTATTAGCTTATTATATGTTATTGCAGCTCTTTGGTGATGTGCATTGCAGTATTGTGGCTCCTGCTCAGGCTCAGGTTGGCTACCCCTGCTATGTACAGTATTTTATAGCACAAATAACTGTTTAAACTATGGTAATATAAAACAAGTACAAATTAAAAATAAAATAAAAAATAAAATCTTTTATTGTTTCACAAGAAGTCACCCTTAACCCTTTAACTGCTATGCACATCTAAAGACATAAGGTGTGAGATGCTCCCACTGCTATGCATGCCTAATGACATATCTTAGATTTTTTCATAACTGCTACGCATGTTTTTAATCCTGAAGCAGAGGAGGCATCTTGCAGACTCTCCCATAACTTAATGAAGCTATGAATATGGTTTGCTCCCAAATATACCTCTACTTTCAAAATACAATGTAATGTAATGTAAATATAATGTACCCCTTTGTCTCCCCCTTGTGGTGGGAAAAAAGGGTACAGGGTAATGGATATTTTTCCACGGTTATTCAGTTGATTTTTAGTGTTTGAAGAGTGAAGACCTTTAGTAATACAAATCTTTTAGTTAAAAGCGGGAAGCATGAATAAAAGTATTCAGCAGTGGGGAGCATATTAAACGTCTTAGGCTATAGAACCAGCAGCATGGCAAGAAAACTAACAACATAGCAGTTAAAGGATTAAAAGGAGAAAACAAGAAAAATATTTCAGACTATTTGTCCATTATAAAAGATGTTTTCAAGTCATTACTATTTATTTACATAACTTTCAGTTTGCGTGTCAAAGCCTAGAATATGTAAATTTCACTTTAATCGAAGGTCTTCATAGTCGAGCAGCGCTTAAAAAAATTTGAATTTTGGAAAACCCTTCAAATAGTAAGAAATTGAAAGTAAATTAATCAAGACACCAAAATCTTTTATAAAGGACAAATAGTCTGAAATATTTTTCTTGTTTTTTTCCTTTTAAGTGCGACTTCTTGTGAAACAATAAATGGTTTAATTTTTGAAATTTTTTAAAATTCGTACTTGTTCTCATCTTTTAAGAGCTAAAATGAGTAATATTCAATGTAAAAATAATAACAGTACACTGAAAAAATGGTCTACCTAGAAAAAAAATATGTATCTCGGAGGAATGCATATAAAAGGTTTTATAATAATTTGAAAGATTTTATAAAAATTCTTATGCACAGCAAAATATTCTGGCTGGTTTGGAGGAACTGGTAGTTAAATTTTTAAAAAGTTTTAGAACCATTAGCTAACTATGTTGGAAAATCTTGTGAACTGCTGTTCAAAAATTAAACACCTTCAGAGTCAAAATTTACAATTAAAAAGCAAGACACCATTTGGATATTACTTACTTGATTACTTGTAAGTTGCCTATTATTAATCAATAATTGAATGTTTTAACTGAAATAAATTTTCTTATTCTCTAGCAGCACTAAAATAATAATAATAAAAGGTTTATTTTCAAAGAGAATGTTATAAGGTTTCTATAAAATAAGTATACTTTGAAATAATGTTTTTATTCAGTTTTTTTTGTTTTAAAAAAAGAAAAAGCTTACTTTTTAGAAAACTGGTTACTAAAATTTGGGCTGCTCATCACAGCTTTTATCTAACCTACTTTGGATCTTAGCTAGATTTGTTAATGGAAAAATCCAAAAATAAAAGTATTTTTATTAAAAGTAACTGTTGCATTCATGCAATGAAATGTTGTATTTGCATAATTTAAGTGCTGTAGTTCAACACCAGATATTGAGAGTCGAAGTATGAATGGCTCACAATCAGTCCAGAGGATGTCAACTTGTGGTATGCATGTCCAAGGTAGTGCACAAAGTGGTTTTAACTGGTGCAATAATTCACAAAAATTCCACAAAATTGTAATTTTGAAAATAATTTTACTTTTCATCTAATTATTTCCCATGTAATGTCTCTCCTGGATAATGTCCATGATGTCTAATACTATACTAACCACTTTTTGTGAATGCCACACAAAATAAATGTAATGGTTGCATCCAAGGAATGCTATGTTTTGGTGAAGCCCAAGAAGTTTTATGATTGCAAGTTTAGTATGGGGACTTTTACTGTGTGTCCTTTTATGGCCATAAAGAGAATTATATTACCAACATTGAAAAACAAAGTGAATGAAAATTTTCAACCATAAGTTAGGTGCATTTATAGTTTAAATCCTTTATTTGGTCTAAATCAAAACTTGAAGTTTTAACAACAAAAATTGGTGTGCAGGTTCCTTAAGTTTTTTATGAGATTATAATTTAATGGTATTTGCTCATTTTGAAGGGGAAGAAATGTTTCCTGAAGACTGTTATGATATACTTATAATGCCACCCAAAAACCAAACACATAATCAAAAGGATAAGAAGTCAAGTGGTGGAAAAAAATCTGGTGTTTATCTCATCCAGCCAAAATGGTCTTCTCGACCATTTTTCGTGAATTGCGACATGGTAACCAGGGGAGGAGGTTGGACTGTGAGTGTTATTGAATCTCATAAATCAGGTTTTTACTGATTTTATTTGCAATGCATGTAAAATTTAATATATGCCTTGGATATTAACATTATTGAGCAAAATAATTAATGCTTGCCATATTAATTTCTATTTATTGAATTTTATAAAAAAAGCTAATGAAAATTTTAAATTGATAAGATTAAATTTGACTTTCAGGTTTTTCAGAATAGATATGAAGGAACTGTGGATTTTTATAGAGATTGGCTAGATTATAAGAATGGATTTGGCAATTTGGGAGGAGAATTTTGGCTGGGACTTGAGAAATTGCATTTACTTACAAATTTCAAGGTAAATGTAATTTAGGTTGCACAGTGAATTAAATTTGTTAAAATCACTTATGATAATGAAACCTGTTAAATTTCTTCAACCTTATTATAGAAATGATTATGTAGCAAAAGTTTGGGTTAAAAATGTAATTGAATTGTATATTATTTGCAATTTCTTTGCTTCGGGTAGTTAGGTAGGTAATATTTTCTCTAATCATTAGTTATTATATTTCTGGCATATTTCATAATCACATTTAGAACTGAATTGGCTCCAATTCAAATGAAAAACATAGGTGTTTATTTTCAGATTTACGAACTTCTGGTAGAAATGGAAGACTTTGACAATGAAAAAGCCTATGCAAAATTCTCAGCATTTGCTATAGGATCAGAAGCAGAAGGTTATCAAATATCATTACTGGGAGATTACCAAGGAGATGCAGGTAAATTTTATCATGGTGCCTTTTATTACATTTACCGTCGCTATTTTATTGTTGATCTTAATAGAAAGTGTGATGAATCAAGAAGGAAAAGCAGTAGTTAATTGTGCACCCAATTTATTCCTTGTTAACAAGTCTTTTCCTTCCATTCATAGTTTATTTTTACATATCTTTCATAATTTTTCCCCTTCTTTGATCTTCCTTATGCCTTGTTTCTTGAGCCTCATGTTTTTAGCTTACTTTTTAGAATGGAAATAGGCTTATAGTTTTGTCCATCTGTCCGTCCGTCCCCCCTACTAACTTTTGAACCAATGGAGCGATTTTCATGAAACTTGGTAAAAATCTCTTGCTTTATAGGCCTAGCTCCCGAGGATAGTTTTTTTTGTGAAGATTGAAGTCCCAGGTTTGATTCCAGGAACTATCCGTTCAATTTGATTTACATGGGAAATCTGAAAGCCATCGTGCAAGGTAATTTTCTCTTGCACATTAAAATATCTTAAATTTGTAATATCAGAGTGGGATTTGGGCTATTCTCTGAGGAAAGAAATTAAGATTCTAATTTTTATCGTAGAATTTTGCTTGTCGATTGTATTTATTCGAATTTCGTGTAAATACTGGCGATTTTGCAGTTTTAGCACTCATTACGAGAGTGTTGCCATAGCAACAACTATTATTGGACTCAGATTCGGTATGTTCTAATACATACGTTATTTTTGCCGCACAAATATGCGTGATCAATTTAACATTCCATTCGAATGTATTTGTAATATTTTATAACGCTAAATTATGAAATTTGGAAACACAAAAAGCAACATATCCACAATGTTTTTAAACCTATTAAAGGCAATATAAGTATTAAATAAATGATCAGATGCAAAGTAGGCATCATAAGTTCTGTTTGGATCATCTTGTTTAATTTTGTTTTATTCTGATTGATTATACATTCCCATGATTTTTCTCCACTTCTCCTTGAGTCAGTCAGTTTTTTCTTCTTATAATAATGTTGAAACCTGGATAGCAACATTTACTAAACTTTTGGTGTTAGTTTTATGAATTTTGTTTTTCTTTCTCAATATGGAAGTGGAGTTCCATGCAGTTAAGGCTTTGTTGTATTTAAAAGACATTGATTGCTATATATGGCAATATAAATTTTGCAATATTTTTGATTTATTTATTCTTGTATTTTCTCCAAATGATTATTTATTACTGAAAGGCAGGGGGAGTCACATTTCCACAAAAATATTTTTCTTCGTATTTCGGTAATACCAAAATGAGTCACAAAATTCTCTTTGCGAATTAAGCAAGACACATTGTATGGTGTATGGCAGGGGATGACTCCCAACCCAACAAGTGTATCCCCCTGCCATACATCAGTCATGGTGTCTCGCCTTCCAATTTGTCACGTGATGAATATACCTTGCGACGAATTTGTCTTGTGATGAAATTATCTAGAAATGAATTGATGCATCAAGAATTGAAGTGTTACAATTTGTTGCACAATCAATCAACCATGATGTATTAATGGTATACGACTTCGTACTTGAATTGAAGATGACCTCCGATTTTTGCAAGCCGAAATTTGGAAAAAACCTCATCTTGGATTCGGGTAAATACAGTTTACAGGTAACTCTCATTATATGCGGGACATGCATTCTTGAAAATCGCAGTATATATCAAATATGCGTAAAACGGGAGGCTTATAGTTTGTAATAATTCAACTGCAAAATGATGTGCAGATGCTGCCTCTCCAATTAACATGAGATTGTGGAATGCATTTCGACTCTTGAAGCGGTAGAACCACCCCCAACTTTCAGAAAAAGCCTTGGCTTCTTCTGCATCTTTCATCAGAATAAAACCGAGTATATGCAAAAATGCATATAACGAAAGCATGCATAACGAGAGACCTGTATATGAGTTATTTTATGAAAATTTTATCATAGCAACGGAAATAAAGCTGTCACTTGGCAATATTCCATGTACAGAACAAATTCAGACAAATAATCGAAATATTCCTGAAACAATCGATTCTATGAAAAAATATTTTAATCAAGACTTGTAGAAAATTATGTTGTCTACAGCTTTGTTAATGAAAAATATTTGCATTAATGAAGCCCTATCTATATCTGAAATTCTGTTAAGCTTCTGAAGCAATGCTGATAGATAAATTTTAAGCGATGATTGAAGTATATTCCCAGTATTTTATACACTTGGCGGTGGTTTAAAAGGGCCCCGGGCTATGCTGGGTACTCCAGCTAGTAGGAGATATTTGGAAAAAATGGAAAAATGACGAGTGGAAACCTCCAGTACCAGTTGACCAATTTCAGCCAAAACTATCTAACCTTACTAATCAAAATCTTAAATATAACATATATATATAAATTCTCTCGATTTAACTCACTTATATGGTTTAAGTGAAACTTGAAGAGGATTTGAGCTTTTTGGCTTATGTTCATTGCGGAAGTTTATTGCAAATTTAAATGTTGATAGAATTACTCTTTAATTGTAAATTACAATATTTAAAGAATCTCTAAATATTGTAATTTATGATTAAGGAGAAATTCTTTCCACGTAGAAGGGCTATCTGGAACTATGAGCCTTTTTTGGCCTAGTAACTAAGACTAATGGTTGAACTTGGTATTTGATCTCAGGAGGACTTTAAAGAATCCTACCGTAAAGGTACAGAATACATTTTACACCTCTGATGTATGTGTTTCTCATTTTCCTTTAGTCCTTGGTTATTTTTAATATGACTTGCGATTATCCACAATAAAGTTCTTCTTGTACTTGTTTTATTTCAGTGCTTCAAATGAAACAATATTTTCCCTCCATTTATTTGACCTATGGTTATTGCTCCCTCCATTTAGGATAAGCATTGTAACAATCATGTCCTCTAAAATCTGATTCATTCATAACATTTCAGGAGATTCCCTCGCATACCATGTGGGAATGAAGTTTTCCACTCATGATTCTGACAAAGACCTTTGGCTCGATGGTAACTGTGCTCAGACTCGGACAGGGGCATGGTGGTATAGGGGTTGCGAAGCTGCCAACTTAAATGGAAGATATCTTAATGGTCATTTACCTCCTGAATACGAAAATCAAGGCATTTACTGGCAGGACTGGCATGGCCCTCAGTATTCCCTTATGAAAACTAGAATGGCTATAAGGCCACGGGATGTGATGATTCAGAAATCCAAGGAAGAAAGTGAAACAAAAGAAGACCTTTCAACTGAGGATGATTATTAGAATGATTCCATATAGAATAAAATGATTGGGAAAGGAGCCATGCAGTTTGTAGACTTTAAAACATCTTGTTTTATAATGATGCAAGTTTTTTAATGCAAATATTTTATAGCAAAAATATTTTTTATATACCTCTTGGTAAGAGAATCTCGATATGCAATATTTTCTAGGATTATTGTGCCTTTTAAAATTCCATATACATTTAAAGGTTTACAAATATTTGAACAATGTTGGGCAAAATTGTTTGGACCCTTTTTCTGAATTCAGCTCCTTGAATTCTGTCATTGAGTTACTCTATATGTTACTTGTACTTCCTGGAGCAAGCATATTGATGTTCCTTGTATGGGTCCATGAATGCATTCAGAATCTGCCTACTTTATTCTAATATTAATTCATTTACTTAAGATTCAAGCTTTTTTGTTATAATTTTCCAAGCACAAATAAATGAAAACAAAACCATTGACAGCCATGGGTTAATAGAAGAAATTTCCAATAGTAAAGAATGTAAAGGTCTACTCAAACCAATGCAGGATGCGGCAGCAGGGGCAAAAGCGGCGCGGGAAGACTGCGGTAGTGAGATATTGTTGTACATTCACACCAGAGTGACAGACATTATAGTAATAGCTGGATAAACTGTCTGTATTAAAAAATATGTAATGAATCTTTATTCTATGTATTCTTCCTTGAACAAAGAGGAAGCTCTTCTGTTACTCACAGTAGCAAAAGATGAGGAACTTAGCAGGTTTGTAATTTACTTTTCATTTACATTTATTATTACATTTCATCCCATATTTGCTCTTTTATTCTAATACTAGCTGGAGTTACCCAGTTTCGCTCGGGAAAGAATTTTCTTTTAAGTAGCAAATGATTTTTATGTCTCGGGGCCTCGCACTGTCGGTGTCCCCAAATTTCTCAAATGTGTTATTCAGAGAAGAGGTTCACACAGAATTTTAACTACCACCTAAAGAAACCATTGAAAAATTTTAGTCAGGCTTGTGCTCATGGGTATATCTCAATGGCGAATTCATCATATAATCAAGGCAGACTGCTTTTCCAAGAATATTTGGCATAATCGAGCAGTTTTGTTAAAGTAGAAATTACTCCACCATAAGCCCTGAATTTTCGTTCCCCATACCTTAATTACACAAGCGAGGTTTACATTAACATTTAATATTTTATCTATTGTATTGTAAAGTTTTGCCATTAATATATTTATGCATTAACATCTTGTTTAATATCCACATGGATAGATGCATCGAAGCCTTTAAAGCAGCAATAAAATTATGTGGATTATGTCAATACTATTAGCAAAACGTAAACAATAAACAACATCTTGGTTACCAAACAAATGTAAGTAGATGTATCGATTTATGTTACGATAAATCTTTCAATGTTAAAGGTAAAAGATAAAAATATTCCTTAAAAATCATTTGACTCACTTTAAAAGTATTCATAGACTATATTTATTCCATTTGTACCCTTTATCTTGGCATTGGCTATTCTTCTTCTACGGCTCACCATGGCGTGGACTTTCCTTGCATTAATCTTTACATGGCAATCTCCCTTTGAGGAGGACAACAATTAAGAAATTTAGCTTTGTTTCCGCCTGGAAAATGTTAATCAAGTTTGGACTTAAACGATAATTTTGAGCGATTTAACATGTAATATGACTAAACATGAACAAAATTAAAATATTCAGTCTTTCGTGCATAAAACAAGCCATTTCCCATGATTTTAAGTTAATATTTAGGTATATTTATATCCACATCAGAGAAGGGCTGCATGGCATTTTGGGGTTTCTCCACACCATTTCCCATGCATTCTTATGGAAATAGTATTTTGTTGACCCCATGGGGTATAAGAGACCCCACGATCTGCAAACCTAGACCAAGTTCTTCCTTTTGTCCATAGAATGGCCCATGAAACTTTTGAATTTGATAGTTTCAACGATGTAAAAATGTATAAGGGACATACAAACATACATATATACACACATTCATTTTTATATATTAGATTTTTGTAGTCTGGGTATTCCAAATCATATAAAATAAGATGAACTTTAACAATTTATATCAATCATTTCATACATGTCATGATGTTGAACCACTAAGTACATGCACGAAGTGTGAAAATTGCCCATGCAGCGAAATGAAATCAAAATGCTGAAGGTCCACTTTCATCTAAACAGGATGACACATGATTAAATTTATCTGATGTTCATTGACCTTCAGGGCCTAAGAGCTTTTCAGCATTCAATTTCAAAGCAGTACTCTCACTCGGTGCTGTTTTTTCATATCTATGCTTTTATGCATTTTTTTGGAGAAGAATTATTTTGGAAAGTTTTCAGCATTAACTTTCTCCATTGAGCAGTGGTGGACCCAAGGGGGAGGGAATGATCTCCTCCCCTCTTGGATGTCCCCCATGTTCATCCACTGGATACATTCTCAAACCCATTCTGCACAAAATTCCTCGGTTGTGCATTGCAGATTAGGTCCACAAGGCAAGGGAAAGAAAGATTCTTACAGGAGCAGGGATTTTAAGAACAAAAGGGTCACCGACAGTGGCGGGTTGAAGATGAGGGAGGGGTGCTCCCTCCCTAGAAGTTTCTAGATCTGCCCCCTGTCTTGAAGAATATTCCAAAATTGTTTTAAAGCTTGTTCCTTTCTCTGTCTGAACTCAAACCTATGTCCTCATCATAGACAGTGACAGCACTGAAGGGGGTCTCGATGTGAATATCCATGGGGGTCCCACAAATTTAATATGTATTGTAGTAATGAGCGAAATATTAATTTTTAACATAACTTTTAAATACTGGTACTCATTAAAATTCATAAAAACTATAATATAAAATAGCAATAAACAAAGTACAGTGCACTTTGGCTATAACACGGCTCGTTATTGCACAGTATCGGATATTACATGGATCTTATTCAAGCCCTCAACAAAAGTTTTTTTCACCTGATGGGTCCTATTTCTTACTTTAACCCTTATTAGGATTCATGTAGTTACATTCCTGGAGCCACTACGGCACTAGAATATAAACTATATTATTATTAATTATTTAAATAAATATATTTATGCAATGGTTTATACATATATTGTTTAATTAATGTTTATTATTATGCAGGATTCAATAAATACACGAAAGATAGACTTTTACAATTTATTATAACCTTTATTGTATGGCTTTAAATGCCTGCCATGGGAATCCACAGATTTATTTGGGATATTTAAATCTAAAATTTTTATTTTTACATAAATTGTCATATCTAAGCAACAGTTAATGAAAAAACCATCAACTGAAAAGCATTTTATAGGGAAAATGTTGATGTTATATAGTAATAGCTACTAGCTCGATAAATTAACTTTACTTGTTTTCTTGTCTTTCCTTAATATTAGTGCATACAAGTAAAACTAATTTCTAAGTTGAGGTATCTCGATATAACACAGGCTTCCCTATAACACGGGGTAACTTTTTTCCCTGATACCCGTGCTATATCGAGGGTGCACTGTATAATGAAAAACATTGTTAAGCCGTAAGTGTGCAACAAACGTTACATTAAACAGTAGATAATTTTCTGATTTATGGGATTCTAAGTTTAAAAATTATAACTTTTACAGAGTGTTTTTATTAGAAATCAGTTTGGCAAGAGATTTCTTTTAGTAAAAATGCATGCAAAATTTACACTTGATTACTGAGAACTCCAAACTTTGGTGGGGGACAATATTCGGGGTCTGGATGCCTCGCATCCGTTGCAACCCCCACTCCCCCTGTCCTTCCCTCTCCCTGCCCCTCTCCTCCCCCCTCCCTTTCCCCTCTGACGGTGATTCATTAAAAACATGCAAGGGCACACGCCGAGTATCTGGCGAAAGATTAATCGATTTCTTGAGTTATTCGCATAAATTCATAAAACATTCACAGAATGGCAGAATGAAATTTGCTTTTATTATAAAAGGGGGTTATTTAAAGTTCCTGATAACTACCAAAGGAGGCGAAATGACTGTCGGGGATTAGCACTCGAATAGTTAAAATGCTGGATTTCGTAGGAAAAAAGCGAGACGCATGATTCATAGCTAAAACACACAGAAATCTTTGTTTCGAGTCTCAAAAAAGTAAAAGTTGCGATTCGATTGCGGAGTGGAACTTACACCGCTGTGTCAGCCGGAATCGTTTTATTATGCGAATCGCATAAAATAAATGAAAAAATCGCTAATCAAGCACGCTCCGTATTTTTACCAAAGTTGTTGCTCCATACCGACTAATCGTGAGTCGAAATGCTAGTTCAGCATCGATTACGCCGACTATCTTTTATCACACCAATGCTTCTGTACGCAGAAATCTTAGAAGAGGAAAGCCCATGATATACGTCGGTGCATACATTATCGCGACGGCTTTATGAATGCATACTGTCTTCCTGCGGTAGAACCAGCGCATTCTTCTCTGTTCATCTAAGGTTAGTAAGTAAAGTTTAAGGGATAATCGCTATTCATTTATTTTTCTGAACTCCGCCAGTTTCAATAAATAAACCGTTATCACGAAGAAACATTTTGAAATTATTTAAATTTACGATCACGATTAGAAAAGATAATAGGACTAGGCGATGTCGATGTTTAGTTTTTTTTCTGGACAGCAAGGGTTCGCAATAGGAATCAACTCCACAAGTAAGAACTATTAAGAACATGCTGGTACATTGCACCCCCGGTCACGGACCAATCAGGTGAATTGCAGGGTTATATGTAGGTAAACACATGAGAGATTTCCTAAGTATAACGACGCGGTCTTATTGTTGCTTCATCGGTGATGCTACCGTGGATATTCCGAGAAAATTCGCATGTGTTAAATTTTCCTTTAAAACTTCAACAAATTTGAATCCAACTGGCATTTCCAATGAGAGGGCTATTTTATATTTTCCCGCGGAGGAAAGATTATCTGAGTTGGTGCTATTTTACGACGTCCGATCGGTTATAACTGTGATCAGTTTAATAAGCGGATTTTTTTAAATATCAGCGCGAATAATAACATTTATGAGATCGAAGCGGTATAGAATCGGGAACAGAAGTCGACAACCCGTGGTCACGGGGTTTATCCAGAATTAACATCTTCGCTTTCCAAAAAAATACCCACCTTCCAACAAAGCTTTTAATATGCCAGGAGATACGTTTTACGAATTGGATTTTCTACTATCTTATATAATAATAAAATATTTTTATCGTGAGAAAATTTTAATTCGAGATTTTGATGAATATATACCCATAGATTCTCCTGAGTCTGAAAAAGTAGGTTATACAGTCCCGTCTGTCTGTAGTGTGTTGTTTGTGCGCGACTCGAGAGCAGCATTGCCCACAGGATATCGAGGTTCGCCTCGCTAGTGGCGAACGGATCATATTCATCAAATCTATTATAAATAGCTGCTTCTTACATAGGATGTAAATACAGCATATATATATATATATATATATATATATATATATATATATATAATAAATAGCTGCTACTTACGGAAGATATATATATATATATATATATTATTATATATGATATAAAACCTAAGGTACTTCTAGATATTCCACAGAGCTGAAATTTGGAAGGAACCTTGGTGTTGGTCCAAAACCATCAGGAAAATTCCGAAATTTCCCCTTACAACGGGGATCTTTTACACCCCAAAAAGTTAATTTTCAAGTTCCATTAGAAAACCATTTGAATCCGTACAAGCCTTTTTATAATTGCATTTTAAAATTACTTTTAATTAAGGTAAAAACTCTGGACCTGAATTAGAAGACGGGAAAAAGAACGAAGATTATTTTTCCTGAAAGTAGAACACGAGTCCGTGCCGAATTAGTCCAATTATTCGATTTTTACTGCATAAAAACGGGATTTTATACAATTTATCAATGGTCCAATATTTCTGTCATGACTACGAGACAATGCTTTTCTTCGGAATTTACTTTACGTGTTAATAAAACTGAACGAGAGCTTAGTGCCACGAACTGAAAAGTAGCTTAGTGTCATGACGTCACTCTCAGACCGTGACATTTAAAAGCAAAGGGAAAACATATTTGGGTGCGCAGGCAATACCAAGGGAATATTGCGCTGAAATTTTCAGGGTTTGTAGATGTCATGAGTAGGCCTTCGGATAATATGAGATCTTATGTAGGTGTCCTTGGTTCGACTCCAGGCGCTCCCAATGCTTGCATTATGCAAGCACCGATTACTAGTATCTATTGTAGCTGCTTCTTACGGAGGAAGATATAGGATATATATGATATAAAACCTAAGGTACTCCTAGATATGCCACGGACCTGAAATTTGGCAGGATGATAGGTTATTAGGTACAACCAACCAGAAAAATCTAAAATAATTTTTAAAAAGTTTTAATGGGGTATTTTTGACCCCAATGTTTCATTTCGATACTCCATAAGAAAAGCATGGAAATCTGTGCAGAGTTTCGTAAATTTGCATTTTAAAATTAGTTATAATTTAGATAGAAACTCGGCACGAAAACATTTCTATAGCTAAAAGAATGAAGTTTCTTATTTTTTAAGACTATATTCAAATCGGAAGTTTAACAATGACGTGGCCGGCAAGACAACATCCCGTTTAAAAGCCGATATTTTCCCAAAATATGTGATTTAAATGTTTGATATGAGAGATTTCGAAAGATAGGCGGAAAAAATATGAATAGAATAAGAAACTTCATTAATGTTCCTAAAACATAGTTCATATTTGAAGATCGTACGTCAATTCTTTCTAATTTTAATTTCCAAAAGAATAAAAGCCTGCGCTTGAAAAAGTCGCTTTTTAGGTGTTATCTTACGGTAAATGGAAATCGCCCCCCTGGAGTCGAACCTGGGTCTTTTTCCGTATTTTTTTGGTAATTTAATTTTTATATCTGAATCAAACATTCCTGCGATATTTCTACCTTCCACCTAATCGGGAAGTTTGTTAAAAATAAGTTAAAACGTGGCATTGATGATGTCAGCGTTACGTTACGGACAACGGCTATTATATGTATAATTTTACTATGTATATCCAAAACACTAATTGCATCACGCACTGTGATTGAGGGTATCGTAGACAAGTGCAATTCTCACGTATTACTGAATGCACAAACATGGCGATTTAATTTGGGTTATCGACTGTAGGAAGGTGCGAATAGGTTTGTTTTTCTCCAGGGCATTAAGGGATAGGAGAAGCAACCCTGATAGCAGTGACGGTAAAACTTGAAAAGTATTTTAATGTTGTGTTTCATAGTTCTTTGGGAAATTTTAACTCTTTTCAATTGTTAAATATAATGGCGTCATACCTATTTCGCAATTTTTAAATCCAAATACGTGCTAAAGGCACGGATGATGATGCCATAATCTCAACACAAAATATCCTAATGTTTAATGTATAGGATATTGTCTTAATGATGATTATTCTTATTGCTCATGCAGTGAGATCTGAGTCACTAAACTTGAAATACGAAAACTTGGACACGAGCCGATTGCCAGAGAATTTGTAAATTACTGATAGTTGCCTAAATTTCACGGAAAATTATAAATATACTGCTATTACTCATGGAATGCATTATTTAATACATAAAGACTTCACTTGACTGAAGTGCTGTTGACCTGGAGATCGCGTTGGTTTATTTACGAGTTTAGATCTTGGTGCATGGTGATTTTTTGAAAAAACAAAAAAACACGTAAGCTTTTCGGGCATATGCCCTTCGTCAGCGATGGAGATATATATATATATATATATATATATATATATATATATATATATATATATATATATATATATATATATATATATCACAAACGTAAAGCTTTCGGAACTACTCCTTCTTCAGCTACAGAGAGAGAAGTTCCGAAAGCTTTACGTTTTTGATGTTTCTGTGTTTTTGTGTTATTTTACGTGTGTCGCTTCGACATCCCCGGGGCCTCGCCAACCTGAAGTCGTCTGATCGGTGAGTGCTCACTGGGTTTCCTCATCCCAACACCTTGTTGACATCCATATATTCATTTTACCTTTCCTTTTCCGTAAGTTGTTATATATATATATATATATATACACACACACACACGAGTTGTTGGAGCTTGCATACTGCATGCTCTTAAAGAAATCACCGCACACCAAAGTCTTAAGTCGTGAATAAACCAGCGTGATTTTCAAGGCAACTGCATTTGGGTCAGCCTATATCTATCTATATATATAAAATATGTCCGATTCCTGAGTTCCTGGAATATATTTAAAACGCGAATAACTCGATCAAATATGCAGATATAAACTTGAAATTTGGCAGAGATAATCTACTCCGTTATATCAATGCTATGACGAAGAGAATTTTACGGATAACGTCCAGGGCTCGACTCCAGGGGATGATTTGCATTCCCCATAAGATAACACGTAAAAAATCGACTTTTTGGCGTGTAGACTTTTCTTCTATTTGAGACTAAAATTAGAAAGAATAGACTCAGAATCTTTATATTTAGGCAATTTTAAAGGAAAAATTACAGGGTTTCTTATTCTGTTCATTGTTTTTCGCTTACAGTTCGAAATCCTTCATGTTAAACGTTTAATTCATACATTTTGGAGAAATATTGCCATTTTAACGGGATGTCGCCATCCCTACCAATTACATTGTTAAACCTCAAAATCATATTGTTATTCCAATCTTTAGTTTAAGCGTGCTTTGGAGGCTTTTAATACGAGAAGAAGAGAAAGAAGGTAGGAGAGGGAAAAGATTTTCATAGTTCGTTGCGTTATTTACGAGAAGGAATACCTAAATATTTTATGGCTAAAAATGACAAGTATTTCTTTGGAGAGGAAGTGAAGTCGTCGGTCCTGTGTACTGTACCATGTTGGTGGCAAAATTTCCAGGTGTAGGTGATAAGCCCCTGACGTCTGTGTTAACTTCCTTTAGGAGGAGGGGATTCTAGGAAAAACAGACATCATCGAGAAACCAGTCAAAACGTATTCAGGAGACCTCAAAACGTGCATTTCTGTTGAAATTTCGAATTCGATTTTTTTCATGAAAGCAATTCTGACCCCTATACTACATATGGATAAAATAATAAAAAATAATTATGTGTGTCCTTTTCTAGCTTTCTCTAGTATTTATCTCAATTTTTGCTAATTGCACTACAAAGTAACTGAAATCTGGGTCCCCTAAAAATGTGAGGCCTTAGGTTAGCCCATACCATAATGCGCTGCCTCTAACTTTGAAAGTGGTTCAGGCCTCTCTGAATCTCTGAGACAGCCCGGTAATAGGTAACAAACTTGTCTTACTCCTCTCCTGATTGACCATCACAACTTGGTTCACATACCGATTCCTGATCAGTCTCCTGTTTTTCCAATCTACACCTATGTTCTTTAATATCATGATTAGCATAAATCAATATACACTGTCAAAGACCTTCTGCCAGTCAAAAAACATACCCAGCAAACTTGGCTATGCTTTATTGCCCTTTCTATGATTCTCATTATTCCAATAGCATCTCTGGTTCATCGTCCTTTTCTGAAATTGCATTGATCATCCCCTAGCATTTCTTTAGACTATCAATTTATTCAAAATACGTTGTGTAATAAAAAAGAATTAACATGTGCTTCTAGTCTGGGTATGATTTGTATGGCAACCCCCTCCCCAAAAAAATCAAAACTCTTGCCCAGAGGTGCACATCCTCAAGGTCTCTTTAGTAAGTGTGCCAAGTTTTAATTCTTTAAATTTCTTGGTTTTTGAGAAATGCTGTAAGATATGATTTGTATGACACCTCCCTCTCTTTCCAAGAAATGAAAATTCTGGCACCAATATGCATATCCTCAAGGTCTCTCTTTAGTCTATGTACCAAGTTTTAAGCCTCTAAGTTCCTTGGCTTTCAAGAAATGCTGTAGGGCAGTGGAGTCCAACCTTTTTACATGGCAGGCCACATTTGTAGTTGTGGATGCTTTGGAGGACCACATTGGAAGTCACGAGAGCTTCTGCCAGCCGGATTAGTGTTTACATTAAAAGTTACCAAGGAATTCTGTGCTCTCATATTAGTGAAAATCAAGTATAAATAAATTACTAACATTAAAACTCTACCAAAAAAGTTTTTGAGATGATAATTATATATATCTCTCTCTCCACACACACACACACACAGGCAGACACATGCCACATTTTATTATATTTAATAGATGAATGATGAAGAGCATCAGTTTGCCACATCTGGTGAGAGACAAAGGGGTTGGACAATGCTACTAAAGGTGATACAAAGTTAACAGAATCTGATGAAATCTCGTATTTGTGCAGGATGCCACTTGGAATATAGCCCATGTTGAAATGAACAAACAACATTTAAAATTTTTATGCAAGTGATAGATATTTCCAAAGCTTGAACTGGAAATTCTTTATTTTCTCTAATTTAATTTAATGCATTTGATATTGTTTAAATTTACATCATACTTCAAGCTGACCAAGGGCATGAGAAAATGATATCATGTGCATCTTAACTACATTTCATTATTGTTATCTTGGAATTTCATACAACAAATAACCATTACAAATTTGGTGCACTTAAATGACCATTTGTTGTTCTTATTATCTATGCTTTATCCATTAATGTAGATATTCATTCAATTTTTCAGTTTTCAACTGTAACAGTCTATAAAAAACATGTGTGCTAAAATAATTCCAGTTATATTTTTTCTGGTCTTGTTTATTAAAACCAGAGGTGAAATTGGACCAGAAAGCACTAATTTTCTAGAAGAGGATGGAATACCTGGTTATAATAATGGAACAGAAATTGTAAACAGAGATACTAGTAGTCAAGAACTAATAAAAAATATAAGCAATAAGTTGACAATACTTCAAGATATTTATGAAAGGAACAATATTGCCAGTTTAAGGATAGATTTAAGGTAAATTACTCTTTCGTTGTTTTAATTTAAGGTGTGATATTTTCCAAACTAGCATTTAAATTTACTGTCATGGGATTTCTTTCATTATTAGTAATTGTGGCAACCATAACCAGGCCTCTCTTTCCCTTTCAAATTGTCCATCAGCTGAAATCTTTTCCTACCTCTTTCCCTTTTTCCATCTAGTTTTCCTTCTAACACATCTTTAATCATACTCTCTCTCCTCAGGTAATGTCTAACCCAGTTTGCCTTCCTCTTTCTAGTAGTCTGTATAATCATTCACTTTTCTCCTACTCTTCGTAGCACTTCATCGTTTTTCATCCTATCTGTCCATTTTATTTTCAGCATTCTCCTCCAAGTCCACATTTCAAAGCTTTCCAAGTATTTGATGTCATATATATATATATATATATATATATATATATATAAGGATATGGAAAAAATAGATAATATGATAAAATAAAATGAAGCTACGAGAGGTTGTGAGGGATGGGAAGGAGCCAGTGAACACTTACACAAAGTTGTAGACGTCCATAGTGATGGAGGAAGGCTTGTAGTTTGAAGTTTTTGGGCTACTGCTCTTTGTCGGCGAGAGAATAATAGAAACTAATACTAAGTGTTATACTGGAGTCAGGGGAAATGGGAAAGGATGGGGTTCTGGAAAAGAGGGATAAGGGAAAAGAGGGGCAATTGGAGTGGGAGTGTTAACGAAGATTTAAACATGGGAATGAGAGAGAGCAGACAGTTTACATCCATTCCACCCTCTCTTTCACTCATCACTCTTCTACATCACACTCCACGTTCTTCGACGTTAACCTTCTTCTCCGTAATGGGCGCATTGGCACCTCGGCGCACATCAAAGATACCAACCATGTACAATATCTCCACTACACCAGCTGCCACCCACAACACACCAAGAAATCTCTTCCTTACTCCCTCACCAGGTGTGGCTTTAGAATCTGCTCAGATAGCACCTTGCTATCTGATTATTGTACCTTACTCCTTGAAGCTTTCCTCAATCAAGGCCACCCTGCTGACTTAGTCTGCAATGAAATACATTGTGCCATCTCCCCCCCTTCCAGGCACACACCAAACCTGAACCCATCCACTCAAACAGAAGCTCCTCTGACTCTCACTACAGCCTTTCACCCGAGGCTGCATGAAGCCCAAAATAATATCCTCACTGCTGCCCATCCAATTCTCCTTAACACACCCACAACAATGCTACTCTTCCCTAAGCCCTCCTTCCACCGACCCAGGAATCTTGGTGACCTGCTATGGTGCAAGGAACTCCCTAACGGTCCTCCACCTTCCCCCACAGCGTCCTTCCCTTATAAAAGACCACGATGCCTCACTTGCCCCATCTTAGATACTTCTTCCTCATTTACAAGCCCTATTACCCAAATCTCATCCCAAGTCTCATCCTGTGGTACCTGTACCTTCAAAAACATAATATATCTTCTCACTTGTACTCAATGCCCTGCGTTATATGTAGGTTTCACAACCACACCCCTTAATATCCGCATGAACGGCCATCGGAATAGCATCGCTCTTAGGCGCCCTTCTGGTGGCCGACCATGCATTAACCCGCTCCCTTCCCTTCAATAGCTGCTTCACAGTAAACACCATCTGTGCTCTTCCAGTTAGTTTCCCCATGCCAAAACTCTGTCACTCGGAACTAGCCCACATTGACATCCTCCGCTCTCTCTCCTGCCCAGGTTTAAATCTTTGTTAACACTCCCACTCCAATTACACCTCTTTTCCCTTACCCATCTTTTCCCTTACCCCTCTTTTCCATTACCCCTCTTTTCCCTTATCTCTCTTTTCCCGAACCCAATCCTTTCCCATTACCCCTACCTCCAGCATAACGCTTAGTTTTAGTTTCTCTCGCCGACAAAGGGCGGTAGCCCGAAAGCTTCAAACTACAAGCCTTCCTCTATTGCTGTGGACATCTACAACTTTGTGTAAGTTTGTGTAAGTGCTCCTTCCTATCCCTTTCAACCTCTCATTGCTTTTATTATATATATATGGAGTCAACGAGGTGTTGGGATGAGGAAACCCAGTGAGCACTCACCAATCAGACGACTTCAGGTTGGCGAGGCCCCGGGGATGTCGAAGCGACACACGTAAAATAACACAAAAACACAGAAACATCACAAGCATAGAAGCTTTCGGAACTATTCCTTCTTCAGCTACAGAGAGAGAACTCTTTTGTGTTATTTTACGTGTGTCGCTTTGACATCCCCGGGGCCTCGCCAACCTGAAGTCGTCTGATTGGTGAGTGCTCACTGGGTTTCCTCATCCCAACACCTTGTTGACATCCATATATCTATTTTACCTTTCCTTTTCCGTAAGTTGTTATATATATATATATATATATATATACACACACACACACACACACATACACACACACACACATACATACAGTGGAACTTCCATAACTCGAATTTTCCCTGCTCGAGGTTAATTAATTTTACAGGGCAAAATAGAAATGAGAAAAAGGTATCTCCTTAAGTTGAATTTTCTATAACTCAAATATTTTTTTGTTTCCCTTGAAGTTTGACTTATGGAAGTTCCACTGTATACATATATAAATTTTTATGAATATCCTTCAATAGACATGTATTATATCCTATGGTAAAGCAGGGAAAAACACAGCATTATCATGCTGTTGAGATGCAGTGGCATATAAGATGCACCTAGATTTTAAGACAAATTTTCAGGATAGAACTTTCAATGCATCTATTTAAACTTTTGTGTTTATGGGGACAGACAAGACTTAGTAGCACCAAAAAATGACCAGTTATAACAAAGTTTATTCTTTATAGAAACTAAGTAAGTGTCTTGCTTGCTTATCCCTTGTTCTGGCTCTGCCCCCAGGGCATGGGCACACTACAGATCTACCACTGGGTTAGCTAAATTTTATAGAATTGCTTTGGAGCAGTATTCCTATTAAAGGTATCTTCAACAGTTTTAATAAATTGTGTGTATTTTTAAAAATCCAGTTTGCATGATCAAAAGAAGAAATTTTCAGGGATGAGAAACAGTACTATACATTTTGGAAATAAAATTGATGAACTGTCTGAAGAACTAAAAAATACCAAGGCTAACCTTGATGTTCTAAAACAGCATTTAGTCAACCTCAGACAGAGTCAAAATCAAATACGTAAAGAAACAAATAAAGCAGCAGAAGCAAAATTAGCTCTCCAAAAAGAAATCAGAAAAGGTAAAAACCTAAAAACTATTAACTTAATTTTATAAATTTAATGTTAAATTTTATAAGTCATATTTTTATCTGAAGCAATAAACTAATGATTTTTCATATTTAACATTGGAAAATGAAGATATCAGCTCAACAATCATCAATGAAGAAATAAAAAACAAGCTGCTAGTACTTACTCCATCTATTCACAGCATTTTGGGTTCAATTGGCTTGCTCCAGAATGACCTATTCACAGCTGATGGAAATCTTACTGTCATTCATGGAAAGACAGGGTAGGTATATGAAAGTGGCATAACTACAAATTCATTCTCCCCAAAATAATACTGAATGAGCTCCCTTTAAAGAACCATACTAAAAATTATTCTACATTTGCTTAGAAAATTCTTCATGTAAATAAAAAGTTGTAATTTTTAATACAGTCATACCTCTAATAGCGCTCTGGATGCATCCTTAGAAAATGAAACTGTGCTGCAAAACGTCATTATAAAATTGTGCTTAAGGAGTTGTGTTCCCAGCATCACTATTTCTTACATATGTATGATATGTGAGGGTTTCATTGAGAAATCGGTAATAGCCCTAATATTATTCATTCAATAAATTCATTAAAGCATTTTATTAATAGAAAAAGAGGAGGAGGTACTGCAGGGATGATGGGCCAGGCTGTCGCTTGTCTTCAGAAAATGCAGATTTCTTGAAGTAAGCATCTGAGGCAGAGTGTCTTGCCTGCTATTTTCCCTTCCAAAGCATTTCCCAGTGGCAGGAGATGGCTGCAAGAACCCCTCTCTTCATCATACTGCTGCATGGGTCATTCTCCAAAAACATTTTGAGGACCTTGTATGTCTTGCTGTTGCCATCTAACATCAGGGTTGTCGTAAAATTCCTTGTTGGTCGAGCAACCTCTGCGCTGTCATCTTCTTTCTATTTCACAGCATGCTGTTTTTTTCTTGCTTCTCCAGTTCTTCATTGGTAAGGGCCTTTGCATGAGAATGCAGCAGCTCCTCCACATTGTCAATGTCAAATTCCTCTTGTCCACTTTGGTTGGACAGCTGAATGATGTCACTCATTATGGCAGGCTCAGTATCCTCAAACCTTTGAAAGTTGTGACATGACTCTGGTCACATTTTGTACCATGCCACTAAGATCATTTATCTTATACCATTCAGTCATTTTGGACAGAGAATCACTTGCTGATTTAGACAAAGTGGTGGTGTTCTGGTTTTTTAGGAGGACACTAACATCATCAGCATACATTACTGAGTTAAACAAAGCTACTGAGCTTTAATATTCTGGCAAATCGTTAATGAAAATAAAAAAACAGTATAGGTCCAGCAATAGATCTCTGCAGCACACCATAGAGGATGGATCTGGGCTTTGAAATGTAATTTTGTCCTTCAACATTGAGGGATACGACTTGCTGGTGGTTTGTAAGGTAAGAGGATAGCCAGTTATGGGCCACATCTCGGATACCAATAGCAGAACACTTTAATAGTAACAATTTGTAATTGACAGCATCAAAAGCTTTTGTGAGATCAAAGAAAAGTCCTGAGACTTTATTTTTATTGCTAATTTCTTCTAAGATAACATTTATTGCTGACAGAAGGGCTGACTCAGTCGATTTACCTTTTCTGAATCCAAATTGAGAATCAGATAATATATTGTTTTTTCTAGATATTCCATTAGCCAACTACAGTAAATAAAAATCTTATTAATCTGGGAACCAGACAAACATTTGGGGTGGTAATTAATTTAAAAACTGAGGTAATTGCACAGTGATCAGAAATTAGGGGATCAAATACTTTAGTATGAATTCGTGATATGTAGTAATTTGTAAAAATTACATCTAACAGGGAGGAAGAGAGTGGGGTTATCCTTGTTGGGAATTCGACTAAACCATTCAAGTTATATGTATCAAAAAGTGACAAAAGTTTACTTTGCTTAGAACCCTTGGTTAAAATATTGCAGTTAAAATCACCAGATACTATGCTGAAATCTTGTTGAGGGTGAGGGACTAGGGAGACAAGAAGATATTCAAGTTTATAAATAAAAGTCTCAAAACTGGCTGAAGGGGAATGATATATCACAACAAGATTAAATAATTCTTCATCCCATGTGAAACTCAAGGCAGCACATTCAAAAATGCTATCAACATTCATTTTATTAACATTAAATGAAATATTACTATATAAAATGTCATTTTTAGCAAAAATTAGTACATCACGATGGACATGAGAAGATCTGCAGTATAATGAGTCATAGACATACCCTGGAACAGTCACTGGCACCTTTTTTAACCAGTATTCACAGATACAGGTAAAGTCAGGCTTCTCATCATGAGCCAGTGCTTCTAATTAAGTGATTTTGTTACTTACTGAATATTTAAAACTAGAATTTTAAATTGGGGCTCAGTAATAATATTTTCAGATTTACAGCTACCTAGTCACCAATTTTTGGTCTTCTGGATACCATTCTGGCTCCTTGTACTGACATTTGAGGAGGGATTCTGAGTATGGGACACTAGATTTGTCGGGAGTGAAGACGCACAGTCTTTCAAAGACGTGACATTAATACTTTGGGCAGTATGAGAAGCGAGAGTGAGAGGTGATGTATTGGTTTTGCCAATTACACTGTCACTAACTTCAGCACTGTGCTCATTGCTGAGGTTTGTGGTGATAGATAACTCATTGGTATCACTCCCTAAAGAGTTTTCTTGGAACTAGAAATTTTCTGAAGTATTTACAATGCTGTTAAGAGGGGGGAAATTTACCTACACACACTCCTTTTAGCTAATTTTTGCTATTCAGTAATTCTTCCAGAAGGGAAGAGTCATCACTAACTTTGAAAGAGCACGAGTATTCTTCACTAGGGCAAAATACATAGTTCTTTAATAATAGTAATATTTATTAGGTAAAAACACTGTACAATGTATAGCATCATCCAAGTACAAAAATAGGTAGGTACAAAATATTGGTATCTATTAAAAATTAGGTTAAGTTTAGCTAAAACTAATATAATAAAAATCATCAATACAATACAAACAGTTCTCAATAAGAGTGGATTTAAGGAGAATTTTAAATTTGTTTAAAGTTAGTGCCTTCATATTAAGAGGTAGGCTATTGTATAATTTGATGGATATCCTCTTAAAGAGTTTTGCTGAGTTTGCAGTAATCATTTCTAATGTTGTGCCTATTCCTGGTTTTGTATTTATGCACCATGGTATGATCTTCAAAGGTCTCCAAAATTTTCTTAATATACATAAGACATTGGTAAACAAATATTGAGGGAAGAGACATAATCTTTAACTTAGTGAAAAGTGGCTTACAATGTATTCTGAAATTAACATCACAGATAAGTCTTCCTGCCTTCTTTTGAAGCCAAAATAACTTAATAGATGAGGAACTGTTTGCTCATAAAAATGTCCCATACATTAAGTGACTGTGCACATGCGCAAGGTAAAACATTCTTAGAATATTCATATTCACACATGTGAAGCTTCCTAATCATAAAAGTACCTTGTGCTACATGAGTCAATAAATATACCAGCAAAGTTAATTGGTTCACTGTCATTAATTGCTCTGTGGTTTAAGCTGATTGTTAGATCTTGGATAGGATCTTGATAGGAACTCTCCTTTGATAAATTGTATAAAATAAACTATAAACTTTCGATAAAATAAAATAATATAAAAAATTGACTAGCTGACTGGCCCACCCTGGGTACAGTATGTAATTAGATCACTGGTGTAAGATTTATGAAAAGAATTTTTATTTCATTAAAGTTTAGGCTATAAAAAAATCTCAAAGAATGAAATTACTTTTAAAATGCCTGTAGTTTTATATTGTGAATTATCTTGTCTTTCTTCCATAGTTTGATTGTAAAATTATTTATATTTTATCTTCTTTTATTTGCACCAATTAGACAGATGATGAACTTAACCAATGAAATTCCCACGATGAATGATTTTCTTGCTCTTTTACCTAATGCTGATAAGAATTCCAAAGCTCCAGCAACAGTGTTATTACCACCAAATGATGTTTTCATGCATACACCAGAATGGTTCATTAAGGACAACAAAGGTAAAAGTTTATGCCTTGCCTTAGGTAAATAGTTTTAAACAATCATCTTTTGCTGAAGACAATTTTAAAACTGAATTTTAATTTAGAGTAGACCAATACATTTATAGAATATATGTTATGTTAGATAGAAAGAAATGATTTACATTTCATTGCAGTTATGACTCATTTGTCTTTAAATTGATTTTATTTTCCAATGCATAAATTTTGATAAGGCAAGTACTTATTTGCATAGTTTCATCAAAAAGAAACATTAGAACCCATAATATATATTTTTCTAATACTAGTCTTCTGCATTTGACATGGCTGGATTTTTGTATGAAGTAATGTATTTGATTTCTTCTGCTTCAACTTGAAAATTTGAGTAGGAACCAACACTTGTGATAATATTCCCAATTAAAAATAAACATGTTTTGAACTGACATAGTATCTTTTCTTTCCCAAAATCAAGAAAACTTTCCACAGGATTGTGCAGATTTGTTGTTGTCACCTGATAAATACCAAAAGTATAGTTCAGGATATAAATCAGGGGTTTACCTTATCCAACCATGGCTATCATCTCGACCATTCTTTGTTTATTGTGATATGGAAACTGATGGTGGTGGGTGGACTGTAAGTTAAAACTTAAAAGTTATGAATCAACTCTCAGTGCTTAATTAGTAAGAGTTTGAAAATAGCTATGAATTCCAATATAAAATATTAATGCTCATAATATATTAATGTTGCTATGGGAAGCTAATTTTAATACCTTTCCTGCTTATAATATTTCAAGTCAGTAATTATTTGCTAGGCATTATCTTTAATGATGTACAACACCAGATTGGAGTAAATAGAAACAGTCATGAAGATTTTTTCTAGTTGAATTAATATTATGCTTGCAGGTGTTTCAGAACAGGTATGAAGGAGCCATAGATTTCTATAGAGAATGGATTGATTACAAATATGGTTTCGGTAATGTAGCTGGTGAATTTTGGCTTGGTCTAGAGAAGTTACATCTGCTTACCAACTACAAGGTAAAATGTAATTTGCAATTTTCTGAAATGTGATTCCAATAAATACATATTCGTGGAAAGAATTAAAGAGAACAAAACTCATGTAAAGTTGTTGGCATAGGCCTTTAAAACTTAAATTCACACATAGCATATGCAATAATATTGTGGGGTAATTCTGGTATGTTTAAAAAAGCTTTCTCCACACAAAAACGAGCCATCAAGGCAATACTTAAAGTTTCTTACCGCACTCCTGGTAGGCCTCTATTCCGCTCACTCAATATACTTACCCTTCCCTCGATGTACATATTACAATGTGCTACTTTTGTAAAAAAATAACCACAACCAATTCCTCACAAATACTGAATACCACAACTATGGTACTTGCTCAAGGGATAATGTTTATATCAATTGCAACTCCTACTCTTCATGCCAAAAAGGCCCTCACCACTCTGCATCCCTAATTTTTAACCATCTACCCACTGACATTAAATCGCTTTCCTCTCCAATCACCTTAAAAAACAAATTGAAAAATCTATTACTGGCTAAATGCTATTACAGGGTGGATGAATTTTGTATTTTGTGTACATAATTTTGATATTTTGTTAGTATTTCTGTAAAAATGTGTCTGTATGTGTAGTGAAAATTCATTATCTGGAATATTGTAATTAGCATTTTGACTGCTGACTTCCATGTCATTATTTGTGACCTCAACAGAATAATAAATATATTATTATTAACTCTAAGTTGGGAATAATTATGAAAAAGGAGAAAAATTCTCCCAAGGCTGGGAATCTACTCTGGTTCTTTCACTTGCCAGGCGGATATTCTACCACTGAACTATTGTGGCAGATTAATTCTCCTATTTCTGAATGCTGATATTTTCTTAGTTTGGGCTGGGCTAGCCTGAATCAACCAGCCCCTCAGATACATTGAGGAAAAACCCCTTCCTCTCAAATGGTGAGATTGTCTTAGCTAAGAATTGATGTAATACATTGATCATAAGATCAATGCTTTAAATGGGCTGGTACTATCAAGTATGTAATACCAACACTTTTAATTTCAATTTTTAGCATACTGGCAGTTTTAATTTCAATTTTTAGCATACCAGCAGATGTAATTTCAATTTTTAGCATGGGCCGCCCCTGAACCTATTCAATCCTCAACCATAAGTAGAATCGTGAATTTTGAAAGAAAGAAGGCTTGTTGCAAAAAGGAGAAAAATGTGCCAATCAATATGGAAACTCATGTAACAAAATATTTTTGTTTTCTGCATTTTGATCCTTTTCAGTTTTGTTATTGTATTACCTATTTATTTTTACGCTGAACTGAGTAACTGAATAAATCTTCCTTTTTATTATTTGTTAACTTTGTTTCCTGTTGTGTCCAGAGCATTAAAAGTACTGGCATTTATATTTTCCATTTAAAGGACTGTATAAGATTCCTTGCAGACAGGCAGAAGCTGAATAGTTGAGAGTAATTTTGAAAGAGGAGAAAAATTGTGCCATGATTGGGAATCAAACCAGCATCTTCCACTTGCCAGTTGTATATTCTGCCACTAAACTACCATGGCAGACTAATTCTCCTGTTTCTGGAAGTGGAGGAAAACTAAGAAAAACATATGCCAAAATCCCTAACCTTGCTATCCTCATTGCCTTGCCCCACTACAGCATTCCGATCTCTCATGACTATCATATTCCTTTTGGCCTATTACTCTCATAACTTCCTCAAATTGATCGTAAAACTCATCCAATTCCTCCTCATTGTGATCACTTGTTGGCATATGTAATTGTATGATCAGGAAGTTGACTGGTTCTGCCTTGACCTCCACTATCATTAAATGGTCACTTAGCTGCTGTATGTAAATTACTCTTTGTCCTGCTTTCTTATCTAATACTAATACTAATTCTTTCTGGCTCTAATTCCACTAAAAATCATCACTCCAAAAATCTTCATCTTCTTTCCACCTGACTTTGAAAAACCTAAGAAAATTTATCTTACCTCTTTTCATTTCTGGCTTTATATCCTTATATTTTTTAACTTGCCTTACCTAAACATTCTCCTGATGTTCCAAATCTCTATCCTGCTTTTCCAAAGTGTTTTTTCTTCATTGTTTGGTTGACATGAGCAGTGTAAGGATTTTGTTGGATGATAAACAAGACGGCCTTACTTCCGTCACTACTGAATGCAACACCAGCCCTAATGGGTATGATCCTGTACGTCTCAGGAATATAATTTTTATTTAACTTTGCCATGTTGTTTGGGATATTAGTGGAGGTGGTCTCCCGTTGCCTCCTCAACAGTGTTTTTTTTTAAATGTGAAACCATTTCCTAACTATGCTGACCCACTTAGTACAGTCACCATGCAACAGTTGCCTCTCTTAGATACAGATGCTGTTTGGACTACTTTTAGTCTGGTCCTTACCTATTGACCTTACTGACATGGATGACCCTACCAGAAGCAAATGCTCCAGTCAGTGTAGATCTCAATGTCTGCAGAACACCCAAACCTTTTTACCATATCAAGGCTGTAGTTCAAAGAAGTGTAGTTTATGATGCTGATTCATATCCTCCAGCTTAAATAAAAAGTAAAGAGCAGATTCATGTTCAATGCTGACATAATGATCATGCTACTCATAGGGCTATGCTACTTCACTGGAGATATCTAAGGTTTTACTTATCAGTTACTTAAATATTTGATTTTGTACAATTTATGAATAAAATCCCCTTTAATGAACATGGCACATAACAATAAGTTTGCTATTATCTGCATTTGCATATTTATCATTTAAAAAATTGTATTAACATCATGAGAATGTGTTCCATTTAAGAATCGTTTCATATACAAAATATAAATGTTAAAAATTATGATAATTGAGTTGCTTTCAGTTAACAGTAGCATTTGATAACTCTCATTATTGCCAAGTTTTACTTTACATAACTTGGCTGATTAAAGAAATATAGTGACATATTTTTATAAAAATTCTTTTAAGGTCAATGAAATTCTGATACAACTAGAAGACTTTGAAGATAACCAGGTCAAGGCAAAATATTCTGCATTTGCCATAGGTTCAGAAACTGAAGGGTACCATATTTCACTTTTAGGTGACTACAGTGGTGATGCAGGTAAACATTATGAATACAAAAACACAGAAAAATTATTGTTCTTCTTAAAATATTATTATTTTTTTAAAATTAGAAGAACTTATCCAAATTATTTTCAAATTGCATGATAATGCTTAACTAATAGGTATGGTTAAATATTCAAGGACTATTTATCCTGATGTGTTGCTCAGACACATTGATAAGGTTAAGAACTGCTACAAATACCATTCTAAAGTTTAAAGTGAACTCTGAATTGTTGTTATTTTGTATAACTCAACAAGATCTAACAATCCACCCCTGAGCCTACCCTACTAGTAAGAGGTTTATTAAATATTACATGTATTTTAACCTATAAATGCCATATATATTTTGGGGTATTTTTTTAATTTTAAGGAGAAATCGCATATCTCATGAACTATTAGTAATAAAATGTTCAAATAAAAGCATTTTATAGTAATAATAATGAAAAATTGCATGCTTTTGTTTATTATCAGAAATAATCATGTCAATAAATATTATGCAAAATATACGTCTGTGAGTGATCACAGCTTGTGTGCCCGTAAGGGCACGTTTGGCATTTAAATATTAACAAAACTCATTTCTAAAAGAGCCAGCTTCTTTAAAATTAATAGAAATCATTGTTTGAAAATATTTTATATGCTTATCAGTGTTATTTAATATAATTTTTTATTTTACTTCCTTTTTGTCTGAGAATAATACTAAGCCTGAGAATATTTTTGAGTGATAAAATCCATTACATCTAATGTTCAGAAAGAATTTGAACTCAAATTACCAAGCTAATGTTAGTCATTCTCCCGTATAAGCATGCAATATAACAAAATTTAGCTGGTCATTGTTAAAAAATTGAGGAAATTTTCTTCCATATCCATTTGTGGCAATTACCTCAATCTCATAACTATTCCTGTATGAAAATGTTGCAGGGGACTCCTTCTCGGTTCAAGCTGGACAAAAGTTTTCTACTCATGATCTGGATCAAGATTCACTTCCAGCAGTCAGCTGTGCTAAATTGCATCAAGGTGCATGGTGGTATGGGAACTGTGGATCTTCTAACCTCAATGGGAAGTATAATATTGAATTTTCATCAGGAGGCGTAGCAGCTGGAGGTATGACCTGGAATCGTTGGCATGGACCTCAGTATTCTATGAAAAGGTCTCGAATGGCTGTTCGACCACGAATGCATAAATCAACTATTGAGAAGGAGAGAGAGCTACTTCCTATAGACAACAATCCCATTCCCATGCATGAAGAAGATGAGGATTACCTTTACTAGGTTTCTGGTTTACTCAAATAAAATTATCTGAAATAAAAATCTTCTTGTATTAAAATAGTATATTTAAACATGATTAATTTCCTTATAATAATTTGAGTCCATCCAACTAATTTAAAAGTTATAAGGCTCAAGTTAAATATGCATTAGTATGATCTGAAAGTGGTTACTCTAAAGCAATGTGAAATGCAAACTATTCTTAACTAGAGAATGGTTGTACAGGAAAATTTTTATTGCTTATTTAAACATTCATCAACTTTCTGACTAATAAAAGACTAATTACATGAAGTTTATATGCAAAGGATGAGTTCAAAAATAAAATGTTCAAGTGAAATAAATTTTATTCATTATAGAACTCCATCTACCTCTTAAAGTACATCGACCAACAAATTACTCATCAACTATACAACATGCACTACTATGACATTACACTTAAATGAATATCAAAATTGTATTAGAGAACCATCAAAATGCATCTTGGTGGTTACTTTGGAACTTTAATAATTATTGCTAGTTTTGCAAGAAATTCTGATAGGTTATTGGCTTCTTCAGTATTTCATTTAAATTTCTTACACTAGATCCAAAATTCAGTTGGATCATTTGCATTGGAAAAGTGATTTTTCATTGTGCAACCCACTAAGAGCCAAGTCTGTTCTTTTCCATCTGGTTACAATACTCAATAGACATAAAGTGACCTAATATATAGTAATAAAAGGCAGTGTGTGTGTATGTGTATCTACAATACAATACAATACAATACAATATTCTGTTGATCATCTGTTAAAAATCAAAACTTTGCAATGATATATATTTAAGCACATATGACAAAATACTCCATTTTTCACTGAAATCACAAAAGTCGAGATCCTTTTAATAGGGGCCCACAATTCGGCCTAGCACAAGCAGCAACAATACGGAATAAAGAGTAATACCTTGCACACTTTATAATGCAGTAAAATTAAGAAAAATTGTAGTGTTCTTCTTACCAAATTACTCGAATATTTCTTTCTTCAAAGAGATCAAAAAATATTCCAGGTTTTTTGATAATCCTCAGAATAATGTGTTCACAATTCAAGTGATACACATCAACTAGATTCTACCAGTCTGAGCTTAGCCTTCTTCCCTATTTTGTTCTCATGCTCAATGAATAAAAGGCCATTTTGTCTTCCATTGGAGTCATCTAGATGGCTCTCAAGGAATAATATGCATATATGTTCATAAGGCTGAGTGGCATGCTAGCTCATAGAGGATGGAAAAAATAAGAATTTCAGCAATGACTTATAAACAATGCTGGGCCGGTGCAGGGCCCAGGAGAGAAATCCTGGACCCTGGTGCTTCTCCTGCTCTTGGGCCCATTGCCACCACTTGCCACCACCATAATTACATAATTATAATTTTCTGCTGTCAAGATACAGCAATTGATTTTTTCAAATTCTCCACTGTCTATCATAGCTCAGACTTTATAATATGATTTTTTAAGATTCACAGGAATGTTTATATACGACTGCTTGAGTTCAGGCACTTCTATGTCACAGGCTCTGGTTATTTGCATGGGGTGGATCCCCTTTCCTGGGCCGGATTCGCGGGCCCCCAGACCCTTCGGGGCCCCTTCCCGGTGGCGGACCTGGCGGCATAGTAGTTACGTCCCTGTGCATGATGCTTGGAACCCTGTTTGACAGTTCCATCACTATAATTTTCTTGGTTTTCAGAGCTCAACTTCCTCTGCTATAAAGTCCAACTCAAATGGAAAGCGAATGCTGTATTGCATTTCTTTCTGTGAAGCTTGGAGATGATGTTACATGATATTTTGCTAGACAGTTAAGGTTTGACAATATGTAATTTATTAGGTATCCATGTGTTTCATCAAGATAGAAAAGGATAATATTTTTGGTACAGATGGGCGATCCGGTTTCATCATATGTAATTGGTGTTTTTTAAATCTGAATTTCTTGAGGAAAATGCTCTATCTCACTTAGTAGAAGACAGTAAAAGTGCTTTACTTAACCCTTAATCTGATGTATGGGTACCATACGAAATTTTTTATTTGTCACATTGGCAACACTGCTAAAATACAATCCCCTTCCGCTCAGTACCTCCATGGCAGTTAAGAGTTGATGACACAAAATTTGTGTTTAAACCACTATTTGATTAGGTACATGATCTCAGGGACCTATATTTCTAACAGTAATGGTAAAATTGACACTTCAGGTTAAAGGTTAATCCTGTCCTCAATCTCTGGAAGACTTATGCAGATTTGGCTGTCCACTAAAGCTGTTGTTTGTCCTTTATGTCCTTTGTTAATGGCTTTGCAATATTTGCCAGGTTTGTAATGAATCATGTGCAGTACATACAAATCTCTATGAAAGCATGAATTTCACGCTTGTCTTTTGGTGGATGACAGTCTTGAATGGCTCATATCTTGTCAGGATCTGTTGGATTGGTTGATATTACATATGTACTTCATTTCTCTGCTGGACAGGTTGCATTATTCAGGCTTAGCTTCAGCTTCACATCACACAGCCTTTCAAAAACTTCATTCACATTGTGCAAATGGTCCTGAAATATTTTACCTACTATGACGACATCATTCAGGTATATTAGACAAGTCTTCCATGATTGTGCCAGACGAGCCATTTCCATGAGGCTCTTGAATGTAGCTGATGTGCTACAGAGGCCAAATCGGATCACATTGCCGCAGTCCATCTTTCTTCTTAATGACCCCTCATGACTCGAATATTCTTTAATGATGCCTTAATCTTCAATCTTCTTGATCATGGTCTTCACCTCACCTTACTCAGCTAGGGGTAATCTTCTTTGAGGTTGACAAATGGGTTGTCTTTCATTGGTATTTATCATATGTTGTACCAATGCAGCTCCTGGGGTTGATTTCTATGATGGCAAACAACTTTATACTTGGTTAGCATGCGTTTTACTTCCTGACTCTATTTCTCTGTCAGGCTCAAGATTGAGATCTTTAGCAGGTCTTAAAGTCTGTCAGGCAGGATGTTTTCGACTCTTGTACCTTTTCTTTGGTCTCCCTGCTCCAACATCACTAAAGAAACGGTCTCAACATGCCCTATAACTGTATCCTTAGTAAAAAGTTTCTTGTTCCTCTTCTTCTTAACGTTGGAAATTTTCACTAACCCACCAATCTTTATGAGCATACAGCTAACTGCCGGTACAATTCCAGTAACATTTGTTACATCTGATTCAACAACTCTGGAGGGTAAGTCAGGATTGATATTCATACTCACAGGCAGTGGCATACTGAAAAATGTGTAGGCCCCCTGCCAAAACAAATTTGAAGTACCCAGAAAATTTTTTAATAATAATAATAATAATTTTATTTACTGCAGTGACCCCTGTATGGGGCATTACATTGTCAAGGTCATAGTAAAAATAAAAGAACAGTAGAATACAATATATAGAAAAGTGCACAAACATGACAATACAGTACAAAAGACACCATTTGTGTAGATTTTTACAATTTTTCAGAGATAAACTCATTGATGCTATAGTAAGCCCCCTTTAACATCATATCCCTGACATTTCTTTTAAATATAATTGCAGGCATAGATTTAAAATTAATAGGGAGTGAATTGTACAATTTTTTACTAGAATATTCATAATTTTTTTGGCTTGTAGCAAGCCCACAGTATTTCATATCAATATTAGCACAATATCTGGTTTCATATTTGTGAATATCACCACGTAAAATATTTTTGAAGCCCGAGTGGACATAACAGGTAGCTTCCAAGATATAGACAGAGGGTAATGTTAAGATATTGCTACATCTAAAAACATCTCTACAATGTTCTCTTGGTTTGAGATTATGTATGATTCTTATTGCCTTTTTCTGCATAATAAATATCTTTTTACTAGCACTTGATGCTCCCCATAATAGAATACCGTATGACATAACACTATGAAATAGAGTTAAATAGGCACATCTGAGGGTATCATAGGATACCTCAGTCCTTAATCTTATTAAAAGATATATTAATTTTGCCAATTTATTTTCTAAATATTCAATGTGCTTCTTCCAAGTTAGTCCAGGGTCCAAAACTATGCCTAACAGTTTGCCTGTTTCATTTCTGTTTGAGAAGCTTTTAGATGGATTAAAATGTATATGTTGGTTTTTGGTAGCATTGAGGCTTAATTTATTGCAGGCAAACCATGCCTCCAATTTCTCCATAGATTTTTTGATTTCCCTTTTGTTTTCCTCAAGATTTGAGTTTTTAACAAAAAAACTAGTATCATCGGCAAATTGGAGGGTATATGACATAATATTTCCTGGGCAGTCATTAACATATAATATAAAAAGAAGCGGACCGAGTATTGAGCCCTGAGGCACACCATGGATATGGTTAAAGTTTTCGGATTTACCATTTTTAGTTACCACAACATGAAGTCTATTGCTTAGGAAAGATCTGATTAAATCATGAATTTTGCCTCTGAAACCATAATGATTTAATTTGACAAGAAGAATCTCATGCGATAAGCAGTCAAAAGCTTTTGTGAGGTCACACAGAATACCTTCAATATGATGCTTCTCCTCAAAGCCATTTACTATAAATGACATGGCTTTAGCTACAAGATCTATAGTATTTCTACCTTTTCTGAAACCAAACTGCCTGTCATTTAGTATGCCCTGTATTTCAATAAATTTATTCAATCTGCTTATTATAGCCATTTCATACACTTTGGACAAAATAGGGCTTATTGCTATTGGTCGGTAATTTGCAGGATCATTTATTGGACCCTTTTTATAGATAGGCAGCACTTTTGTTTTTTTCAAAGCAGATGGATAGATACCTGTCATAAAAGAGTTATTGATTAGTTTAGTTAAGGGTTTATTTAGAAATTCCCTAGCATGCTTTACAACTTTAGAGTTTATCCCATAAATATCACAGGTATTTGAATTACTTAGCTTTTGAATAATGGTATTTACTTCTTCTTCCGTTACTGGATGGAGAAAAAATGATTTGCCACAATTTCTAGCATTTTTGCGATTTATGTAGCTTAGTTTATCATTTTTAAGATAGGAGGCAACATCATTTGTATTTTGAGTAAGATTTTTATGTATATTTGTAGCAGATAATTCCCAATGCTTAGCAAAAACCTGTGGTGACAAGGAATTTTGCTTGGATTTTATACTTTTTATAGAGTTTATAATAGACCAACTTTGCTTAGATTTATTATTGGCTGTAAGTATCAACCTGTCATTAAAATCTAGCTTTGCTTTATTTATTGCTAATTTATATTCTTTCGTAAGTTTCCGTAATGATTCGTGTGTGCTTTGACAGTTATGTTCAGATATTTGCCTCAAAATTTCTAAAATATTTTCTTTCTTTAATTTTAAATCATCTGTATACCAGGGTAGCCTTTTCTTTTTGTTTAATATTTTTTTAGTAGTCTTATAGGGAAAAAAGAACTCAAAGCTACCCATAAAAATATTCCAAAATTTCATGAAATAACGTTCAGAATCCTCACCATCCTCATGGATTTCATTCCAATTTAACGTACTCAAGTGCTTACAAAACTTATTTATGTTACTTATATTTAAGTCCCTACACATCCTGATGGGGGTTTTTACTTCCAAAGTTTCCTTTGTATAGTTGAAAATAATGGGGTAATGGTCAGACAGTTCCGAGATTATTACATGAGCAGTAGAATTTACAATATTTGTCATAACATTGTCTATACAGCTGTTACTACTTGGCCTTGTGATTTTCTTGATGAGAAATTTGCAACCAAACATACTTAAGAGTATTATTATTATTATTAGATTTTCATTGTAAGTGTAACTGGCATACTGGACTATAAAAATTGTTAGGCCTCGTATAAACAATTTGGGCCTTCTTTGGCCATGGGTCTCCCCTAGGAACCTCTGGAGGGAGGTTGCAGGGATTTCTGTTATGCCACTGCTATCAAATACCTCCCTCTCACTGTAAGGTTGCAGCATTGTATCCTTCCAGAGAACCACATGGATGATATTTGCACTCATATTTCCTATTTGGTACCATTAGAGTAACTTACTTATTTCTGGCCCTCATTACTTGTTCCCACATGTCTAGTATGACTCTGCATTCACTCATGGTGTCTAATCCCAGGAAGTCACCTTTAATATCAACTATGTGAGCTTGAGTCTTCTCCCAAATGCAAACATATGCTAACTTCATCAAGAATCCACATAGAATTGCTTGCTGCAGTTTTCAACATGCTGCATACAGTAGTCGATTGAACTTGATTGCCTCTGATGATGTCTGACCTCATGATAGATTTTATCACTCCAGTGACCATAGTAATGAAACTCATTTCTATGTTGATTAACCTATCCATTGTGAGACTTCTGTCATCTCTATCTTCCTGTCTGTCTGCAGATCCCTGCTGTTCCAAGGTTCATCATTGTTTTGAGCTTTTGTGAGATGCATCATTAACTTTGCGGTTAGTATCACCAATAGCTCTTCACTCTTCTGCACCACATACATCTTGCTAACTTTGACTTTTCCTCTGGAGACTTGCTTGGTGGCTTATTTACATACCCTCTTTCTTTACTTCATAACTTTTAAAATTCTTTCCACATTTTGAAATGTGGCATTGAGTGTGCCAAAAAACTTGACATATTTAAATCTTAGTAAGGAAAAGATATGCCAAAAATTAGGTGCATCTATGATAATTAAATAGTAAGTAAGTAATTTAAAAGATCTGGGAGAATTCATGAAAATTTAATAGGACCTCAGACAAAAATTTCAGTTTCCACTGAACTTCCAGCCGAGTGAGGCTTGCCAAACCTTAACTGCTTATTTGAGATCAGGGCATCAAACTACAATTTTTTTCGCTCTGATTTTCATTCCGGTTCACACAAAACAAAACATTTTGGTTTGGTTCCAGTTTCACTCCAGCAACCACCATTGAACCGAACTGTTTTTTTTGCTCCAACTGATGTTTTTGGGGAAAATTTCAAGAGAATTCCAAAATAATCTTTATTAGTTATTTTTCATTTAAACCAAATACATCTTCACTATCAAAAGTCAAGAAGGCAAAAATAAATATACCCACATAACATTGCACAAGCACTCCATCCCACCATGTAACGAACAGTAAAACATTGTACGAATTCCCTTCTTACATTTTTTGTTATTTAATTTGTAAATGGCTCTATATAATACTGTTCTATAGGAATTTAAATTTTTTTCCTATTTACAGCATATAAAAGCTATTAAAATTGTTATTTATTTCTTAGTCTTTAATTTGATGTAAAAACATTGTTATTCATTCAAAAGTCAACATTTATTTGATTTCACAATTCCAATATTCCAGATACCAATATAAGCAGATACTCTCATTATCATAATGAATTTACTCCAACTGTATTCATGCACATACTTGAACAGGTACAATAATATTGATTTACATTTGAACGTAGAATGTAATTCATTGAGAGTTGTTCAAAGAAGAGCTACTTAACTATTTTTAAATACAATAATTTAGATGTTAACATTACAAATACAATACAATATATAACTACATAAATTTTCTTAAGATGACAAATATGTACACACAGTAACAATTAACAGAAATAAAAATACCTCAAAAGCATGACTGCAAAGCAAACCTTCCTGGATAAGTTTTAGAGAAAGACTACCAGAATTTAAGGGTTCAATGCATATGGAGAAGGCATGAAAGTTTATGAGGACAATAACCTCCAACTTTAAGCAAAATCCAAGTTAAGAATCGTGAAACATTTTTACCCGGAACACTCCATGGGGTAGGCTCAGAGGGAGGGTACCAAGACGATTAGTGGCTGTCTTCAAAGTACCACCATATTCCTTTCCACTAACCTTGTTTAACAGGGTTCTGGGAAACCTCAGCAGCACATATCCTTGACCCTCTCTCTATGTATTGAGATGGCCATAGAAAATTTCACCATTGAACCAACAGATATCATCACAAAGGCATGTATTCTCAAGAAAACCATTAGCATTTGCCTTATTCGGCGTTAAAAAGTGAGGCTTTAAAAAAAGACTCATATTAAAACAAAAGGAAAAACCCTTCTTTCGCTCCCCAAGTTTATGCAAACCAAAAAAATGGAACAAAATAAATAACGGCTTTTGGTTTCTGGTTCAGTAAAATATATTTTTTTGGTTTGGGTTTGGTTTAATTCCATCTAAAATAATGTTTTTTTTTTCGGTTTTGGTTTTTGGTTCGGTTTTGGGTAGATTCCAGTTTGATACCCTAGTTGAGACCTCAGGATTATCTTCCTCTACTTATCTAGGAAAAGTACATTTGCTTTTTTCACAAATGATAAGGAAGTACTATGAAGAAAGGAGTGATTGAAGAAAAGTTCCATCTAACAACTAGCAACAGAGATCAGTAAGTAAATAATATTACACTAAATAAAATTGTTAAAATTTTTTTTCACGTTAAACAACTTTGAAATGACCAAAAAATATAAAATTAAACTCTTTCATAAATAATTTTCCCTTAAACAACTTTAAATGGAACAAAAAGTCGAAAATACAATTTTGGACACTTCTGAGAAACTTTTATTGAACTCGAAATGTTGTTCGACGACCCATTAAATGAACAAATTGTAATTGTTTATAAATAACAATTTTTTGCGTTCAATAAAAATTTGTAAGAAGTGTCCAACATTTTATCATGGTACTACTAAAGGAGGTAGGTCGTTGCGCATCTCAGGCGAGCGTCACTTCGAGCATGTGACGTCACATGGCATTTATATTGCGCTTGCCGCCTATGATTTACCATTGACTGTGGTCGCTGGTTTGGAAATTGTTTTCTTTTCTCTTGAACTGTGGCTTTCTCAGTGAAATGACGTCTTGTGCGGTATTTGGTTGTAACAACAGTTACAAAAAGTGTAATGGTAGGGTGAGATTTTTTCGATTTCCCCAAGAAAAGTCCATTCAAGAAACATGGATTCGAGCATACCGGAGAAGAGACAACATAAACGTGAAAACAGGTAAGAGCAGGTATTCTTTGGTTTAAATATGCTACTTATTAATTTAATCTATATCTATTTATTTAATTATTGCTGGTGAATTGAACTTCAGTGATCTGGTTGTAGTGAAACTAGTGATGTTGATATAAATAAAGTGAATAATTGTAAAACAGAAAACTTAGTATTACTCCAAACCTTATTAGAGAATGAAAACTGGCTTAGTGTGACTAACAAAGATACAGTAAACATTAAATACAACAAATTTATTGAAACATTTTCATACTGGTTCAATCGCAGCTGTCCAATTATTACTATAAAAAATGGAATAAATCAGTTAAAAAATGCAACTGGATCAACAACAGTATCAGAAATGCAAGGGCCTCTTTACGCCAATTAGAAATAGAAATACTTATCCAAAGGTGATAACGACAGTAAAACTACTTTTACAAATTTCAAAAGACATTATGACAAACTGGTCATACAGACTAAAAAAAGAGTATAATGATAGTTACATTGCAAACTCGATTAATACCAGTAAAAGCATGTGGAATATAATTAATCAAGCAAGGCAAAAGGAAATACCTATTTCTTCACCATCTGAAATTAATGTAAATGGAATCCCTATTAGGGATCCAACAGATATTGCAAACCAATTAAATAAATTTTTTAACAAAGTAGCTGCCAATATATCACAAATTCTTAGTAGTAACACTGGACACAAACACTACTGCAGAAACAAAATACCTCACAACATTTTTCTCACACCAACAAATGAAATAGAAATTATTAATATAATAAGAAGCATAAAAATAAAGAAATCTGTTGGATACGATGGTATCCCAATTATTGCCATCAAAACATGTGCTGCAAGTATTGGACCGCTTATAGCTAATATTATTAATAAATCCTATGATGAAGGTACTTTTCCTGATGCACTGAAAATTACCGTAATAAATCCTATCCTTAAAAAAGGCGACAGGCTGTCTCTGGACAACTACAGACCAATTGCATTACTGTCTTGTTTCTCAAAATTTTTGAAATGGCCCTTCAATACAGACTTCTGTCTATTTTTTAAATTCCATAATGTTATTTGTAACTCTCAGCATGGCTTTACAAAAGGGAAATCTACCATTTCAGCAGTGATTAGTTTTCTTGAAAAAGTTATCATTGACACTGACAAAGGGAACCACACCACGGGCTTCTTTCTCGACCTTTCCAAGGCTTTTGATTGTGTAAATTTGAAATACTTCTAAAAAAAACTCGAAAATTATGGAATAAGAGGCAAAGCAAATAACCTAATTAAATTGTATCTAACAAATCGTGTAAATGTTGTTAGACTACTGTCACCAAATGGGTACATATACTCATCAAAACTTACGGCTGAAAATTGAGTTCCACAGGGATCTGTTTTAGGACCCCTCCTTTTTCTATTGTACATAAATGACATTATATCTGTTGTTACTGAAGGCATGGTCACTCTTTATGCTGATGATACGTCACATACTGTATCTGATAAAATATACTCTCAACTTGAAATCAAAGGAAACATTACTTTGAATAGTATTGCCCAATACTTTAACGAAAATCTTCTGAAAGTAAATGAGGATAAAACCATCTATATGGAATTTGTCCCATATATGTACACGACTGAAAATAGTTATTATGTGGGTGACTATAGGATTGAAAAATGCCACCATGCGAAATTTTTGGGCTTGATTATTGATGACAGATTAACCTGGGATATCACATTGAAAAAGTATCAGCAAAAGTTAGCAGAAATCTCTATGTTCTACGGAACTTGAAAAATCACTGTTCACTAAAAGTTATGAAAACCGCATACTTTGCATTGATTCATCCACACTTTGTATATGGCATTGAACTATGGGGACATACTAGCAAAAGTAACTTTCAGAAGCTTTTTATTCTGCAAAAAAAAGCAATCAGATATATGGCAAATTTAAAGCCAAGATTGTCCTATAGACAATCCTTCGTGGATTTGAAAATAATGACACTACCTTCAATATTAATCTTTAGAACATTGTTATATATATCTATAGTAAAAGATATAGAACAAAGACATACATAAACACTATACCAGAGGTAACAATGATTTCTCTACTTTACAGCACAGGCTGAAATTATATGAAAAGCTTCCCAGATATAAAGGTATCATGTGGTATAATACTCTTCATCAGAAGTATAAAAATGGGAAAACTGAAAGCGAATTCAAAAACAGAATTTTTGATCTCTTAATAAAAAATTCCTTCTATACAGTTGACGAATATATGAACTTTGTTAAGACCTAATATGTGACATATGGCAAATTTAATTTTAACTTGTTTAAATTGTTGTTATACTGTGTTTTTATGCATTTTTTATATTTAATATGTCTGATTTTAATGTGTATTTTTGCTGGAACTTGGTAATGTGACCAGATTTGACATTTAATAATTTTTACTTTTTGTGCTCTAAATGATGCCTGTATACAGTGCTTGATGCATTTTTAATGTGTTTCTATGATTCTAATGTGTATCCTTGTTTTTGTGTTGTGACTTTGTTTGACGACTCCTGAAGATTGTAGAATGCCTTGTATTTGCAACTTTTATGAAATAAATGAAATGATGATGAATGAAAAGAAAAATCAAACCTGGATGTTTATATAAGCTATATTTAGCAATTGAATTACTCCTTTATTTTCAAAACGTTTACCCTTCTGAACATTTTTACCTTTGTGGGGCATCCAAATCGTGATGGCGGGTCATAGTTTGCCGGCCACTGCACTAGACATACGTACAAACCTTTTTTCTTGAATTTTAGGGTTCAGTTTGGCCTTTTATTTGGATGAGTTAAGAACGGTAGACAATTTTTATGAAGTGAAAACGTTTTTCTTGTGGAGCCTAGTGATTAGGGCTAAGTAATTACTCTTACACAACTGTGCTTGTGTTAAACATCTGGTAAGTAAAGTTATTAAAATAATAAACAAAAATCAATATTATTCATGAATACTTTGCAAGTGATATTCTTCAGCAGAATATCGGAAGCACAGAGTTTCCAACTTTAAAAAATTAATTTGAAAACCCGCGATAATTTTATAGCGTATATTTCAAGTAAAATTTCTTTTTTGTATAGCTTGACTAAATCGAAATGTCGAAATTGAGAAGTTATCAAGATGATTTAGATTCCAATTCTGAAACACAAACACGGAATAAAAGTAGAAACGGCTGTAGTACTGATAGAAAATTTAGAGGCGGAATTGATGGCAAACACATATATGTGTGTGTATGTGTAATTAAGAATATTAAAAATAAAAAAGTTTTGTTGGTGTGGTTAAATAATTACGAAAATAATAAAAAAAGCTTTTTCAAAACGACTTTGTCTCGCAGAGCCATTTATAATAACTGGCATCTCTGGCAATGGATGACACAGCTAGGTGAAGTAAGCGAGGCTTAACACCTAAAAATGAGAATCATTTCCTCTCAAAATGCTTCTCGCACACAAACAAACGAGAGAAATTTCTTTCCTTCCTTCCTAGAAGATCTATCCATTGCAGGTATCTGTTAAGAAAATATAAAAGCATTCTCACAAAACCCATTCACATAACAGTTCGTAGAACTAGTTCGTTAGATTTTTTTCAAAAATATATGATATTTTTAAGACTTACCTGTTGATTGGAGATCAGAACAAATTCATTCCGTCACGTTTTCTTAAACAGTGATGAATGCATATCTACTATATATCTGCTTGACAAAATCAGAGTAACTGACAACCGCTCAATAAGCAATGGCGAACTTTTATCAAGCAAAATGGCCGGTGATCCGTTACGAACACAAGGAACGTGTGGCGGTGTGGCGCTGTGGTGATGCGGTAGAGAGAGAGAGAAAGAGGGAGAAAAAGATAGAGAGAGAGAGAGCTGACTGCGACTGCAGCGCCTATCGCGGACCCATTAGCATAGTGAACTACGTGTAAAAGCTGGGAATCTATTCTCCCATAAGAGTTTCATACCCCTGCGAAGAACGAACAGACACGGCTACCGCGGCTGCCTCCACCACAATTATGATTAGTACATTCCGCTGACCATAAGAGGTCGTTCGAAAAGGCAGTGGAGCAAGGCGTGCATTTCAAATACATGGCCTTGCAGTGGAGTATGGAGAGAGAGGCGAAACTTCGGAAGGAAAACATCAAATTGATCTTAGGCCATCAGTAACCTTGTCAACTGCAGTACGTGTGACGTGTAGAGATTTCAGACGTTACGCGCGGCACGACTATGATTTTATCCAAGCAATGATAAACTATTCCATTTAAAGCAAGGGTCGCCAACCTGCATTTTAAGGGCCGCATGCGGTCTCCAGGGCGATTTTGTGTGGCCCTCAGACTTTCAGGCAGAAATAGGACATTGAATGATTACCTGAATTAGTACCTTTAACCACAATAATAAATATAGCATGTTACATCTGTAGCATTTTATTTAGGTAAAAGTTCATATCTTCACCTAGAACAAGGTATCTGAATTTATCAATATTTTGTATAAATTCCATTTACTCAACAGCGGATGGGCAGCATACCACCTTTGTATATGTGACTCATACTAACTAGTTTCACAATTTCCACACTTTTTAATTTTGATTCTCCACCTTAACGACGAGAAGAGTCAAACTCACTCGGTAATGCCAGGGGTACTAGTCTTTGGTAATGCCTCCTCAGCAGGATTCTGCTGTATAGTTTGATTCGCTCTTCAACTATTTTACTCTTTTAAGATATTTTAGATTTAAGATTCACGAAATTTTCTATCGTATCTCTTTTCATGTTGATTATTTTTATTCTTTTTACTCATTAATTTGATGTTTTCAAGTTCATCGTATCGATATTTCATTTTGTTACATCGAACCTCAACTTTCTTGCTTTATGGCCCTAAAATGAGGGTAAAGTTGTAATAATATTCTTCTCGTTTTAAATGTGCGGCCCTCACCACATATTGTGTTATCATATGTGCGGGCCTCGCCGCACACTTGAAGACTCAGTGCGGCTTACTTACACTTAAGGTTTGGGGACTACTGTTCTAAAGTCGGCAATAGGCGTTTAAATAGGTATTGGTCACGCATCCTTGTTATAGGAGTTTGAAGGGAAATAAGTCTGAAGAACACGGCTTACTGGAAAGACCAAAACCTCGAGGAGATTCACAGCAGGGGTACAAGAAGTAAATGTTACGGTACGGGTGGGTAGGGTTTAGGGAGAAGATGCTTTGCGAATCGTTCTTGAAATCGGAGTGAAGGAAGACGTGTCAGCGATGCCGAGTAGTGTAAAGAGCAAGCCAGGTAACAAAAGTAGTACGCGAATTATGCATGCGTCAAATGGAATATCTTCGGTGAAGTAAGCAGCCAGTTGTACAAATTATTACGGCTGTGGAATTAATACTTCTCCCTTTGTGCACATTCTAGTATAACAAAGGAATAAAAATTCATACTGATAATGGTGTCTGCATTTATTACTTCTGGTTTACTTGACGTATCTGATTCACTTCCACCTTCCTTCTAATAGACCCAAGGTACGATAATTAAGCCATCCGTGAAGTTCAACCAACAAATTTTCATGTTAGTTAATAATAATTATGGCTATTAAGTCGACTGTAGAGAAGTTATAACGGTAACAAATTATTAGAACACGATTTTTACTCATACGATACATGGGCGTCCGCTGGTGGAGGGCTAGGGGGCATTTGCCCCCCTCTGGGTTAGGCCTGTGTCAAGAGAAAGCAACCATTGACGTCGCGAAGACGGTTCTCTCAGCAAACAACAATAAAAAATCCATATATTTCTCTCCCGTACTCTTATATGATCCGTGAGGTATAGATAAAAAAAAATTTTTGGGTAGAGAACAACATTTACTATAACATAATCCCCGAGGCCATATAATTACGACTTATAGTTTAGGGGATAAAAATTCGAGAATCGCTCAATCTTTCGATACCGTTTCATACGTATTTCCCATTAAGAACGCCTTTGAAATCCTTGTGTATTCCATTTATGGAGTATACTTTTCCATCTTGTTGTTACCAAACTTAGCCGTTCACGATGCATACCCTCGAAGATTCGCGAATTACGGTCTAATTTGAAAATTCCTCCGCACCGACCAAAGAACCGCCAAAGTTGTTTCATTAATGCAAAAGCATCATACAATCATGAATTGAAGTAGGCCGCGAAAATTTGAAAAAAATTAACATTGACTAACAGTATTAAAAAAAATGGCAAAAGTATGGTGAAAACTCAATGCATAGTTTGTAAAAATCAAACCTAATACATAATATCGTATTTACTGGAGCATAACAATTTAAAGTGAAATTTATAATGAAATAAAGTATTTTAATACATTAAATGAAAATTGCCTATAGTTTCTCAAATTTAATATTCATTCATTCGTGTTCTGTCTTACGACAGTTTTGACTACGGAATATATGTATATATACCACACGGTGTGGTGTTTCCCGTTGCCTTCCACACCGGACACACAAAGAAGGGAGGAGGGAAATCCGGTGCCGGAATTTGCCTGCTCTTACGAAGAACACCAGGGGGGCCAACGGCTTAACGTCCCTTCCGAAGGACGGAACAGCTGAATTTGCGCGGTCTCCTCAAACCACGCAAACAGGGGGCCGGATGACCTTGAGAAAAATCCTACTCGCGCAGGATTTGTAATTTTCGTAATTAATATCCAGTAACAAAGTAAGTAAAACATCCTCATAAAAATATGTAATTCATTATAATATAACGTAAATTTCCATGTAATTTTCGAAACTCATAAATGACTTCATACAAAATATATCAGGTGAAGGAAGGCTAGATTGGATCCTTTCTTAGGCCGCCAATGTAAAGAATAATATTTAATTTCTTATGATTCGCCGGTTCTTCATTATGTTACATCTAACAAGTTACGAAGATAGGAGGTAACCGCAGTGGCGTTGCTAGAACTGCACCGGCAACAGGGTTAGGTTTTTTCAAGGCCTTCAGTTAAGTCTCTTGCGGATCCCATGAATCAGGGTCTCTGGCGTTTACCCAGGCAGCCAGGAGGATATCTTTGCCACTGCACAGACTAAAAGACCTTTTCCACATTACCACGTCCGCGGCCAAGAGCTTCCCATCTCACCCTCCGTCTTTCCTTCTACCCCCTTTCCTCTCTCCCCCTTTTTTCCTCTCCCCCTCATTCCTCAGATCCTTTTGCCTGGCAGCATAGCATTGAAGTGAGTAAGGTCGTAAGGTCAATTGGCTCCTCACGGTGAGGCATAGAAGATGGATGGTTTTATATGGGAAAGACTGAGCGTCGTGGCTGGGAAGCGAAGAGGGTCGTGTCACATAAGGTGCCATTGCCTTAATGCTCATCGCACGGTTTCTATGCTAATCGTGATGATATTTCGATACACGCACATTGTTCTCCATGCAAATTCAAATGATTAAACTGGAGACGAACGAACCGAGAGCGATTTGTTTATTCATGGTCGTTTCACGAGGAAAAATGTTCTTACGAAGAAATTATGGAAAGGCGTTCGTTTGATAAAAGAATGGTCACCGAGTCATGCTTAACAGACAGTTGGCCTTATTGGCTGTCTACGCACGATTTAACGTGTGCATGATCGTATGCAGGTGTTTGACCGAAAGGTATATGGAGATTGCGCAGAAGTACAGCGGTGACGGGCGCACGCCGTCCGGGTCTCGTCAATCAATCTCTGTCGGACAGCCCTGTAAGTACATATGTTGGGCGCGGGTGCTTTCGCCGAATGCCGTGTATGATACACCAAACGGTGAGTTGATAGCTTCTCTATTTCTGTATTATCTCGTATTGTCGACAACTACCTTGTAGCAGGGCCGGCACAAGACATTTGTGCGCCCCAAGCAGATTTCAATTATGGCGCCCCATAGATTCATACAAGTTATATGAGGAATAGTTTATTGTTTTAATAGGATACAATTATCTTGATTTTGCGTATATTTTTATGATTAATTTTTTTAAACATACAAGTTCTAATATACGGAGAAATTACTTTAAAATTCACAAAAACAATAAATAGATTTATAAATATAGAGTATATTTACAGAGAAGAATATAAAATTTACATACATTTTACAAGAAATTCTTTTTTCGTGCTTTTGCGGTTGCAAAACCGTGTGGTAGGTCTTCAAAACTTGATTTAAAAAAAAACATTGTGCTCTAAAGAGATAGTCGCCAGTCCAGTCAGTCGCTCTTGAGACAGTTGATCTCAAGTAATTTTTAATTTAGAGAAACTTCTTTCACACGACACGACAGCAATTGGGAGAGTTAACATAATTCTCAGTGCAACTGCAACATTAGGAGCAGATTCATTTGGTAGAATGAATTGCAATACATCTAATGGTGTCCAATCAGATTTGATTAAACCAGACAATGCTGTAATTTCCTCAAACATTTCCGAGCCATCCAAAATCAATCTCATTTTTATTATTTGAGTCTGTTAGTGCTACTTGTAGATCCAAGCATTTTTTAGAAGTTCATCTTTAGGAAGGTTTTTAATATTATTTATATCATAAAGGAAATTAAACAAGTTACTGTGGTTATGTAATTGCATAACTCTTTTTTCTATGGACATTATTACTACATCATGGACATTGAAAAAATATCTACTTTAAATTGTGTCTTCAAATCGATTAGGGATTCATCAGGAGGAGTTAAAATTTTTCATCGGGGACGAATACGATTCTTTATAGAAAAAATGGTTCAACGTCCAAATCAACAGCAATTTTTCTGGCATCTTCTAAAAATTCACCAAATACAATGTCCGACCGACATTTCTTAAGATTTTCTAGGGTTACTTTCAAAATGTCGACAACTTGCAAAATGCATATTTTTTCTGTTTGTGAACATTTACTGGCTATGCTAATCATCTTTAAAATATTATACCAGCAACGATACAGCAAATAAAACGGAAATCTTTCATTTGATTTGTCAATGTTTCTGCTTCATGCCGAGCAATTGGATCAAAGGATGAATCTTGAGTTATTTCATAAAGTGAATCGAAAATTTCACCGGAATGTAATCTAAAAGGTTTGATCGCTTCTATTCTACTTTCCCATCTAGTTTTGCTCAATAGTTTCAATGTTAACTTACTAATGTTTTTCATTAAAACAGACCAGTGTCTTGTAGATCCACTCATAAAAACATAGCTAGCTTGTATTACACTAAAAATGATACAGCTATGTGAGATGGTTTAGCAGCATCATTAACGTTAAGATTCAAGGAGTGAACATTGCAGGGAACAAAAAATGCTCGACTATTTACATTTAATATCCTTTTCTGAACACCCGAATGTCTGCCTTTCACGTTTGAAGCATTGTCGTAACCTTGTCCACGCATATTACTTAGAGGAATACCAGCCTTTTCAAGTTCTTTTGAAATTGCCTCGGTTAAGTTCTGTTGCAGACTTTTTCTCGGCCGGAATGAAATTACAGAAGTGCTCACAGATTTCAACCCCTTGAGTGATGTTGAAAAAACGAAACATTATTAACATCTATTCAACATTGCTTACATCTGGTATACAATCAACAATTATCAAGTAATCGAATTCTCTCTCTCTCTAGATCTTCTTTGAGGAATTTATGTAAATACCCAGATTGCTTTTTCAGTCCCAATTGAGATTTTTTGCGATATTCAGCACCAGATAATTTTTTACGGCCAACCATCGTCCATTTTAAAAACTGTAAAATAGTAAGGTATGGCATCTTAATTTTTTATAAGATTAATATAAAAAATATACTAAAACTAATAATTATTTATAGTATTAATTGATATTTGTACAACAAAATACATTTACTCAGTATTTTTGTGAGTTGTCTTAATTAAAAGGGAAGCGATAATTTTAAAGCTATAAATTAGAGTATCTACAACAAATATATCTTTCAATCTACTATTTACAACGATAAATTAACATAAAATATTAACACGTCGCACTATAAAGGCTTCCAATTAGCCCATAATCAAGAAAACCGAAACTCTAAAATAATAAATCTATTTAATTGATATGCACTTTAGCTCATAAAATAACGCAAGTTGACAGGAAGAACTTCTCGTCAGTCTATTAGCATAAAAAAACATGAGTTAGTCAATCGCGCATTAAAAATTACTCTTTGCACCACGTCGCATCCTATCAAGCATTTTTTTTTCACAGTTTTTGTCGTGTTTTTACCGAAAATAAAATTAATAAATGTGGATTTAAAGTATTCAATGATTTTTCTGTAAAAATAAATTAAAATGGTTTTCCTACCTCTCTAAATAAACATTGAAGATAAATAATATAAAACACTGACTTACCTTTATAAACCACGTTCCTTTCAGTCAAGGGCGTTTCGATGATCTGCTGGTAGAAAACGTAGAACGCATCACTTTCCTTCCTTCTTGAAATTACACTAAATATTTATATCCAGCTAACTGTAAGACGCAGGCCAACGGGGCGCCACCTAGCTCTTTCGCATTACTAAGTGAGAATGGTGAGAATGCAGCATAGGGCGCGCTTCTTATCAGACTGATATTCCCCAGAATGGTTAAGCATTTTGAATATTCCAAAAAAAACAACGAGACGGATCACCCCCGCCGCCCTCGCCCTAAAACTATAGAATTAACCGAGTGCAGAGCGCCCTTAAGACCGCTGCGCTCTCGAAAGTTGATCCGTGGGAAACATTTGCAAGGGTTCCCAAGGTCAAGAAATCTTTGGATTTTCCAATCCCTTCTCCGCGTAAGGCTTTGTTTTTCCAAATCGTATCTCCGGAAGTCTTGGCTTCGTTGCCCGCTGAACAGTAGTTTGAGGTCGCATTTTTACTTATATTCGCCATAGAAAACCGCGGGTTCACAACTTGCCTAAATAAAGCCAGGGAATTATCTAAAGAATTGAACATTGAAATTTATTTTAAAGATCACCGATTAAGTCGGAAAAGGATGTTTTTTGATCATGAAGGCATTGATACTCTAATATTAAATCCTGAAGAAAATTTCAGAATTGGTTACTTTTTATTAATAGTTGATTCTGCTATCATGTCTTTTGAAAAACATTTAAAATCATATCAAGAACGCGACGAAAATTTCAGTTTCTTATATGATTTTGAAAAATTGAATGAAATATCCGAAGATGATCTAAAACAAAATTAGGATAAGCTTTGTTCAATATTTGATTCGGATCTTGATAAAAATTATTTTTACGATGAAATAAATGTTTAGAAATATTATTCCGGCCAACTTAACGTGTTTGGAAGTACTACATTTTATATATGCGAAACACTTAACGGAATTGTATCCAAATGTCGCCATAGCCTTAATAATAATTTTGACAAGCCCTATTACAGTGGCATCAAATGAAAGATCTTTTTCTAAACTGAAAATAATAAAAAATATTTAAGATCATCAATTTCGCAGGAAAGATTAACTTCATTGTCGATCATTTCCATTGAAAGTGATTTAGCCAAAAAAATTAACTACGACGACGTTATCAACGATTTTGCGGACAAAAGAGCCAGAAAGATTTTTTAGCAAGCGAAATTTTTTTTGTGCAATTGCTTTTATAATAAATATAATTATTCATTGTAATTTATGTTTCTATATATATCTTAAAACTGTCATTCTTATTTACTTATTATTTCTTTTTTTTTCTAATAAATTTTTTTTGTGAGTGCGTTGCATTGATAATATTTATTGTAATTTGTGTTCCTATATAGCAGACATGGTCAACGCGCGGCTCTTCGATACCTTCAACGTGGCTCGCCTCAATAATTTTAAATATATTTTTAAATACAAAACAAATAAATAATTAAATGAAATCGAACGAAGCTTGATGACTCTGTGTTATGAATTGATAATGGGCAGTGTATTATCCCTACCAACACATTGCCCACCCGCGTCCTACAAGTTACAATGCGCTACTTCCCGGTCACTTCGCTTTTATTTTGAACCGTTTCGTACATGAGTCATTATATTTGTGTTTACGATTGCCTTGCCTCGTGGCTGAAATCTGGATGCTTCATGCAGCATATTATTTGTCATCTCAACCCAGAGAGATATTTTAGGTTATTTCTGCTTCGACTTCAAAGTAGTAAAATCTCATAGAGCAAAGTAGTCAAATTTCCTCAAGATTTATTTAAAAAATGTATACCCAAGCCACAGCCGATGAGAGAAACGAAGAAGAGGACCAAGATGACTAAAATATATGCTGCTGTAGCATATTACTATATATTATGTAGTAATCATATTAATATATTATTATTATCATTCCTGTACATTGAGTAAATAAAAAATATAAGCAATTTAAACTGAAGCGTCATTTTTGGGTGACCCTGTACAAAGGTGTATACAATGTAATGACTTTTGATGTTATGCAGTGACGCTGTGGGAGACATTGAACTGCTTTGCTGTTACTTTGACACAACATAGTTATATCGAACTAAAGGGAACTTAACGTGCAACTTAATGGATCAACACATATTGAATACAAAAGAATTTCTTCTACCACACCTGAAAATCTGGAGTCGACTTATACATGAGGTATATGAAAAAACAAAAATTTTATGAAAAAGTCGGGGTTTGACCTATACATGAGATCGACTTATGTATAAGTTGATATACATGAGTATATATGGTAAATATTTTGAAATTTCCATTTTATGCAATAAACATCAAGAATAATAAAAAAACTTGATATTGTGATAAGAAAAATTATTACAAACATTTTAAGATGTAAATCAATGAAGAAACTGTTTAAAGGCAATTATGAATTATGTAAAACAACACATGCCATAAATAAAAACAAATAACTCCCAAAAAAACGTGAATAACATCTGCACAAACAAAAAACTGTTATCTTTGCAATGCATCTTAGAGAAAACATATAAACTCAAAGAATAACAGCAGGATTCTAAGATTTTTTAGCAGAGAAGGTTCCATACATGTGCCATTCCAGCTGCTGAAGGGGAGGAGTCATAAATAGCCAAAGGAAAGGAACACTCTCATAAAACATGTGTCTGGGGTATCCACAGCACCCCACGTGAGTGCTGCAGGGTTAATTGTGACCTAATTCTCTGTGCTCTTCAATTTTACTCTTTTTTTTAGAATTTCAAATAAAATTCTGTCAAAAGGGATTTTTTGAGTGATTTTTTGTTTAATTCCATGTGCAGGCACTCCCTGAGATATATATGTCTCGACTTATGTAAACAGGTACTTACAAAAGCGGTCCCATAAATTACTAAAAAGATTTCATTATGTATAAGTTATAGTTTACGTTAGCGGTTTTCGTAAGCAAGCGGGAACTAAATATGTGCCCCGAGGAAGAATGCAAGGCGTGGGTTGTAATGCAGTAGCTGCACTATGCTACCCAGCCACTGTTGCCAATCTAGCAAATTTTTACCTAGATCTAGCGACTTTGGGTTCGAACTAGCGCCAAAAAAAAAGCCACAGCGATTACCTATGAATCTAGCAAATAGATTTAACAATCTATCTAATTCTAGTGACTGGCTATAATTGCGGCATATATTTTCACTCATACAAAAATAAATTACATTATAATATTAACATAGTAACAGTAAATGATATTATTTCATTTTCATCTAGTGCTATACAACAGCACATGTCTACAAGTAGCAGCAATAATCTTAGCAAGGTTTACAAGGAGAGTTTTGCGTGGGCTTGTTCCAACTGCGAGCGATGATGTATTTGCAAAGGAAAGGACAAGACAAGAATTTTGAAAGTGATGATAAGAACCTAGATGATTTATGAGAAGAATATCGTAGTTGAAAGAATGCACGTGTAAATGGAACCATTTTGTCTTATTTATCATCTATAAACAAGCGCGTGATTCATTCCTTCCATACACCGTTACACACACAGTTTTAGTAAGATGACAGAATGCAAAGGTCTTTAAAAAGTGCCAACCAAGGAAATGAATGCATGGCCATCCCTAGGCAATAAGCAGGTAAGGCACCGCCTTAGGGGGCTGAAATTGCATTTCTCCTATAACTCATTGTCGTTGAAAACAGAAAAAAATATTCATATCTATCGGATATGGGAAAATACATGGAGAGTAATGTTTAGATGCAAATGCAAAAATCGTTAACAGTGCAAACCTCTAGTATCTATTTCCCCAGTGATTGATAATAAAAGGTGGCATTTGGGTTTTTTCAATCCCACCGCACTAAGATTTAGCTTCAACACACTTCCTAGGGGCTCTTTCCCTGCATTAGCAGTTGCAGGTGCCTCAGCTGGCCAGATAAGGGACTACATGGAAATTGTCATATTGAATAGCCGAAAATAATCTAACTAAAAGAATATTTTAGCAATGAAATGTGAACAGATAAATATACTTATCCTTCATTAAGCCAGTTAAACTTTGTCTGATTAAATATCTTCAGTACTTAATTTTCACAGATCATTTTCTCAAAATAGCTTTGTGTGCCGAATAAAATGCCTTCACGGGCAGGATCTGGCCTGCAGGACATAATTTTCCCACCTATGCTCTACTGTATACTATCTGTAGTAATTTTCGACTCATGCAAATTTCGAGTTACGTAATGGGTCCCGGAACGCATTCCTTACGTAACCCGGGGAGTGTCTGTACAAGGATACCCCGCTTTATGTATATTTGTTCAATGTACATTCTCTATAATGTACTTATAACATTGATACCTAGATCCCCGTACAATGTATGTATGTACAGGATGCCAACTTTGCTAAAGCATACACAGATCCAGAGTAAAATTTTGGCCAATCAGAAGCTGCGTACTGTGCGGTCACAGTGGCATGCAATCTACAGCCTGCAGGCCACATATGGCCCACGAAAATATTTTGTACAGCCCACAACTAAAAAATTGTTTCGACTTTATTTTTGTTTTAAAAATGATCTCTTGAGGAAGTTCCCATATAAACACTCATCTGGCCTGCCAATGCAAAGCACTCACATCTATGAATGTGGCCTGAGGTTGCACAGCCCTGTTCTAGAAGATTCTCTTGACTACGCATTGTTTTCAGTTTGGCGCAGGTTGAGTTGTGATTTCTGAATATATTTTACATATTTAAGGCATTAAATAATTAAAATTGTCTTCTAATAAAAAGAAAAGTGTTGGTGATGCCTCTCTTTTTAAGAAGAAAGTGCAGAAAGCAATTACTTTAGAGGATAAACTAAGTATGGTTAAGTAATATGAGAGTTGCGTTTTAATAACTGAAATTGGAAGGCCTATGAACTTTTCTAAATCAACTGTGAACACAATACTAAAGCAGAAAGTCATTATTTCAGAAAATTTTAAAGGATCGGCACCAATGTTGTCAAAATGCATCAGGTCTAGGGATTTCATTATACTTTTCCTGAGATATAAATCAATATTTTAAATATGTAATTATACACAAAACAAGATATAATATTGAACTAAATGGGCAAAATGTGGAAATATGTCATTGCTGCACAAGGCTCACTTGGTAACAGAATCGTCTGTATGCTGCTTTTATGCGAGAATGTCTCTGCTGAATCATGCTTATTTTTTGGAGTACTCATGGCACCAAACCACTGTGGGTAATATTATTGTTGAACTTTTATTTTATTTCCATTCCACTCCTCCTTTGCTATCAACTTTTCATCAAGAATTTTGAAACAAAGATTTCAAAACACTCAAAAATTTAGTGGCTCGAGAAATCAGCCAGCCACAAAACAACCCCGCAACTTTCTTTGCATTTTAAACTATTTTATGAACTGTATGTATTGATTAATGTTTTTAGTACTTAATATAACACTTTTGGGGTTGTATTGGCCAAAAAAGTCATGTTTAGTCTTGAGTTTGGAACCTAACCCCTTTTAACATGTAATTCCTCTACTAGCATAACATACTTTCACTTTATGTACCAAAACCCTGGGATGCATCTGTATGTTATAGCAGGGTATGTCTGTATCATAATAATGGTTGGATAATGATGATTAAAGTGTACATCTACTTGATACTTTTGGAATGCATACATGTATGCTACATCATAAATTGTTCATTTTTTAAAGATATCATTCCATCTTTTTAAATTAAAACTATCTACATATTTCTCTGGCACTCAAGCAAGAATTTTGAATTTTATTAGTTCAATGATATTTCTGAAAGAATTGGCATAGGTTTATTTACCTGCTTCCAGCTAAAGCAGGAATACAATTACACATTCACTCCCATTGATGGGACACAGCATATGGTCAGTTATACACTTAAAAGTACAATATTATTGAAAATATATCAATAATTTGCAGTGATAAAAGAAATATGCTTTAATTTTCTCTTTTCTCTCCAATATTATTCATGTTTTGCAAAATAAAATTACCATATATTATTGATGCAGGCCACCACAGAAAGTACAGCATTTGTCGTTAACACACATATTACACCCATAGTAATGAAGCATGGAACACAAATGTATACAACAGGTGAGAATATTTGCTCAATGCATATGGCCATTGATTGCTCATTACATCAAGTTGTACAGAAGCGTTTCATTTTTTCCCAAGGAGTCAGTCAAGTGCTGTGCATAAGGTGAAAAACTCATTGTTTTACGGGTTCACCTTACACGCACTGACATTTGACCAAGTAGAGGGTTAAACATGGGGATAGAATTTGTCTTGACAAAGTATTTTTTACATCTATTTAAAGGAACATGGTGAGAATAAATATAATCAGTGTTTTACCCGTACAGTCTATTTTGTTGACTGAAAAAGGCTTCTTTCTTTCTTGATTAATTTCCCCTACATGCAAATTTATAGACCAAAACACTTTTTTTTTAGATCTGTCAATGCATTTGGGAAAGTCAATCAAGGAGTGCCATGTAAAAAATGCCATATAAAGTTATAAAACAATTCAATGAGCAGTTCAAGTTTTAAGAGTATATACCTCTGGAGCATTCACTTCAAGACAAAAGGAAACTTGATAGGATGAAACCATTGTGCTTATTAATTACTATTATCATGAAAGTACAGTTAACATAGCTGATATGCTACAATTTCTTAACACATTTTTGTTATTCTAATGCCCCAGATATCCTGGTTATTTTCAGAATCATTTTTAACACACAATATACTGACAACATTGACTGCATAATATGCTGCAGCTTGATAAAGGACTGAAGGAGACTTATGACCATAAATTACAATGTTATACTGATGTTGATAAGATTTCAAAATGGAGAATGATGTTGATCTTAGATTCATACTCATACTGGAGGATTCTGGAATATTTAAAAATAGGAATGCCATAAAATTGTTTATAAGGGAATATTACATGAATGTAGCCTATAATACACACTTAAGTTGATGTAAATGTAATTTGGATTTGAAATATAAAACACTTCTCAGGTATGATTTACAAATGTTGATGAAAACATAATGAAAAAGGACAAAGGATTTTTTTTTCAATTTTGAAATATTCAGAAATCTCATAGCAGAGAGAGATATTCTGTGGTTAGAAACTTAAAGAAAACTTCAAAAAGAAAAGTTCTATTTAAAACTGAAAAATAAATATAACAATTTTTTAAAATCACCTGATTTTCAAAGCTTACTAGTTTTGATAGTTTCAAACTTGCTGTGGAAATGTAATAATTAGTAATTTTTATTGGGATGGTATACACAATAATAAATTATCACATAACTACCATGTGATTTAATGTTTAGCAAACTTTATAAATTTGTTAAAGGTTTTATGATTAAATAGTACACTTATGTTTTGTTGAAGGTTATCCACCCAGCCATATCTAAGTAGAAAAATAGATGATTGCTTTTATAAGGTCTGCCTATCTCAAATATCCACCTTATGGACAGAATTTAAGACTTACTTAGTAAATCACATACACATCATTCAAAACTTAATTGTTGATGGTATTATATATATATATATATATATATATATATATATGTATGTATATATATATATATATATATATATATATATATATAAACTTATGTTAACTTCACAAAATACATTAAGTGACAAAAAAGTATTTTACTTTTGAATGCTGGTTGAATCAAACACTATCTACCAAATTATTAATTATTTTAAATCAGTCACCATGTCTTAGGAATATTTTGCTTTCATAGCACATAATAAGTAGGTAACAAAAAATAATTATGTTAAACATCATGACTAGTATATGACTGTGGAATAAGTAAAATAACGAGATACATAAAGACTTAATGTGAGTGGCAAATCACTTATAAAATAATTGTATTATGGCTATTTTGGGCATGCACAATAGAATGACTTGTAGCAGATAAAAGAAATAATGCTTAGAAAAATAAACTACCATAAAATTAGAGAGCTGAAAACTGGTCAATACAATAAAACTGCATAACATATGCTTTAGCATGTATTTATCAATTCTAATAGTTAGGTACATTATAAAATGTTTAAAAAGTAATTTAAAATATTTTATTTGAAAAATAAATGTTTGTCTTTAAAATTTTTTACCAATTTTACCCAATTCCAGTTATTCCGGAAGATTATTTGAAATAGTTCCTGTCAAAGAATTTCATTAAAAATTTTAATCTATTTCATGAAATCATTTTTTTATACTCAACTATGAAGAACTATGAACCAACATTCTGCATGCACAAGTTAATACTACATGAATTTTAGCATGCCACGTTAAAGGTAGGTATAATGTACACCTAAGTTTTTTCTTCTATTCAGCTTAAATTACGAATGGAATTTTAAATACATAATTAGAGCATAATTAATTCATTTGAAATTAAAGAAAAGTATAAAAAAATGTCATCTAATAATAAGTTGAATATTTGCAACTTTTAGCTATATAAAAATGAATTGAAATGTCTATTTTGGAGTTTACATTTTTTAAATATCATGACATGACAACTATAAACATTTTCAGGGGATACGTAAAAATAATATTCTGAAAGCAAAAAGCATAATAACTGAAAATATTCATTACTGGTTAATGGCCAACCTGTAAGATTTCATAAAATATTTTGGCCAAATTATGTTATCTAAACCCCCTTTTTGATTACAACATTTCTAAAAATGGGAAGACAGATTTGTAATTAAAGTTATTGGAAGTGTATAAATGATACATAATAAAAAACTTTCATCATATCAATAAAAAATAATTAAGGTATGGAAACGATAATTTCCTCATTGACTTTTAAAGTTCACCAAAAAGAATTAACCATTCATTTAATAAGATCTTGGATGAAAGCGTTCCATTTAATAATAGTTTTATTTTTTAAGGTAGCCACATTCACCGTATCAAGTTTTCCTAAAACAAAATGTTTATATCAATAGCCTAGGAAGGACCTATCTTAATATTAATTGGTTGTATAAGTAATTTATCAAAATATCTTTCAATAGTTTTGGATATTCATTGTTATTTGGTAAAATATTTTCATGCAATGTAATAAAACTGCTACTTAACATTGAATATGACAGAAGCAATGCTTTTTAAATCTTTCATAAAAGTGATTTGACAACACTTTCTAGATATTTTTATGAGGAATAATATATATGGCAACAATAAACAATTTTTCATAGCTGTTACTGTTTGCATTTCAAACTTCTTTTGGATATAATTGAGATTAGTGACAAAAAACAAATTGATGATAATTAACCTCATGAATTGTTTCAAATTGCCCATTAATTGATATAAGAACAATGGAAAATAAATCTCAAATCCAAACAATGAAATAATAGTTTCAGTATGAATAATATGACCAACCAATAAATCAGCTATTCAAAATTACAAACATAAATATTAACTACAATAAACAGACCTAATGATGTAAATTAACTTTACACAAATTAACTGCTTATGAATTTCAACATAAATTGTAAAATGTAGGTTTTATGTAGAGTGAGTTATTTATTAATAGCATCTACAAAGTTAGTGCAAGAAGTGGCCATTGTAGATGATGTCACATTGACTAGATTTGGTAAAGCTAAGACAGCACAATTATATTGGCCTTTCAGTTCTGTGACCATCAACTGAATAGCAAGTCTTATGAGAAAGACAAGGATTATAACTTGAAAAAGTAACAATTTATTTGATTTTACAAAAAAATCCATCTAATCTAACAAAAGAGAGATTATCAATAAAGGAAAGAAAAATAACAACACATCCTTAAATATAGTGAGAACTGATCCACAAATCATGCCATTAAAATTGGTAATGAAAGATTATGATTTGCCAGCTCATTTTTGTATTAATTCATTAAATTAAGGGTAATGGTTAGGAGCTTAACATACACTGATAAAAATTTAATGGACATCTTTTAATGTTTAAAAAATATTAATGTCCAATAAATCAATGCTTTTAACCATTGTGATAAATCTGTGTGCCTTGGAATGAAAAGCATTGCAACAATTAAGTATGCCATGTTAGGATGATAAAAGTTTTAAATTATTTTTTAGAACTGTTAATGCAGAAATACTAAGAATCACATTAGACAATTTTCCCACAAAAATTTAAGCAAGACATAACGTCTCATGAAGAAAAGAGACAGAAAAATAAATATTACTTAAATGTAACTAGTTTTTCAAAAACTAATCAAACCTGAAGGTCAGTGTGACTGATTTGTCTGAAAAGAGGAATAAAATAAATTGAACTATACCATCACAACTCTATAAGGTGTGCTAAATGTTATGTCATTGTTAATTTAAAAACTCTGAAATATTTAAGAAAAATTATGTGTTATAAGAATTATAATATATCCATAGCACAGTAATTAAAGTATTGGGCTAAAAGGCCTCTTGTTCTTTGGTACTTCCAAGTTATCAATCACTGATTTTTTACAAAGTAGATTCCTTCTGATATTGATAATTCTCTTAAAATTTTAGCCAATACTAAGCCTTAGTGAAACAGTCTGTTAGTTCAAAAGAATTAAGCTTTTCAATGATTCAAGGATGTGATTGAATCTTTTAACATTGTTATTTTTATATCTAAAGAAAGATGGAAATTAAAAACTTATAAGATCAATTATGTGAAGCATATTTGCAGTGGCTGAAATAATTATAAAGCTTGACATTCAGAGAAAATTACTAAAACTCAGGCTTGATTTGTAATTTAGGTTAAATAAGTCTAATATAATTGGAATGCATAGCTTGGATTTTTATTTTACTCTAATATAGTAACAAAATCAATGCCATATGTATGCAACTGTTCTGCTAGGAGTAATACATTGCTTTATACAACAGATGTTGTTTACATGCATATTATTGTTTAAAGTATAATGAACAAAATGAAATCATATTTAGATTTTTGATAGGCATATCAATCTTGTATTTATAACTAAACAATGCATTTCTGTTTCTTAAAGTTAATGTAAAAGTCACAAAATACAAGATGAAGTTATTTGATTTGATTAGTTTCTATCATATTACTTTATAGACGCTTTTTTTTTAGTTTTAGCATATGTAAGAGAATAGGAACCTCTATTACATTCATGTATTTTAATGCCACATTAAATTTCCAATAATCTTATCAGTGATTTAGTAATTCCACACACAATGTGAAACTGCCTTATTTCTAAATGTCATTTAAATCATAGTGATTTGATATTTCAATGACTGCTTTATTATAATATCTGAGATTTCCTCAATGGTTCAGTATATTTTCAACTTTAAGTATACAAAGACAACTTCATGGACCTCTTTCAAAACTGATCTTGTATTTTAAATGTTTCCAATGCAATATTTTTCATATTTCATGCTAGTTGATCGTAATGCTCTTTTGTTATACTATCACATATTTGAAGGTGTGAGTATTTCATAAAAGACAGGGTAAGACAACTTCATTTTGAAGTGCCTACAACCTCAAATTAGAGCAAAAGTTTCAAAATCTCGACAAACATCATATACTTAAACTTTGAGATCATCCAGTCAACTTTGAACATGACCTTGCAGCATAATAAAATGATATTTGGCATACTCACCAAAGAAATATTTTTGAATGTCATTTCACGTTCATTATTCAGACTTTCCTCGGTTTACATAAATTTTTACCCCATACTTCTTTCCTGACAACATATCACCATGATAGCAACCCTTATCTACTATATCGTCGATAGAATTATGCAAGGGTTTGAAGTTTCCTTGTGCATGGGATTGAAGGGAGAGTCAAAAGCTTCCCCGCTTATGCATTCCAATGGCATTCATTTGGTTAGTAAGGGACGGAGGATCAGATCCAAGTCTGCACCCGATGGCTTCCCGCTGCACTCCACCTCTCCCTCGGCTGCCCTGACTGTCAGGATGGGACAGATGAAAGCGCTCCACGTCCACTGCTTCCGTTTGAAGCTCTATCGATTCCTCCTGGGTCCAAGCCACCGCCCCCATTCCTCCATTTATTCGTACGCCTGAAGGAGGCTACACTTGTGGATGAAGTGTGACGGCTGTCTGCAGAGTAGAGAAGGTTTCGATGTCTACTGGATAATGGGTCACCAGCGGCCATTTGAAGTGGGATGTGAACTGATCCTATAGAACGGGCTTATTAGAAAGTGTGGATTTTTTAAATGTGTGTAACATAGTAATATGAGTACAGGTTTTTTTAAAGAAAAGTGCACTGTGCATGAATTCATGCAGAGATTTTTTTCTGAACTTGCCTACAGTTAGCATGTTAGTTGAAAGAGAAGTTAAAATTTTACTGCTAGTTATGTGCTTTATATTTTAGCATCAGATTCAGGCAGTTGATTGCAAGTGAAATACGTAAGGTTAAAGCATAACTTTTTCTCTAATATTTGAAAATTTCAAAGCAAGTATTTCATTCAGAGAAAAATTGTTTGAACATGAAGAATTGTTATAGCAACTTTATATTTTTGTCTCAACATCTGTTATTGTATTGACATATATATGTATATTTTTTAAAGAACAAGATATTAAGAGACTTGAGAAAATGTTAAAAATGTCTACGGTTATTTAAGATGTCAGCAAAAGATTGTGAAAGTAAGAAAGCCAAAGAAAATAGTAAAAGTGCAATATTTCCTGTAGTCCTGGCACTGGCTTGCTGGATATTATGACCACTTCTGTGATAAATGCATCAGGTACAATGTGATAAATAATCCCAATGAAAGAAGTTTGGTGCAGAAATCAGTAGGTGAGATGTAAAAAAAATAATCAAATTAAAATAATGGTTTCAAATGTTAAATAACTGATTATTCTATCAAAATGCTCAATGTATGCAATCTAACAATGTTTATGGCAAATTAAAGTGCTGTGATTTTATCAGCCATTTTAAATTAACAAATTAGTCTAATAATGATAATGCAAAAATTATAAGGTGCTTTTGAATGAAAAAGGTATTGCATAATGACTGGAAGGCAACTTACCATTTCGTATGATTCGGCACTGGGTCTCTGGTGAGCCAGAACAACTGTATCGGCTGGTCACAACTTCTCTTCTTGAAAACATTTCTCTTCCAACACTGACACAAGGGCAGCATGAGAAGAACTGCTTAAAGCCACGTCGAAATCTGCGAATAAAGCAAAATTTAAGAGTAAGATTTTAAACAGAGAAACCTTCATACTACTTTACAAGGATTCTCAAATTAAGTTTCTTATTTATTTGTTATTGAAAAAAGAAAGCACTACATGTATCATGATCTATCTGGACCTATGCATTAATAAAATTTATACATTATAAAATATTCTTTTTGAGGTTACATCCTCATGACTTCATAAAAATTTAATTAAATAAATGTTTAATAAATTAGAACCTGAAAATATATCAATATAACAAATTTTTTAGAAAAATGTAAGTCAATTTTATCTTCGTTTATTGTTATAAACTGATTCAATTTAATCTTAAGAGATAATGTTGTTTATGATATCTTGCCTCTTCAGTATTTAGAAGAGATAGCAATTAAGCTGTTAGCCCTGTCTGAAAATGCATGCATAGGACCAGAGTCCTAATATATATAAAATAGTCCGAATATTGCAATTTTACAGTCGAAGTAGCGGATTGTAAGAAATTTTTTTTAAAAGTTCATTTATTTCGAACCTAGATAATTTGAAGTCATTTTTGTGGTCCCTTGAACTTCAAAATAATAAGATTTTACTGTACAGTAAAACCTCCATATAGCAAAATGTAAGGGACCTGATTTTTGGAAATTTTGATAAATAGAGGTTCACTATAAAGAGGTTTATCGTAAGACTCCCATACTATCATTTATGAATGCCCTAACAATAAAAAACTATCGTCTTGTCCAATTACTATATATATATATATATATATATATATATATATATATATACACACACAGTAAAACCTTATTATTTCGATCCCGGATAATTCGAAATAGCGTTTAATTCGAAGCTAAGAGCAGTCCCCAGCCAACAAGGATTTTGCATACATTTTAGTATGGATTATTCGAAATATGTCTACAATGAAATTCGAAGTCATGATCTGGTCCGGTGACTCGCGAACATTTAATTTAATTCGAAACACTTACCCATATTGTCTGTTGAAGTGGAAAGTTCATGCACACACGTCATTTCCTCCATTTCTCGCAAACAAAATATACATTACCCCCCAAACAGGTAACTTCTTTTTACTTATTTAATAGACAATGTGAAATAAAATCGTAGATGATACAAATAAAGGAATCATCTTATCCTTGCATCACTAGACCTTTATTCCAGGTTCTCATGTATACTGCTTTATCATAGATCTTAACTTCTTCCCCATAAGTTTTTCAGAACTAGGGGGAGAAGAGATGTTTCGTATTTACCCACTCAACAAAAAAATTCCAAAAAATATAAATTTTTACCTTAGTAATTTGAGCATGATCTTCAATGTTATTCTCACTATCACTCTCTGAACTGACATTTTCTTCCGAATCACTTTCAAGAAAGATTGCAGTTTACTTTTCATCACCAGGTATTGCTTGCATTTTTCTATCAGTTGACGTCATGATAAGTTTGACTCTTTTAATCTCTTAGAAATGAAACAAAAGTAACAATGGAAAATAAAGAACAATAGCTGCCTCCGTGCAGCATAAATGTTTCCATCAAAGCGGAAAGAGAATATTTTTTGTGTGATCCAAGCACTTCCCATGCACTCTGATCACGCTTTCGGTCAAGAGGTAGATATCTTTGAATGGGCTTGTTTGTGCATTGATATCAGATAAGTGTTTCTCTCTCTCACTCTCATAATTATATTTTTCTCAAGAAATGCAGAGCCAAGCAATAGCCCAGATCCGACAATCATTCCTTCTCCCTTTCCATATAGCTCTCAAGTGTTGATGCAAAAGAAAAAATATTCACCTCAAGAATGAGACATCACAAAGCAAATAAACAGTGCCTGCATCCTCTTCTACCACACAGTACCTTTCATGCAGAGGTTCGGTTAGTCTCACTCAGGGGTTTTTAGAACCCAAAATTCGCATAACTAGGTGAAAATTCAATCACAAAATTGAACATATAATATAGGTAAAAAGAAAGACAGTAAAAATTGCAGAATTAAGTGCAATAGGAAAACTCAAGGTTACTGTTCTGAAATATATCAAGGTTTTTCAATGTTCAGTAGGTATTGCAGAAAAGAATTCATAAGTACACAATTGTAAAATCATCACCTGTCATAACAAATATGACCACATTATTTTGAGGGCACGTATATTTTATTACAGTTGTGTAATATGAATGGAAATAAAATTACAATGCAGTGTATGAAATTGTCTAGAGCTAATATATAATTAATTACTGTATTTTCTGGTCAATAACGTGCACCTTATAGATAACGCGCAAGTGATTTTCTTCAAACCTGGTACAAATGTATAGATAACGCGCAGTAAAAAAAATCGATTTGAAACAAGCGCTTCCTGAAAAAAATGAATCAATTAAAATTTGCTGTGGCTTTCCGTTATTCAGTTGTTTTCACTGTACACCACATGGTCCTATTGAGTCTTGAATTAGCTTGGCGTCGGTATTGAAAAAGTTTTTAATTTACCATGGAAAACGAAAATATGCGAAAGCGAAAATCATACACTTCGCAGTTTAAATTAGAAGTTGTAAAATTCGCTATAGAAAAAGGAAATCGTGAGGCTGGAAGAAAGTTTAACGTAGGGGAATCAAGTGTACGAGAATGGCATAAAGGCGAATTGGTGCTGAAAAAGTTGCATCGGAAAAAACGAGCAATGCGTTTTAGAAAATGCTTTTGGCCAGAACTCGAGGAAGAACTGTATGAGTGGGTGATAAGAGAAAGGGCAAAAGGCATTAGGATTTCAACAACAAGGGTCTTATTGCAAGCGAAATGCATTGCTCAAGAGATGGACATCGTGTACTTCAACGCGTATCCTTCCTGGGGATTCCGTTTCATGAGGAGGAACAATTTGTGTGTTCGTGCATCGACAAGTATCGGCCAAAAATTACCGATGGACTGGGAGACGAAAATGATTAAGTTTAGACAATATATGAAAGAAAACATGTCTGGAGTTGATGCAATGCATGTCAGCAATATGGACGAGGTTCCGGTGAGTTTTGATCTTCCTTGTGCTAGAACTGTGAACCTTAAAGGGGTGAAAGACGTTTCCATAGCAACTACTGGGCATGAGAAGTCGAATTTTACAGTTGTTTTGTGTGCAATGTCTGATGGTTCTAAGCTTCCTCCTATGGTGATTTTTAAACGAAAGACTGTGCCGAAAGAATGCTTTCCTATGGACATTGTAGTAACCGCAAATGAGAAACGTTGGATGAACCAAGAAATGATGAAGGTTTGGTTGGACAGTGTGTGGAGAAAGCGAAAATCTGCCTTTTTTAATGGGAAGTCACTGTTAGTCATGGATTCATGTCGTTGTCATGTGACGCCTGAAATTAAAAAATTGGTCGGTAAATATTCAAAGTTAGCTATCATTCCCGGTGGTTTATCCAAAAAAACTTCAACCACTAGATCTGTCCGTGAACAAGTCATTTAAATCAAAATTGCTAGCTAAGTGGGAGGATTGGATGTTAGCGGGTGCGCATCAATATACTAACGCCAGGAAAGTGAAAAGACCATCCTATGTAGAAATGTGTAAATGGATTGTTGAGAGTTGGGGATCTGTGACGGCTAGCTGTGTAAAAACCGGTTTTGAAAAGGCTCTTAGTGATACACTTATGACAGACACGGAAGAATTTGAAGATGATGAAGGTGATTCTTGTGAAAATGAAGTTTCAAATGTGCCTGACCAAATTATGAGTGCTATTGAATCATTTGACATTGACTCAGGTGATGATTTTTATGGTTTCGAATGAATTGTAGAAGTTAATATGCATTGATTTCAATAAAATTTTATTTTCCTTTGTATAATGCGCATGATGTTTTTCCCCGATTTTGATATTTTTTGTATAGATAACGCGTGCGTTATAGACCAGAAAATACGGTAATTATTTTTGACCATACCGACGGCATGGAAAGTTTGAACAAAATTGGAGAGAATTAATACGTGATGGTTCCTATCTATTATATATACAATATTTCACAAGCATTTTCCCAATCTTTTTATCATGCATTTTTGTAATCTTTTGGCTCAGTATGTGCGGTTGCAAGTCTTTTCTTCCGAAACGTGGTGTAAAAGTGTAACTTCAAATATACACTCGTGTGCCAGTGTGTGTCCAATTTTATTTTTTTAAATTCCATAGTCATTTCACTTGTAATACATAATAATTACATTTTACATTATATATATATATATATATATATATATATATATATATATATATATATATATATATATATATATATATATATATATATCTGCCATATAGCAAAAAATTTCAAAGTTGGCCGATGGGATAGTCATGTGTTTTAGAGGTGGTCCCGAAAGTGTGGGTTGGGAACCTAAGGTCTGTGGGGTACATGCAGCCCCTGAGAGCATTTAATCCAGCCCACAAAGCTATGATGAACAAGAGAACTGTAAAATTTATAACAAAAATTCATATTTTTTAATTCAAATTATAATAATAAAACACTTCATTCTGAACTTGAACCTTAAAAACCACATTCAGAATTGATTTTCACTTGTATGGTATCACGGAATCTGTCGGTGATTTCTGATTTAATCTCTAATCCGCTCCGCTGAAGCATTTGAAACAACCAATGCGGCCCTCTGAGGGGTTCACAACCACCAATGCGACCCATCGTCAAGAAAAGGTTCCCCACCCATGCATTAAAGCATCAATGATGTTTCAAATCTTACCTTGAGTTCATCCAACAGTATATAATTGGGTTGTACATCGAATTAGACATGGCCAACCAGTAGATACCTAAATAAACTTCTTGAATATATGATGAATTGTTAATATCCGGGAACAGAGATGAGACTATGAAGTATATGTGGAATGGGAGCCAGCATATAGCAAATATGCTGACTACAACAATCATCATCTTCACAACCTGAAAGAACAATGGATTTTCTTAGTAATTCTTATGAGTGAAGGAGATGGAACAGTGTTTTCTGAACTATTAAAACAATTTGGGAAGAGAATTTCAATATTAAACACCAACCACCACTGCACTCATTGAGTAAATTTTGGCATTACACTTATTTTGATGGCAATATGTTGATTACTTTTAAAACAAAGATTTCGAAAATTTTCAGACGAAGAATTTTAGAAATAAACATTAACAGAAATAAGATGCTATTTATCAGGAATTTCAGACAATCATGTTTTTATCAGACATAAAAAGTTCATATCAAATTTCTTACCTTAAGCAATCAAACTTAGAAAAATGGCAATTATTGTTGTATTTAGACTTTTGGATATGATGAAAATCATTTTTATTTTTTAAATCTTATCGTTAGATGAACCTGGTAATCCTTATTAATAAGACTTGGACATATTCTTCTCTTGCATGTATTGCACAGGCAATTTTACAGTGACGAAGAGAATTCCAAAAGTCAAAGATGGTGAATGAGTTCAATATAAGAGGCATAATTTATAATAAAGAACAAAAAAAATACAAATTGAAATTTATGTAATATAATTAATGATATTTAATTTGTCTTGTTCAACTTAAAAAATAGATTTTGAGAGGCGAATAACAGAAATGATGAGTTCAAGAAAAGAATTATCAATCTCACTTAAATATTTGAATCCAATATAATGATCCTTCCATTGTCAATAAGCAGAGAAATTAGATTCACATTATAGCCATGAATGTGTCTGACTAGTGTCATAAAAGAATGAATGATTATCAAATTACTACTGAGAACAGTCAACTACTCCTTTATACAAAATGTGCATTTAGTTAACCATCTTACAATTACAGGAGGGTCACATGTCACCTATTAGAGTAATCCTATTGGAAAACTTGGCTAAAAATCAGATATTTATATTTTATACAAGTAGTTGGCGCTTGCATTCTGCAAGCATTTCGTCTTTGCTTCAACCCTCCTCAATCAACCCCTCACTTGGACAATATATAATTCCATGGGCCTGCTTATGCTATCATCACGATGCAAGAATGACTGTTAAATAACAATGGTGAATTATAATAGTATGTTCAAACGATCACCCAAAATGCAGAATAACCTTTGTTAACTCTGGTGTATACGCAAGAATATGTCGTATTTTATACAATAATAAACTCTGAAGGCTGAGGTGGCATCACAACAGGAATAGATACATAGTCACCAACTGACATAACATTCATGTAGATATGAAGTTAAAATTCAGTCTGCCACATAAGCGACGCCGCTCAAATTGTCAGAATACTTTTGGAAATGACTGTACATATTTATATGTCTCGTAAAAACAAATTGCATATTACAATTTTTTTTGGGTATGTAACACATTCTTATTGTGTATCGCTATCTTTTTCAACTTCCCAGCCCCCTTCTCCTCCTACTTGGTTAGAGTGGTGTCTCGGATATAGCAGCGAAAACTCCCCATTCCCTCCATGTTCATTGTAACAGAGTTTTACTGTACTATGTACATGAGAAAGTAAAAACAGAGTTCAGAAGATTTCCTTCTTTTCCAATCCATACTCACCCTCCTCTTTGATCTAATGTTCTCCAGTTGACGTTGTGTACACTCTCCGATGCTCTGACTTCCCCACAGCTCAACACCCACACGGATGTAAGTGTAGCTCATTGAACCAATGGGAAGGAAGTATGTTAGAACCATGAAAATGACGTTATACCTAAGGGGAGAAAATAATTAAAAACATAAATGTTTAAGGAATGAGGTTAGACTACACATGAGAATTTTTGGATCATGAGAGCAGTGGCGGCTCGTGTATAGGCACTGCGGAACTGCAACACCCCCTATTTCCACTTGATATTATCGATAACATTTAATATAATGAGTCCTTTTTTCTTTAATTCTTTCTTTATTTTTGTAGTACAATATATATTCCTTAAGATTAATGTCAGTACTTCAGTAGCCATCCCCCAGTTTATGAAAAAGATAAAAAAATCTTTGTATGGAACTGTGCGCTTCACAGTGCCAGCGACGTGGTGTTTGACTGTTGTGCGCATGCGCACATAGGAGGGGGGGGTGGGGAGGAAGACGGGACTGCCAGGTATAGAGAGCACTGTTGCTCTCGCAGTGCCGGCTCTGGCGTGATGGTGGAAGGAAGTTTTTTTTACTCAGCGTGTGTTGTGCTTAAAAACCGTGTACCATATTCTTGAATGTGATAAAGTGTAGAAGAGTGTAGAATTAGATTATTATTCTGCTTCCAGCTATTCTATTTGATTCATTTTTTTCGGTTCTTTTATGGATTTCATTTTTAAATGAATAGATCAAGCTTGAACTGTAACAATTTAAGTTAAAGTAAGTAAAAAATGTTTGTTTTTTTTGTTAAGATTTTATCAAGTTCCTGAATAAATTTTCTTTTTATACATGTTTTTTTCCTTTTACACAATTTTAAAACAAAGGCTAAAAATTTTCTGGAGCAACACCCCCACTAATTTTGGCTATGAGCCGCCACTGCATGAGAGAGTTTGACAATCTGATTCATTCAATTAAGTTTGGAAATTTAACTTTCTATAATTTACATGCCAGAAATGGATACCAAAAATACATGAAAACCTGCAAAAGCAACTGACCATATATTTAATTTTTTCCTAAATTTAGTGGCAATTTCAATCTACTTTGAAGAATTGTCATGTGAATGCCAGTAATATACAATTTTTAAAGAATGATGAAACAAAATTTTTCAATATCAGAAACAACAAACTGCATTATATTATACACTGGCAGTAAAATCTTATTATAACATATGCCAGAATAACTTATTTAATTAATCACAGTTAAATATTCCATAAAAGAATGTAAAAATATTTCAGCATAAGGTATTTTACTGATGACTAGCTTTTGTTATGAAGCACAAATTAATATTGTTCTGGCAACTCAAGTTTTGTATTATAATGAATTAGCCAATAACTACATTGAGCACAGAATAATTTGTTGAATGAAGGAAAATTAAAACTCCTAAGCCATTTTCTTAAAAATCAGGGCAAGGAAGTTTAAGGATTTTTTGTAGGTATACAGCATTTATACAGTGTGATTCTATTTATCCATTCTGCCAAATACCTAGAAAAGCATTTCTAGTAGTATAAGATTCTTTCAGTACAAAGTAGAAAAGTGCATGATGCAGAGACATGGGCTACAATAAGATTTTGCTGTATGCATGCTGAGCCAATAAACATTGTGGGATCAAAGCAGAATGTTCAAATCAAACGATCAACTCACAAGTATTCCTGGAAACTCTGAGACGAGGGTCCGTCAGGCCACTCGGAGTAGCAAATCACCCTGGTCTCCCCATTGGTGAAGCTCTGCACAAATGTGGTGAAGAACAGGAGCATGGGCATGGATAAAGCTGAGCCCAGTGCCCATATCCCTACGGCAATGCACAATGTGGTGCGTCGACCCATTCTTGGACGAAGTGGACTCATGATCGCCACATACCTGAGGGAAACAGTTTTTAAAAAATGTTTGTCAATGTTCTACAATGCACCTTATTTACAGGCATGCTCTTCAAAGTTTTCATCTCAGAATTTTGCATCTGCAAATACTGTATAGGATTATTCCAGGACTTAAAAGATGCAGGATTTGCTTTTGTCATTACTGCACCTTTATCATGAGAGTTTCAAATTTATTGGAAAAACTATACAAGGTAGGGATATTTGGTATAATTGACACAAAATCCATCTTTAAAAAATTATTTGGCCTAAAATATTGGAACTTTCAGTCGCTTCAAAGACAATACCCTCAGTAAAAATACCAAGATGAACAACAATAAAAAACGCTGTTTCATGGCCATGCTAAAACTTGTGGGAAGCATTTACTTACTGTAGACAGGCTTGTGGCATGGAAATCCACCACCTTAGGCCAGGGCCGGCCCTAGCTTTCTTGGTGCCCCAGGCGAAAATTTTCATTTGCGCCATTCAATATTGATCAGTGATGTAATAATCCATTTAAACATTTCTGTAATAGTATGCCATGATTTGAGTTGTTTTTTAAAATTAATTAAGAACCCCCACATTATGTAAAACTCCTGCATTTTTGAAAAACGATCTGACATTGAAGTTATTGCCTGGTCGATAATAACGTTAAAAATATGGTTTTAAAAAAATTTCCGGATCGTCGCCAGTCATTTGTGCAACTTTAAATTTAGGTTCTGCTCCTAATGCTATTGCTAATAGTGTGGCCGATTCAACTGCTGGTTTGTACCCTATTTGTCTGCGCATTTGTGAGAATGTGTAATATTCTTCCAACAAGTTGATCGCACTGCCTAAATCCAAGTCATTTCGTTGCATAGACTTACTTACTATATTTATTTTTGATAAAACATCATACCATACAGACAATGATGTTAAAAATTGAAAATCCTCAAGTTTTTTGAAAAGTGAGTATGCTTCAGATATAACTTATGAATCTAAATTATTTCCTTCCAACAATTCTGCTAAAGCATTTTTTATTAGCACTATTTCAGTTTTAATTGCTTTAATGCAATCAAGTCTGCATTCCCACCTAGTTTCGCATAGTGGTTTTGGTGATAATATTTTAATGTGTTGTTTCACGATACTCCACCGTGATGGGAAAGCAAACAAGTTTACATATAGTCTTTGAATAATACCAAAAAATGATACCGCCGTTACTGAGCTCTTCACGGCATCCCCAATTAATAAGTTTAATGAATGAAATCTGCATGGCATATAAAATGCTCACAGATAAGAATTTAAAAATCTTGCTTGGACTCCCTTTTCTACCCCTTTCATATTTGATCCATTGTCGTAGCCCTGACCTTGACAGTCACCAATGTTCAAATGATGTTTCTCTAATAAATCAACTATGTCTTCATATATTCCCAATCTGGTTGTTTCTATTACAGGTTGATAGGCTATAAAGTGTTCTTTTTACTTCCATTTCTTCAAGATCAAAGAATCTTAAAGTAAATGAAAGTTGCTCAACATTACTTGCGCCAGTAGTACAATCTACAATAATGCTATAATACTTGGCCCTTCTAGCCCACTCTAATATTTTTGTATGAGTTAAATCCCCAAGTATATTTATTAGTTTGTTTTGGACTGTTTTTCCACAGTGGTGAACATGGGTTTCTTTGGATACAACTCGACAGAGATGTTCATTTAAAACTAAGTCATATCTACCAAGCAATTCAACTAAACCTAAAAATATGCCGTTATTTGGTGTAAATAATTTATCAGATGTACTGCAAAATGAAAGATTATTTTTTGCTAGGTATAACGTTATACTTATTAATCTAACTAGAACATTTTTCCAATGATCTTTTTCTTTTAAAATTAATGACTGTAGGTCTTTGTCAATTTTTTGGTTATTTTGTAATCTTATAGTTTCTTCTTGCCATTTCAAAATAAATAAAATATGTTGGGGTGAATTTATAAATTATGAGTAATTTTGCATAAAGTTAAGCAGGAAACGACATGGGTAGAAAAATATTACGAAGAATAATATTATCATTTTTGGTTTTAAATGTATGTAGTCAGATCAGATATAACCGATAAAATATAAATTGGTTAGTGTTGGCCATTTGGTATTTAAATATTTTAAAGTATTTGTAATTGATTCAGTAAAAGGTTGAGAGAAAATGTTTTCTTTTGATAAAAAAGCAACATATTTGGTTGTTAAATGAGTTTTTGTTGAAAATTTACAAACAAAAAAGACACTATGTACTTACTTCACAATAGACTTCACTGATGTTCTTCCACACTATCATCTAATGAGCATTAAACAATAAAAATTTGCTCACTAAAGTTCTCTATCCTGTTTCATCCATAGAACTGTCGAAGATTGTTTACCAATAACCTTCACTTCCCTTTTCTCCTTCTCAGAATTCCTACAGATCCAGAATAAGGAACTTCCTTTGAATAGGTTTCATTGTACTCAGGTTTAAGGATAGTGACCTTTCAGCATTAAAATACTTTGAATTCATCTTTATTAAGTGACAACAAAGCAAAATCTAGTTTGTAGCTTTCCACCCTCCAACTCTCTTCCACGCTCTAGCGGAAAAAACTTCATTCATAAGAGAAAAGTCGTATTTTGTGTTTACTTTAATCAAGACTTTGTAACTGTTAAGATATACAAGAAAAAGAAAATGTAAATAGTGATATATTGTTTCTGAGTATTCGTGTTTGAGTATTGTTTAGAGAACTATCCTTATAATATTGTCCTTCCAGATGCCGTATCAGCATCCCCAGAGCCTCGGCGTCCTAGGCGGTTGCCTTGCTCACCTATACCTTGGGCCGGCCCTGCCTGAGGCAAGAAGATAACATGCTGCCCCATTTCATGACACATAGGTGCAATCTGGTGGCAACAATGCTATAATGCTGCCTTATTCAGCCCACACAGTGATTTAACCTGCCTTACCTCAACTTCTAAGATAAACATATTCATATATTTTCCATCAGGAGATTAGATACCATCTATGAAATCTAAACGATATTTTAAGAGCACATGTATGCAGTATGCTTTTAATATAGGTGTATGATGCAGTATTCAATAAAAAAATTCTGCAAACTAGCTCTTTGAAATTTATACATGATCAGTCATTTGAAAGGTCATACATGGCCCACACAATGGTATACAAAGCTTCATGTACCCCTTTTAGTGACAAGTTTAGTGACTTCTGTCATAAGAAATTGCTCTCAAACCTTTGCAATCTGTAAATGGAAAGGCAATAAAAATAAAATGTAAAATAAAACAAAACCATTTACATCATCTAACTGAAAAGGAAAAATAAAAAAATTTCCTGTAAGAGGTGCTTTGATTTTTGGGTTCCACAAATTTTATAATCGCAAGTTCTTCAATTTTGTGTTTCACCAGTGATTAAAATTTAGTATAAAAGTTTTATGGCACTCAAAACAAATCATCGAAATGAAGTAAAGAATTGCCATAAAACTTTCTGATTTACTTTTCATCGACCCATGGTAAATTTATGCTACCTAAAGCCAAAGAAAAAGTTTGCAAGCTCTATCTAGATACATGATATGGCGTTTTGGACAATATGTATGCAGTATGCAAAACAATTTTTTTTCAATGAGCATCAGTGCTCAGTCATGAAATTATGCGTATAAAATAAATAACAATAAACAAACTGCCACATCAAGAAAAATTTTCGGATTTTAATAAAAATAAATAGATTTGCTCATAAATGGTAGTCTTAATTCCTGCCTGGCATTCATCTATTATTTTCAGAACATAAAAGGAAATTCTTCGCAGGAAAACGGATAAAACAGCTTAAAACGAAAACCTATGCTCGGACTTTCTGGTGTAAAGTTGTCGTCAGTCGTCGTAATGCAATAGGTTCGACACAAACAAAGAAGTCACGATGACCTACCAGCTTCTTCTTAACTTTTAGCAGTGTTTGCATCCGACTCCCACGAAGATCGATGCATGAACCCGACGAACAACTTCTGCGCTTATCGATGTGTATCGATACGCATCCTATATCTGTACTACGGCTCTTTCCCTAAATCGCCCCGAAGGCCAGCAAACGGTCAAAAACAGAGCTCCGCTAGATTTTTCCAAGTGTGAACGAACTCTCTTTGACCTTTAGCTTTCGGGATGAGAGAGCAGCAGACGATATTTTTCGCGGATTGTAAATTTTGGAAAATTTTCTCCATATCGTAATTTTTTTGGGATTGAAGGTATTGCTGATGGAATGGCGTTACAAGGTGACGTTGCGATTGGATTTAACTCTTCTGCCCATTTCCATCCGCTCGTTTCAATATTACTTTTCGAAATTTTATTTTTGTTTCGGAGGAGACTTTTAGAAGGTCCCCATTATGACAAAACAAATTACATTTTTGTTTAATGCCATTCAAAATATTCTTTTAGGATATAATATTATTGTAAGCGCTAGTTTTTTCGGCCATTATGTTGTTTAAGCCGCGATTCTCCAGAACTTCACAGTTTTCGTAACATCTAAAATTCGTCTTAATCAAGCCCTTTTCAAGCGCCAAAGTACGCGAAAATGTATCGACAAGTCGAGAAGTTTGGTCGCCCGAAGCAAAGTTTCTAAAGAAAATCTTTTGTATGACTGCATCTTGAAAGTTATACAGTAGTTAATATTCTAGAATAAGCACTTAAATATCAACATTGAAAAATCAAGTACTTATCTTAGGTATCTCCAATAGCTATGACTACATTATGAAAAACCAAATGCGCATTTCAGTTACAAAGCAGCCATCTTCAGTGGTGATACACCGAAAGTTATTAGAGATACCTCAAATAAATAATTGATTTTTTGGTCGTTGGTAGTCAAGTGCTTATTCTAGTATTTATTAACAGATCGATAATTCTCTAGCAAAGTACTAGGTGTATTTAATTCCAAAATAACAACCAAATAGCTCCTGAATTTTCACGAAGAAACCCGAATTAGAGACGAACGAATAAAGTGAGAATTATCGAGCTCGCTTCGCGACTGGAATCAAACTGACAAACAACGCCCCTCCAATATCCATGCATAAAGGTTGGGAAAAAAACTTATGGCCGTTGGAGAGACATGGCTCGCCAAGTTACGAAGGGATCTAGGCTCCAATTTGCTCATGCACAGAGCCTGCGGACTTGGGGAAAAAAACTCGGGAGATTGCAGTTCTAGCGCCAGGAGCGCTACAAAGCGTCCCTCGTTTCATCTATCCACTAGCGCAGTGTTTCTCAAATGGTGGGTTGCGATACCCTTCGGGGGTAGCGAGGGGATTTTAGGGGGGTCGCAAGCACTCTTCGCAAAGGCGATTTTACTCTGGTTTTAAGAGTCCTGCAGTTTTTAATTTATGGACATGTTTTGTTCAAAAAATAAAGAAAAATTTGTAGCTTATCAACGGACAAAAACTTTTTTTAACAAATGAGTTAGTGTTTGTTATAAAAACAAACAAGAAATTATATCTCAGTAGTAATTAGTATCTACTTAAAAAATAAACTATACACCACATATGGTCTGAACGTTTTAATACACATACGTATTTGTAAATAAAATAATTTATAGTGCTAACCTTGTATTTATAAAGAGCACAAAATAAACAAGAAGTCCAAACCAGGACTAATACAGGCTGGTTTCCCAAAGTTGACATCCCGAATTGATTACTTATACTAACAGGAAATGTTTCAGTATGTGTTAGTCATTCCAAGGAATTCTCACATCATCAATACCATTTGTAATTCGTAGTTTATTAATAATAGAGAAAATTTGGAAAAGAAATTATTAGAGCATAATCAGATTTAAATACTAAAAGAAATGTCAAAATCTGTTTCTGACAGTATATTTTGCATGTATTTTTTTAAAATAAACGAATTTAATAAATGTTACTGTTTATACGCTAATATGTCTGGATCAACAGTCCATTGCTGAAGAGTAGTCGAGCGGAAAAGAACATAATCCATTTGTTCACTCGACTATGCTCAAGCCAAGTTCGGTAATACTCATTTCCATGGCAGCAATCCGATAAAATGCAAAAACGTTATGTTTTAGTGGAAATTCAAGAAAATACGATCAATTATAAAAATTCTGCGATACGAATTAGAATTTTCATTCTTTTCAAACACAAACCTCGCTCCGATACCACAATTTTAAGATATTTTAAAGTATTAAAGAAAACATCTCTGCACGATGGATTTGAGATTTCCTATGTAAAACATATAGGGAAAACATTCTTGGAATCGAACTCGGGACTGAAATCTTCGCCAAATAAAATATAGCTCGGGGATTGGCCCTGGTAGGACGAGCCTCATACCAAGTTCCATGAAAATCGGTCCATTGATGTAAAAGTGGTTAGTAGGGGACACACACACACGCACGCACGCGCACGCACGCACGCACGCGCACGCACGCGCACGCACGCACGCACGCGCACGCACGCGCACGCACGCACGCGCACGCACGCACGCACGCGCACGCACGCACGCGCACGCACGCACGCGCACGCACGCACGCACGCGCACGCACGCACGCGCACGCACGCACGCGCACGCACGCACGCAAACGCACGCACGCACGCGCACGCACGCACGCGCACGCACGCACGCGCACGCACGCACGAGCACGCACGCACGCGCGCACGCACACACACACACATACATACATACATACATACATACACACACACATACACACGCACGCACGCCCGCACATACAGGACCATTTCATAAGGCTAGGTTTCTTTTGGAAACCAGTCCAAAAACTCATTAATTTCCTTATCATCGTCATTCCCCCTGTATGGAGAAGTTTTTTTTCTTCACAAATATTCTCGGGGGGTCGCGTCGACCAAACATCCGGACAGAGGGGTCGCCTGACGACTCTGCCCGAGAACCACTGTACTAGCGCGTTTCGCTTCGCATCACGAGATCGCAGAACACCATCGACGAAAACATATCAGTTGTAATTTCTCTTTCGAATAAAAATATTACATCAAGTAGTATATGGTAATATTCCATCAAAGATAAAAATTTATTAAAGATTAACTGCACTCTGTTCAGTTTTCAAATTTAACGCCACTAATCTCTTACGTCTCTAAAAATTTCACCCGCTCGTCATTACGTTGCTCTGAAAACACTTGATTCGAATAATTACACATGCAGCACATATATAATGCCAACAGCTATTTTGGAAAGAGTACTTGTCAATCCATAGGTTAAAGAAATTTGCTGAGAATGCTTGTGGGAATATGGCGAGCGATATATAAAACGCCATTAAATAAAATAACATTCGTAAAAAATCGTAACGATATTTTTCTGGCATTTAAAAGCAAAAAACAATATATTTAAACCATTCATTTATTTACAAAACACCTAGTAATTTTTAAATCGTGAAAACTCTCAAACAGCTGAAACATTTTTGCATTTCACGTGAGTAATTTAAAGAATTCAGTAAAATTATGGCCTGAAAAACTTTTATGACGAAGTTTTGACGCCATAAATTACCTAGACTTACTTGATTTTCGCTACTATGGGACCACAAAACCTCTCGGTAACCTGATATAAACACTCATCCAGTCCGTCGAAGCTCTCGTGACTTCCTGTACGGCCCTCCGAAGCATTCACTTACTAAGAATGTGGCCCGCCATGCAGGAAAGGTTGCCGACCCCTAATGAAAGATTTCAATGTCGTTTTCCACACATCTCTCTCATCAGGGGGATGAAAAACTTTCAATTTAACCAATTGGCGTTGTTCAGTCTTAAGTCCATATCATCTTCGTTCAAGTTTTCTCTCAAATACAGCTTCTTGTATATGTATATACATATTTCACTCCTTTTCTGTCATTCCTCAACCCCCTCCGTATCCTCCAATCCACGACTTTTCCGCTGTACCCTTCCGCCCCCAATCCTCCACCCAGTGTCACTGCCATCAGTTGTCTCTGACGAAGGGATTACCCCGAAAGCTTCCGTGTTTTATGTTTTTTGTGTTTGTTTTGCGCGTGTCACTTCGACACCCCCAGCAGCTCGCCAACCTGAAGTCATCTTATTGTTGAGTGCTCACTGGGCTTCCTTATCCCAACAACTTGTTGCCATCCATTTATCCCATTTACCTTTCCTCTTCCGTAAGCATCTATATATATATATATATATATATATATATATATATATATATATATATATATATATATATATATATATATATATATATATAAGTAAAGTATATAAAGAAGTAAAATGTACGGATGAGATCAGGATTAAAATAGAAAAAGCAAAAGCGGCTTTCAGAAGAAAGAAACACCTATTTAAGGGGAATATAAGGGAAGATATATCCGCAAGAAGTTCATAAAATGTATGGAGTATAACTTTGTACGGGACAGAAACTTGGACGCTAAGGAAAAATGACATCAAATACTTGGAAAGCTTTGAAATGTGGACTTGGAGGAGAATGCTGAAGATAAAATGGACGGATAGGATGAAAAACGATGAAGTGCTACGAAGAGTAGGAGAGAAGCGAATGATTATATAGACTATTAGAAAGAGGAAGGAGAACTAGATGGAAAAAGGGAAAGAGAGTTATCAAGATATGAAGAGGACAGCGGAAAATAGGAGTATATGGAGAACCAGGTTTAACCATGAATAATCACGGATCTGTCTACGGACAGACTACCTATGATACACACACGCACGCACGCACGCACACACACACAATATATATATACACACATACATACATACATACATACCACCCGCAATATCATTTAGCTCCTGAGATGCACCCTATGTACACTGTATATACACAATATACACTATATATAGTATAATTATAACAACATAGTTAACACTTATTTCGTAAGATTTCCTAAATGTTGACGATGAGCCACGGATATATACAAGTATGTACATTCACACCGCTATTTTGAACGAACGCTTGGCGAGCTCTTTTTTTCTTTGATTTTACACTACAATTCATAACAACCCGTCCTTTTTTGAATTACACTAGCGGCACATGAATACAGAAATACTAAACATATTCATCCTGTTGTCAGGGTCTTCTCTCTCCCCTTGACAACTCTCCTCGGGACGATGGAGAGAAGCCTACTTTGCTCTCCCTACGTTCCTTCGCTGTTTTTTTCCCGTTTTCGCGTTCGTCGTCGGAGAGGTCGGACAATGCCTGGACAATGACTCCGGAGATTCTTAATGCATTTTTAATTCCGGAGCGCGAGAGGGAGATGGGAAGGGTAAAGTTGTTGAGGAGGAGAATACGTTCTCTTATCGCCCCCCAGTGTCGCTGAGGGTGCAATTCCTTTCCCCTTCCATTTTCACGGTGAATCGCGGACGCTCTCTCACTCGCCCCATATAAACATTTTTTTCATGTTCTTATTCATTACCCTTCCGACGGAATCCTTTTATTCCCCTAGCTCTTATTGTTCTCCTCTCTCATTTTCCCTCTTCTCTCTCTGTATGTCTCCAACCTCTTCTTTTTCTCATTCGTCTGTATACACTGGGTGCTTTAAAAAAAATCCGGGGGAAGGGGGCGGACGTTCCTTGTCACCCTCTCAACCATGTATCCGCGCATCTTGGACACCAAGACCTTCTCAATCTTCCCCTTTTCCTCTCTTTGTCTCTAACCAACACTCTCGAGAAACGAAAAGCAACGAGGGAGACAATGAGGATATTCTGAAGAACCAAGAAGTTGATTCTCTCGCCTAAGCAAGGAGTATTTTTGTCCTCAGTGAGGATATATATGTATGTATGTATGGATGTTTATATATATGCATGTATATATATTTTTGTCTCTCTCGCGTGCTGAGTCAGGGATCAACTCCGAAAGCTCCAATATACGTATTTAAATGTGTTTCTCCGACACCCCAGAGGATCTCTTATCTGTAAGTGTTGACTGCACTTCCTCAACAACTTGTCATCCATTTACCCTATTTACCTTTCCTTTTCTTTAAGTATTTATATATATACTTGTATATCCACAACAGCTCTTCGCCAACCGCGGATTTGAGTAACCGTGGTATAAAAATATCACCTGGTTTTGCCAACCGCGGTATCCAGCCTTCAGGAGTTTCCGCGATTCTCTGCGTGATCGTATCCAATTGGCTAATTTTACTAGCATTAAAGTTGATCTAATTGAAGAATCTGCGTACTTAATAGTCCTTTCAAGTAGTGATAGAGGAAAATGGATATTCAGCTCCAGGCCACGAGTTAGTCGGTGGGTGGAAGAGAAAATTGCATGCTAAATAAGTTCATAGAATAGAATTCGTTCTTACGAAAAATGAAAAAGGGGTATTGAAGGATGGGCGAATCTGATTCTGTGAGGTGAGGTGAGAGGAATGATCCGCTTGGAGGCGACTGTTGAAAAATGGGACAGAAGAGCTCAAGAGACCAGTTTATGGCCAGTCGAAAAAAATCGTCGTTTACTTATGTCGTATACAAGCGGAAATCAAGAGATTTCCGATTTGGATCACAGTTACATGTAAAAATGCTATTAAAGTGATCCGAATTAGTGTAGAAAATTCTCGGTTTCAGCTCGCCGGCAAATTCTCTTTTGCAATTTGAAATCGAATGGGGAGTTTCTTTTATTGCCGCTTAAATATGTTGTCGTGGCACTTCAATAAGTAATTGTAAAATTTTTGCAAATCATATAAACATAATTTACAAGACAGTTGTGATTTTTTAAATACAACATCAATCATGTGAATAGAGCTGATAAATTATATGCATATAAATAGCTTGTTTAATATCAATATAATAGGAACCATAATGAAAAATTTCACCGGCTACGCAGAAAAAAATCTCACGCAATCTACGAAAACTTAAAAAATTATTACTTGACAAGACTGCGCGCATAATTTTAGCGCATTTGGTTCCGTTCCCGCACTCCAAGAAGTCATTCGTTCGATTACGTAGCACCGTTACCCGGAAACTCCCCAGACATGTTGATTCGCCTGCGGCATTGTACCTGACAGGAAGACGGAAAGGGCGAACCCTACGCCATGACGACGACGAGCCGAAAAAACGGGTTAAAAGTCCACCATCAATCGCAAAGAGAGTGTTACGCTTCTCGGAGCGCTCGAGGACTTAATTGAAGAGGACGTGAATGAAGATTAGGGATCCGTAGAAGGAAGAAAAAATAGCTCTCTCTGAGTTCTTAAAGCTATCTCTCTCTCTCTTTCCTTCTCCCGAGCGGTCCTCTAAAAAGGGAGATTGGGAAGTAATTCGGCCGATGGGAAGATAATTCTTAATTGGGACCTAATGGAGAGATTCCTTTTTGATCCAGAACCGCACCGCGCCTAAAACTCGCATATTAATTAATGCACCCCTCTCTCGCTTTGCACGGCAAATGCGTAGCTGGACAAGATAGTGAAAAGCGAAACCGTGCAAAAAGGAACAGGTTTCGGCGTAGGAATACGAGGTTACCTTTTGAGCGCCGTCTTGAGGTTATCATCGTATCGTATGTTCCCAGCTGAGTCACCTCTTCCTACGCGCAATGGGTATCTAAGAGGCGGTGCAATGAATAACCGGATAGGAAGGGGAGAGAGAAACCTGGTGCCGGCTTTTAGGCTGTTCTTAACGAATAGCACCAAGGGGTCCAACGGCTTAACGTCCCTTCCGAAGGACGGAGTGTTGATTTGAGCGCGTTTCTCGTTTTCTCATTGGCTCGTCATCTCCTTAGTTCCAACACGCACAAATAGGGGGCCGGGCGTCCTCGGAAGAAATCCTACAGGATTCGAACCGGGTGTCGCTTTCGGTGGGTTTTCTTTTATTGGCTCATCCGGCTCCCATCCATGGCCTATCTCTTCATATTCTCCTGCTAGGCAGGAAATTGAACTAGATCATCCGATTTTTACTCGAATTCCGCATTGGGGCATTTTATCCCCTTTTCGTTTAAAAAACAGTTAATCCCTTTAAGGCTTTATACAATACTTAGATCCTAGGAACCGACAATAACGCTGTAAATAACAGAGAGTAACACTAACCAGATCCCAAATAAAAATACGCGAAGAGAAAATGAAACTACAACTGTTCATGAAGGAAACCAGAATGGAAAACTGAAATTTTAGAAAATTTTGTAATTTTTGTTATCTTTAGAATATTTGTATTTTTTGTAATTTTTGGAATTTTTTTTAAAGTTTCGGGATATTTGAAATTTTTGTAATTATTGGAATATTTGAAATTTTTGGAGTATTTGACATTTTTTGGATCATTGAAATTTTCGGATTTTTAGAAACCTTTGGAATTGAATCTTTTTTGGAATTTTGAAAAATTTCGGAAACTTCCAAAATTTTCGAAAATCAAAATAATTAAAAATTCAGAAAATTCTATACATTTCAAAAATACTAAACATTCCAAGAATTCGATATTTTTTGAAAATTCGGCAATTTTCGAAGTCGAAATATTTCATGAATTTGTCTTAATTTCACTGATTTCGCCCACTTCTCGATATTTTACACACTTGTTTGAATGGTGGTACGTAAAAGCTTGCCTTTTCACGTACCACAAAGTTAGGCCAAAGACCGTCGATTCTATTATACACATTGTTTTCCTACCAGTTATCCCTATCCCATATTATTTTACCCTAAATTGTATTGTGAGTAAAAATGCGGCATTATTAAATTTTCATCTGTTTCGTTCAAAGTAACTCAATTTTTCTGCGCACACGGACGTTCCGATCTTTGTTTTTAACCATAAGATGTCGCACGATATTTTGTAACGTAAGGGGACGCGCGCGGTCATTTTGACTGCGTTGGAAAATCAAGCAAAATATTCTTATTACCAATTGTTGCTTAATTTTTTCTTTAATTTTTAACCAAATTTCGTTTATACCATAACTAATGTAATGTAGCGACATTAATCTGTGGGCAAGTGGAAGTAAATCTTTACATGGAACAGATTCCTCCTTGTATGTTAAATGAAAATAAGCATTTAATAAAAAGTAAAACAGTGTTACAACGGGAAGTCACCTTTTTTACTCAAATTTTTAAACTGACCAGCTATTCATTGCACTACCTCATAGATACTATTGCGCGTAGGCAAGAGGGAATCAGCAGGTCGTAAAAAGATGAAAAAAAATAAAAAGTGAACATCAACTATAAAAATTGAGAAGTAAAAAAAGATCTCTTAAATTTTATTGAACTTATTGTTAGTCCTCATCATCTTCCGCTTTCTCATCTTGGATATCGAAACAGCCGACGCTTGAAGTAACCGTACGCTCTCTGCAAACATATTTTGAGCACAATACTCAACAGGTTCTGGTCTTCCTGTTTTCTTTTCGTGAATAAAAAGCACATCTTCATGGTCCATCATTCCTTTGTGCTGGTCGTTTTCCTCAGAAGTTTGTACGAATCGCCTAATTGAACGACCACACTTGGAAGGACAGCGTTGTAGCAAAGACCGTTTCTTATTCAGGCAAAAAACAGAGTAGATGATTTCCTTTCGGGATTTTACAGTTTTTAGCGGGAGTGTGGCTATTCAACACATCCGCGAATTTATAGAGGGAATAACAACTGACTTCAGAACGAAACAAAAGCATTCTATCGTTTATATAGGGCGCGAATGGCGGAAAGAAAGAGATGTGGAGTAGGGAAAATCCATATAAAAATAATGAACGCTAACACAAAGAGTCCCGTAGACCTATAAGTAAAAAGATGGTGAACTCGAGGAAAGGTACTGAGAAGGCCTGGGATGCGAGTTAAATATGAGATTATAAAACTAAGAAAACGAATCGCGCGCGGCCTTTTAGACCTCTTTAAGGGTTATGAAAAAATCCGCCTTTTCGAAAAACGATATAACGCCAGGCTCGAGGACTAGAAAAAAATTGTGTACAGCGATCAATCGGACATTTTTAGGAGCGCAAAACCTTCCTTGACGTACCTACGTCTTGGCAATCCGGTCTCGCATTCCGCACGAAATCCCGAATAGCGTCGAAATAACGGAACGAAAAATAGTCCAATAGGCTCGAAGATCCTTCGTCGCAAGAAACGAAAAGTCCGGAGAAAAAACGCGAAAGGACAGAGAATGGGGGAGGTTATAAACTGTTTTTTTTTGAGAAGGGATCGGCGTTTGGGGATTAAAACAGATCGAAATTGGATTAAGAGAGGAGAGGAGGAAGACGGCCGCTAGAAATAGCAGAAGCGAGAGGGATGGAAATGCGGTGGGGAGAAATGTCAAATCGGAGAGAGAGGAAGAATGGGAGAAAAGGAAAGAGAGTAATTGGAATACAACGATGCCACTGGTTACATTTTGGTATGGACAGTTAGGAAAATAGCTTGTTTCTGTACATTATAATGTAAACGGACGCTATATAGTTATATTTTGAGAATCGCTCCTTGTGCAGTGTTATAACAAAAAGCTCTATAACTGAAAATATTTCAATCAAAGTCGTTTCAGCCATTTTTTAATTAGACTTATTGCGAAAATCGAAAAGAATAAAATACCGCCCATTGTTGCCCGATTTGGTTCATTTCAGTAAGGAATCTATCCCGGATAGATGTCAGTGGTGCTCAACACTTTCATTGTCGCGTGCCATTTGCTCTGTGGCAGTGTCGATGCACAACTTAATTTTTAGAGTGCAATAAACGTATATGCAATATAATAATCAATTTTACCTTTTACTAGCAAAAAAATCCGACAACGATGTAAACCTTGACGGAATTTAATGAACATCCTTTTCAGTCTGAGATATAAGTGTGGAAAAATTAAAGTTTACATAAAATGCGCGAAGCACGCTGCGCCACTTACGAGATGCGGGAGCGACATAGGTTGTGCACCTCTGCCTTATGTAAATACGAAATTCCATCACATTCTGTCGAATCGTTTATTATTCGTATATTTGCCATTGGTAAGTAACATTATATATATCATCTATGAAATCTAAACATTACTTTTCGACTGAGAGGATGGAATATAATTTTAATAAACACGTATGACTCATTACACATTAAAAAAAAAATTCCAATTTACAGTTATTTTATAGGACGTATTGTCCCCCACAGTGGTATGTATAAAATCCTCATGTGGCCCTTTCGGCAAAAAGTTTGGCGACTCCTGTCGTATGGCCGCGAACAGACTACAGACAGTAAAAAAAACTTTTTCAGACACGGAGACAAACTATATTGACCAAGATCTCGCAGTCAATTTTTTCTCAAGACCGCGATAATTCCTTGAGTACTTCGTAAATGAGAAATTTAAGGACGGCAGAGAAAGGGATGGAATATATATCGGAGAGATAGAGAAGAGGAAAAGTTAATGGTAGAATGTTCACGTAGGAATCCGCAGAATAGCCAACGTTATGAAGGAAGCCATGGAGAAAGTGACGGTTAGAAAGAGAGAAGGGAAAACAGAGTTAGCACGAGAGAGAAAGGGACTTGGGAATGAAAAGGATTAGATACGAATGGAAGGAGAGGGAGAGAAAGAGATGGAAAGTGAAAGGGGAGAATGAGAGGATTTGCGGAAATAGAATAGCGGATTAGTTGGAGCGTGCGGGCGTGCGTGTGTGCGGTGGGGCGTGTGAGTGTGTGCGCCGCGAGCGTCTGAATACGCTCACGGAAGAGGAGTGTGTGGAGGGAGGGTAAGGAAAGTGCTTTTAAATCCGTGACGCCGCTTTTCGGAGAACCCTTTCTCGCGTTGCCATGGAGATCATTCTGGTCGAGCGAATAACGTGTTAACTTGCCCGGAAGATGGATAATAAGGGCGAGACGGGAGTGAGGGAGAGAGAGAAAGGGAGAAAGAGATGGGAAGAGAGAATGACATGGAAAGGGAGAGAGAGATGGAAAAAGAGGGAGAGAGAGAGAAAAAATGCTGACCGGTTTGGAATTTTATTGTTGGAGAAAACATTTCTGTCTTCGAGGCAATAAAAAATAAGTGGATTCGTCCAAACGAAACGCGAATTATTCTCGAAATGGATTTTATTCCCTTACTTCAACATTACGATTTTCATCAAAAAGGTTAGATTCCAGATATTTGGCCAGTTATTTTTTGTCTTTCATTTCCACCATCTTGGGTCTCAACTGAACGTCTTCGCGTGTAAGTCATTCAAGCGAAGACCTTAAGGATAGCCAAATGACACGATGCTGGACCTTTGAAGCACGGGTCTTTGTTTCTAAATACTTAAGCAGCGTTACTCTCCTATAAGCTAAGGACGGCGACAAGTTTGCTATGAACTCTCCGAAAGATTCCTAATTTTTCTTTAATGGTTATTTATTTCTGTGGGCGGATTAACCGGGCTTTTTGGCGATCTGATGTAAGTTAGAATTTTCCTAGATAAAAAAAATCCATTCCGAGTTTTCTTTTTTACGAACAGAGTTTCTGACAACTTTAATTTTTTATTTATTCATCGTGAATTCTGCAAAGCAATACAGTGCCAGATGAAGCGACTCCTGTTATTTTATGTTTGCAAGCAATATATTTCATAAATTAATAACATTTTTTCCCGTAGACGTCGTCTTCGTGTTAGTATGACATGTGACGTTTTTAAGCGAATAATATTTTAAAAGTCCGTATCTTTAAAAATTTCAGTCTTTGAGTTACCCTTGCTTTTTCCATTATCATTTCTCACCAAATTAACACGGGTAGTCGGAGTTTTACTGCTTATGAATTGATTAAATTCTAGAATCGACGGCATTGGCCTTAAATTTGTGGTTTTCTATCATGTCGAACTAATGAAAAAGACAAACCTTTACGTACACGCCAATTATTCACCTCACACGACCCGAGTTTCGTCCGACGATGACACCATGCGTCAAAACATGGGTCGTGTTGTTTGATTAAATAATGGGTATGTGAAAGTTTGTCTTTTTTATTACTTCGTGAATGAACTCTTTCCAACCCAGCAAAAAACATATCCTAGCCAGTACGCGGGACTTCAATCAAGATATAGTTTTCAAATTTTGAAACATTTTTAAAGTCCAACGATGTCGTAAGACGAGACAAAAAAAAACGATTATCTCGAAATAATTATCTCGGGCCGTTGCGCGTCATAGGAGAAGCGATCGGTATCAAAGTTACGATTGGATTCCTTGACCTAAGGAGTGAAAACGCGAGGGTTCGCAGAGGAGGAGAACATCAGGCCAATGGGGTATTATTTAGGCGCAGCGGGTAAGAAAATGAGAGTCAGGGAGACCTTTACGTTGGAATATGCATGTAAGGCGGGATTCCCGCAGCAGGAAAGACAATGAGACTTAATGTCTCACGGAGGGAAATAATTGAGTGTTGTGCGGCGAGAAAGATAAGATAGGGCGATAAGATCGCATGCGTTATGGGAGTAGGACGTATATGAAAAGAGCTGATAACGAAAAGGAGAGATGATAAAAAGAAAAGTTGGGAAATTAATGAGTAAAATAGACGTATAAAGGGTAAAAGAGAGGGAAAATATTATAAACAAGATGATCGAAACATAACTTATGATGCCTACTTTCCATTTAATTATTTATTTTATATTTATATTGGCGTTAATAGGTTTAAAGTCATCGCGGATATGTTTCTCTTCGTATTCCCAAATTTCATAATTTAGCGTTATAAAATACTACAAATACATTCGAACGGAATAATAAATTGATCATGCGTATTTGTGCGGTAAAAATTACGAGTGTATTTATTAGAATATACCGAATCTGAGTCCAACAATAGTTGTTGCTATGACAACACTGTCGTAATGAGTGATAAAAACTGATAAACGCATTTACGCGAAATTCTAAGAAATACAATCGATAAGCAAAGTTATACGAAAAAAATAGAATTTTCATTCCTTTCCTCCAAGAATAGTACAAAACTCGCTACGATATAACAATTCTAAGATATTTTAATGTGCATGAGAAAATTACCCTGCACGATGGATTTTAGATAGACGGAATGGTATTCGGATAATTGACAGTCGAGGTTAACTTATGACGAATATAATAAAAAAATGACAGATTTATAATTATAAGTATAATTGCTTTTGGAAAAATGCAGCAACTGGAAATACTTTCTATTGCCAAAGCTGTAACGATGGTTTTTCAATCTGAATATATTTTAAAGCCTTAAAGAATGACCCAGATGAGCGCCAAAGAAGAAATAGCGGAGATGGAAAAGAACGGGGTAGGGAATTCAGATGCAAACGATCCAAATAAAATAATTGATGCACAAAAGAAAATGAATTCGAAAAAATGACGAGGCAACGAAAGATAAAAGAGGAAGGCGACAATTAAGCGGGAGATTGGAATCGGGATGACCCGAATAAAATAAGGAGAGAAAAGTGGTTTTAAATTTGTTCGTGGATAGTGTTTTACAATTTCCAGAAAAATTAGAAGACGGAAAAATGAGGAAAAAAACATTTTTCCCCAATTTTTCCGAAAAAAATGGAAAAATTGGAAATATTGCATCAACTTATTAAAACAGAGGTAATTTTTGCCGTTTACATCTATTTATTCCTTCCTAGCACCATAAACTGTTAAAATAAATAGATTTGAGTGCAAAATTCACTATAACATTAAAATATTTATGAAGAGGATACAGGCCTATGCTGTTGCATATCCAGGATAATATGAACACTAGATTTAGAACTTTTCATTACTGCTACACTCGACTTCAAGAACATAGAAGCAACAACCTGCATTTCCTGTTTTACACAGCCTACACAGTTTTTCAGTTGAAAGTTCAAGATTTCAATGAAAACTACAGAACCTTAATAAAGTGTGTTATTTCACCATGGTCTGTTTAAATTACACGAGTCCCTTATTCAAATCGCGTCAGGTTTACCTCAGGGAAGTATATTGGGCCTTCTTCTATTCCTAATTTATGTAAATGATATTTTATCGGTGGTAGATAGTAAAGTCAGACTTTTCGCTGATGACACCGTCGTATATAAAGAGATACTCAACCGAGATGACCCACCATCAGTCGCTGAAGGAAGATTTAAAAGTCATTTCCGCGTGGTGTAAGGAATGGAAAATTGAAATGCCGCATTATCGTTCTGGAGAAGTAAGAATAGAGAAATACGTTTCGAGTACGAAATCGATAGAAGGAATACTCAAGCAGCTGAACATGTAAAAGATTTAGGAGTTACCATTTATCGTGACCTATCGTGGGACATGCACATTCGTCGTGGTTTGGGAGAAGCTAACAAGAAACTGGTGTTCATAGGCAGAAAAGTGCGGAATAGTAAAGAGAAAGTACGCGAAGCGTGTTATTTTTCATTAGTTAGACCGCAAGTGGAATATGCCTCCAGTATATGGAATCCGTTTGAGAAGGGCCATATAATTAAGTTAGAAAGAGTACAGCGGAGATCAGCCATATTCGTTAAACAAAAGTACGAACATATGGAAAGCGTCACATCATTATTGATGATCTTAAAATGGAGATCTCTGGAAGACCGTAGAAAGTGCGCAAGATTAAAGCTCCTAGAGAAATACAGATCAGAATGTCTAGCAGAGGATGTACTGGGAATAATTTAGGTTCCAACGAACATAGGTAGAAAAGATTATGGCGATAAGATACGTGAAATCGCTTGTAGGACGGAACGTTATAAAGGTTCAATCTTTCCGAGAACAATACGAGACCATAACAGGATAGACAAATCTGTGAGTAATAACTGTTAGATAGGCATCGGTGCAGTGCACACCCTGCCACCCACCAGATTGGTGAATTGCAGGGTAACATGTAGATGTAGAGAGATGTGTCGTCTTCCATTATGACATGCAAGAAGAAGCCATAGTCAACTCTGTCAGTGTTCAAAAAGATTTTATCATTAAGCCAATACGTTGTGCTGCTAACCTGCACGTTCCTAGATACAAGGGGGCAGTTTTGGATGATGATTAAATTGTCTTAACATTTGATTACATCACCAAATGGTCAGAACACCTGGGACTAGACACACCTTCTGTGCTTGCAAACCTTGCACAATATCTTGTAAATTCTGGATTCTGGACAAGAGATGCTATCTGGCAAACCGAAGCACAAAATGAGCCCCTGATGTGTTGACAAGGTTTGTGTGCTACACAGCACCTCTCGCAAGTCGCTGCATGTTTGATGAACCTCCCACCTTCTTCTGCGACCTGCGAGAGAAAATGGTCACAATTTGGGGCCATTCATACTAAATCGAGACATTGACTTAATGCTGATAGAGCACAGAAACTAGTTGCAATAAGGAGCAACTTGCAGTTAGAGAAGAATATTCATGGCAACGTAAATGTACTTCTACAGGAAAAGAGTTGTGTTACAAATCCTGCAGATGGAAAACAGGCCGAGGAGGAAGATGAGGGTGAAACATGTTTTCTTCTTTCTGACGGTTCTATCGAGTCAAACACAGGTGTCTAATAAAAATGATATGATTATGAATAAGATTCATAAAGTTTTTAATGATTCAGTTTGTTTTGTAATACTGGCACTATTTCAATTGCCGTAGGGAGTACAATTATGTTGTAAGACTTTTTCTTTTATCCTTTGTTTGTATTTCTGACAGGTATGATACGAATTAAAATGTTCCTATCTAAATAAATGATATCATTCAAACCATGTTCAATAAGGATTTTTTTCAATTTTTGCAATTTTCCACAACTTTGTGGGAAAAACAATTTTTCCTCGTTTTTTCCGATCTTCAAGAGCACTATTCGTGGATCACCAAGAGAAAAATGAGAGAGAAGAGAATAAACGAAGCAAGGAGTTGAGAAGGAGAAACTGAACGGGCTTCAATGCGAGAAGGAAATAATATATAGCGGGACATAAAGAAAAAGATAGCGGAAGGAAAAAGAGGCGTCTCCATGGCTCCCATCGCGACTGCAATTTGGGGTGAATAAAGAGACCAATGTTTTCAGAGATCAAATCAGTGCAAGCGGCATTTCTTATGATAAAAGGCGACGCGTTCGTGAAGAATGTCTGGATAAACGACAAAAACTGTGCGAGCTTCTTTTGCTACAAGTTGGAGTATCAACTTTAAAAAGTAAGAAACGCCTTTTTACTAGTTTTGCGAGTATTCTACGGCTAAAATTTTAACTCTTATATTACTTTATTGGTGAATCAATTTAAAATCAGCTCAAAAAGTTAATCAACATAAAATGGTCGAAACAATACGGTTGGCCACTTTGATTTATAACCTCCCTCGCATATATCGAATTTAACGCTTCAACATGAATGGATATTGTATGCACCTGTTACCCCGCAATACACCAAATTGGTGGGTTGCAGAAAGTATAAAGTATAATAATGTATAATAATCACCTGCCTTGTATGTCCCCGCAAAAGGAAGACTGAAGAGGTTTGGAAACTGCTTTATTTTAAACAAATGAAACTTAAGCCGTTAAATGAACAAAAAAAAGTCCAAAAGGAAGGTGACGAACGACCAAGAGAATACCGCGAGGATAGAGGATCTTTTCCACCGCGGGAACACCGAGAAATGAGCATTAAAAGGTAATACGAGAAAAAAAGGACTATTCCCATGTTGACCAACAGTTGGAGCGGCGATTATGAGTGATTCGATTCTATTATTCACTCTGAAAGAATACCTCTGGAGAGAACAAATCGAATTAAAATAAAATTTAAAAGAATAGAACTTAAAGAGAGGTTCGCTTCGGTATAATTGAATTGGGACCATTAATGACTGGAAAAAATATAAAACACTTTGACTTTTATGGAGAGAAAGAGAGAGAATAAAAGGATGATGAATGGCGGCGGAAAAATTGAAAAAAGGCCTCCGTAACCATTGAAGCGTTAAGATAAGAATGCGATAATAATTTCTTGGGCGTAATGCGGTGGGGTTCCACTAACATTATTTTTTATTGGAGGAATCCAACCTTTTTTTCTCGAGGTTACTCAATTATCGAGCAATTTAGAGGGTCAAAAGAGATCGATTGCGGGAAAGTTAACTCTCGTAATGTCTTTCATCAAAATTCAAAAGTCTTTAAAGTTATGAACTTCCGGGATGATGATTAATTAAAAAAAATCGCTTTCTTTGATCTTAAAGAATTTTATTCCAGGGATGAAACAGCCTTCGGGGATATGAGGGGCTTCGTTGGTTCCAGAAATTTTGCTTTTACTTGTTAATCTTGAACTATATCCTGTTTATATGACTCATGTTCTCATGTCAAACGACAGGAATTTCAATATCAACGCAGTAAAGAAACATTAATAACATTTTATAATTTTCGAATCCATCCATTATCATCATATGAAATATCGACGTGACGAACTTCTGCAGGGAATGATAAGCTAACTTAGTGGAATATAATTTTGAGAAACAAATTAATAAATAATAATAACAAATTCATTTCTCGTGTAGGTTTTTTGCAAAATTATCGCCGCGATGAATTCCTTTTGCGTGGAATTCATTACGAAAACTCTTGCTGTTTATATGTTTGTTACAATGGAGAATGTAAAGACAACGCAAGTTCGGCGTGGCGAAATACCGTAAATATTTGCGATAACTATTAAATTAGGGCCAATTGTGCTTTTTGTAAGGTAAAAAGCTAGCATATTAATATATTAGCAGCCCCTTATGATCCGGCTCATTATATCTCGGATTAGAATGTAACCCTGTAACCGTGGCGCGAGAAAGCGTGAAGCATAGTTTACCATAGTAAGTAAAGCTTAGGAAAAAACTTACCAAGTAATGACGTTGGAGCGACTAAATGATTGTAAACTTCATGTCTTGCATCTAGTGAACACCAAAAGATATATACTGAATAAACGCCCATTGTCGGAGATGTCGAAAAAAAACAGTACTTTAATAAACCCAAGTAAACTGCGAAGATATTGGGAAGCAAAGATTTATCCCATCTTGTCAATCATGTATGCTCATCATCATCATGCTGCTGTCCGAAGACAAGTTTTAGCTGAATCGCTGCCTCAATTTCTTTCTCTCCCCGGAAACCTCTTTTATACCTCTTTAAGTACTATATTCCTGCTTTAAATTCTCTAATATTCCTATTCCTTTTCTCCCTCACTCTGCTAATCTTTCCTTCTAAATCCTTTGTAAACACTTCTTCTCAATATGTGCCCTATCCAATTTGCTTTTCTTTTTCTGATCGTTTTTATTAGCGCCCTTTCTTCTCCAACATTCCTAATACTTCTTCGTTTCTCTTCCTCTCTGTCCATTTCACTTCATCATCCTCCTCCATACCCACATCTCAAAACTATCTAAATATTTTCCCACCTTTCTCCTTACCGTCATGCATGCTACGCAGCACTTTTTTGTTAATTCATCGATTTTCCAGGCGACATTTCACTATTACGTAGGGGGTAGCCTATATCGCGGCTTTTATTCATCCCCTGGCAACCACGTTAGAACGGGCATCTACTGTATTTCTCTGTCAATCCTCTTCAAGGCGAAAAAATAAATGACTTTTAGAGATAAGATTGCTATATTCTATCGGAACGGCAAATTTTCAACAGTGCGACTCGTCGAATTTTCGATATCGATTGACACCAATATAAATATACGCTTGACTGACATGAATAAACCATTCAATGAGTTCAGTTGGACGCAAAGGAGGAACGAGCCAAGGGAGGATTTTGGGGAAGGAAATGAAAATTTAAGCGTGACAACATAAGGTGGAAAGTTGAAGAAGAGGAGGCAGAGGGGAGATGGAAGCGACGATGCATTAAAAAGGACACGTGAGTGATGGAATACCTCGAGATAAGAGGCAGAAGAAGGCGTGGGACAGAGGTGAGTGGAAGTTTCCTACGGCCAATCTTCGGAGTGATGGCGGAGAGGAGCTAAAAATAAAAAAAATTGACATGATGGCAGGGAGAAACGTTTTGAGAAGGATCCTGGAGATGGCTCAGCCAGTATATATTTTAATAAAGAGATGACGACGAGATTTCTTGAAAATTTGAGGTGCTTAGTGTTCAAAACACATTGCCTAACACTTCTGTCTCTATAACAGGGGTGGTCAACCGGCGGCTTTATGAAACATTGGCTGCCTTACATATACCGTAATTGTCCGATTATAATGCGCACTCATATTTACCCGAATGAAAAAATAGTTTTTAAATAAAAGAACAAGGTTTTGTTTTTATTATTATCTTCGACAATATCTAATATGCAGAATTATATAAATGTATATGTAACATATTTTATCGGCTCTTACCATTTTACTGCGACTCTTCGGTGATGTCCATTGCATTACTGTGACTCCTGGTCATGCCCAGGTTAACCACCTCTGCTCTATAGTGTTAAAAAAGCATTACAAAGTACACATACAAGATTTATCTCCAAGAATTAGTTGCATTCTTTCTGTTCACTGCGCGATGAAAAATTGACTTCAAGCACGTTCTCCGTTACCTATTCATGAAGTATACTTTTAAACGTTCCCTTGGCAGCTTAGTGGATACGAGTCTTTATATTTGAGGTCTATCGTTCTTTGGATTGAATTTCGTTGATAACGAAGTTCTTACTTGAAACATCAAACAATATAATGTAAAATAAAATATATGTAATCCTTTTTTAAACTGTAAAATTGGTCGCTGAACAGCTTGATAGAGGGGATTTATGCCAGTATTATAATGAAATTAAAATGCGGCTTTAAAGATTACCGTGGTGAAAATGAATTTATAAGGCAGCTCAACCATTTTGTAATTAATGGTAGGCCTCCGACTGACTCATCCAAAATATAATCATTGATTTTTTCGCCTCACTGTCCTCTATTTTCCAGAATTTTCATTTCCACATATAATGAATGAAAACAGATTGACCTTAACATAAAAACGTAGTCATTATAAATATCTTTATTATACATATTATGACTTAATAGATGCAATTGAGATTTTTTATAATTACCATGTCAGATGGAAGATTTTCAAATTATGCACGAATAGAAGTGAGATTATCTTATCATCTGGTGCTACTTTGGACCACTAAGCATTTCTGAGAAAATTTAGCGAGAATGGCAGAGATTAAAGGAAGAGAGGAAAAGTAATAGGATGAGGACGTAGGGATGTGTCGGCAGCGTCTCTTTTTGACGCGTGCAAAGATAGTATCACACGAAAGTGACATCTCGAGAGGGGGATTTTTAAGCCACGAAATCCTTAGGAATCTCATTAAAAATATTTCCATGAGGCGTCAAAAAATATCGTGTGAGATAAGCTCAAAGCGGATTTAAAATAAGTTCGTATCTCGAGAGTAAATAAACAACCGAATTCGGTATCGAAGAGACTGCCACACAAAGCGAATTATGAGATCACGCATTTCATCCCATTCAAAATACCGACAGAAGTTTCAAACTTTACTGGGATCATACAAGTATTACGGAGAAAATCGCTTAAGAATCCGGCATACTTTTGTTACTCCAACAGAAACTACAGTACAGTTCGATAGTACATTGCCAATCTTCTTACGAAGAATTATGAACTAGCGGATCAGAAATAAAATCGTCCAGAGCTTAGTGAATTGGGCCTCACAATCCTGCAAACAAAAGAGATATCAAATTTTTTTCTAAAAACTGTAAGCCATAAAAATAGAAATACTCGCATCCATCTCCCCTCACATTTGATGCTAAGCCCTCTCCTGGCAAACTCAAATTATAGCGCTATTTACTTTCTCATATACGTAGTATATTGAGAAAGTACCTATTGTTATCGTGAAAAAATTCAACTTCGAGATTTTGTTGGAAATACATGTTTTAGGTGTCCCTGAGTCCATAAAAGCGGGTTTCGCCATGATGTCTGTCGGTATGTTCGCGTACATGAAATCGAATGATATATCGTATTTGTGCAATATGTCATATTTTGCAGACCCCTTTTTCATAAAAATGACATTGCACAAAAATTAAGGGTAGTTTATTCCTGGCGATCTTTTGAAAAATTTTGTTTACTCGAAAATGGCTCCAGAGAATTTTATTAAAATCAAACCAATTGTAGAGCCTGATGCCACAAATAATACTACGTAAGCCATATATCTCTTGAACACTATATACCGTCCAGTGACATTACAATGTATGCTAAACTACCTTACCTAAACCTTATGACGTCACGCTTCCGCCGCGATTCATTCAAACTATTACTACAGCCTTACTGCTACACTAAATCGAATGATAACTCATATTTATAGATAATATCATTCATAAAATACATTCCTAAGAGATAAACGATATTGCGCAAAAATTAAGGGTACTTTATTCTTGGATATTTTGAAACAAAATTAGATTTACTCAAAAATGGCCCTAAAGATTTCGTTTAAAATGCATCCAAATGCAAATAATACTAACTAAGCCATATATCCCAAAAAAGTTACTATATATCGTCCAGTGGTATTATTTCTGTGTAAGACGCTCAGCGCACGCGTCAGAGGGGAGAGATAATTTCGGGGCAAAAAGTGTAGTGAGATCAAACGTATGTACGTATATGAGAAAGTTTGTGCAATGTATATTGCGCCGTTTATTTCCAATTGATAGCAATGCAGTTTGTTAAAACTAGCTCGCATTGACACTGGAAGTTCAGAGTAATATTTTGAAATAAAAAACGAGAGGTTTTGTCCCATCTAAAGATTAAAAGGTAGGTAGCATTTCAATCGATGTCACCTTATGATCAAGCTAACTCTATAATTGATGGGTTATTAATAGAAAACTCATAACATTTTAAAGAGAAAATACCATCGAGTAATTTTTAGAAAAGATCGCTTACGAGGATTTCTATCAGAGCCAATTCGACAACTGACGTGAGTTCGTATTTAGGATGGGAACTGATGCGGTGTATGCAATGTCTCAAATATAATTAAATATTTTCGATTGTATACCGAACTATTAAAGAACCTACTATGAAAACCTACCTGTGCGCTTGGATACCTTTTTAGTCGAAACCCGCTGATGGAATTCTAACTTCCTAATGTTGTTTCGAAGGAAGTTTTATCCGTGTCTCTTTATCCAGAGCAAATTTTTGTCGAAGACCAATATTGCTAAAATGCACATAGGTTGAACGCTTTTCTATGCTTAAAACATGAGATGAGCGATAAACCGCAACGGAAGAATGCTAAAAATATACGAGCATTTGAATTTTTCATTCAATTCGACCGGATGATGCATTCAGGGCACGAAACTCGCGGTAGAAATGTCGTTTCACTCCAAAGCTCAAAAATCCTCCAAAAACCTTTGAAGGACGCAAATACGGAAAAAATGTCGTTCGTTCGCATTAATATCAAGGTACACAAATGGATCCTCGAAATTTAATGCTGATTTCATTTCTCCGCACGACGAAAATTTATTCTTGTTATCTGCTATTCTTTCCGCCGGTTGAACGTTTCTCGAAGAGCTCGGCGCGCAAGGGAGGAATGCAGAACGACGTCATGAACGGTGCGGTGCGCATTCGAATGACTCGAGAAATTTGAATAAGAGCGGAGGACATTTTGCGGGATGGATCGCGATCCTACAAAATATTTTCTTAGGAAAAAATGCCAAAATGAATAACAAAAAAATTCGTCGTACGGATCAAAGCTGTCGTTTCTTCAAACAGTTCTTCGGTCGTTAAATCTATATATAATCGGCATAAAGTATGTACGTATTCGTATTTTAAGACAGTAATGGAAACCCTTTGACCGACACTATACAAATACATGGAAGTTTGGTATTTGGAGCAGTTGAGAAAAATGTTTCTGCAGTATAATTTTTACTTTCCCCTGCATGAAGTATACGAGAAGAAAAGTGTAATGCAGAGCCGGACAAGAGCGAGGCACACGCCTAGGGCGCAACACACTTAGGGGAGCAACGAATGGCAATTAGAACTTATAAGTGTAACGTTTTATGTTAAGAATATATTTTATTTCACTTCTACATTATATAAATGACTTACTACTTTGAGAGGTAAAATTGTATAACTGTATACTTTCATTAGGATGGAGGCGTAATTTATAGACCTTGCCTAGGGCACAAAAATATCTTGTTCCGCTTCCGTCTCATTGTAACCAGTGACATTTTTTTTACGGGATAGAAGCGTGTAGGCACGATAAAGTTTGTTCGGTTTGTCTCACCGAACCTTTCAGGTATAACCTTTTATTCACTAGCAGTTGATCGCTTTTAATCTTTTAATTAAAGGAAATTTTAAAAAATTGTTTGCCTCCCTTCGGAATGTTCCCATTCAACGCACGCTGTACAGCTAAATTTAGCGTCCATTTTCTTTTACTTTTGTTTCTTTGTTGGGTGAAATTACCTAGGGAGTAAAAGATACCATCAAGAAGAAGATTTAAGCCTTCGTGACTGATGTAGGATTCCGGAACAAAAGGGTTGGGAGGGTCTGTTTTGAATGCATCCGTGTATACGTCAGCGTAATTCATTTCTCCGCGGCGAAGCGTTTAAGGAATTGAAGATAAAAGCTCTGACTTGTTTATGCGCAGCGGCGTTTTACCTGTTGTTTTTTTGCGCAAATGTCTTCGCTATCCTTTTCTTTCTTCCGGACAAGAACTAACGTCCTCGCGAATTTTCTGCGAAGGAAGAGAGAGAGAAAAGTACTTTGAATGCCAGAAGGCATTTAATTATGCGGAGTAGCGGGGCGCAATATTTCGGGCGCGGGTCCTCTGCCGATGATTTTTAGGTTGGATAATAAGGGCAAAACAGAAATAAGAAAATGACCTCGACCTTGTAAAAAAGAGGAAAAATCTCGACTTGGCTGGGTCTTGAGATAATTGCTTTTTAGGGCTTTTCGTCATTGCTGAAAAGCACTATTAACTTCGTGGTGTCCGTTCGTCCGTCCGTCCGTACGCATATATCAGGGAAGAATTGGTTGACCGATTTCAACCAAATTTAGTACATCGAATCTTCACATAAATATAGAACCAAATGGCATATTTAGACTCAGCAAAAGTGCCACAATTGAAAAATGAAACTTTAATTAGCAGGGATACCATCATATAAGGAAATATAATTTTCGGATTTCAAAGCAAATACATTAGTGCACGATTATAATACGGATAATTAGACGAAAAGCACTTCTGTATCGCGGTAAACCCGTATACATCCCTACCTGTTCCTATGTTTCATCGCATCTTCCGTCCTTTCGCCAAAATCGACAGGCTGCAATATTTTCCTAAGCGCGATTATCTTACACCATCAAGGGAAAAGGTCTCTAGTTTATTTTACCATATCAATATAATTACCTTATCTTTCTTGACACCAGCTTGATTTAAGAGCGTGCGGGCGTGCTCTCGATGTTTCCCATCCTCAGCTTGGGGCATCGCCCTTCGCTTCGATAAACTACAGCAGCGCCGACGCCAAGTGATGCGAGAGATTCGCGAGTAATCGATCACAAGATGGCGATTTTATCCCGAAAAAAGGCGTCTTGTTTCTCACAGTAGCCTAGACCAAGGTTCCTCGAGTTACGCCCCCTCTCGATTATTTCATGCGACCTTCCGTCGCAGGTCAAAACGAGCCGACCCACCAATTTATAAGGAGGGGGAGGAGGGAATATACAACACTGAATTCTTTATCAAGTACACATAATACAAACTTCAACAAAATAAATAAAATTTCGAAGTTCATTTGAGACATGAAATGCGAAGGTAGTGTATGGACTATAATAATCTAAGAGGTTGATTAGCCAGAAATTCCATTCCGTAGTGTATGGAATGGAACAAAAAGAGTGCTGCATGCATGCTTTAGTTTTCACCCCAACTTGTGTAATTACTTGTGAAAAAATGTCTATTTAGATTTACAGCATTGATCTATTTACATATCAATTAATATTGATATAATGCTCAACATTTGGAATAAGTAAACTCATAGAAAGCTATGATACCCCTACGATAGGAGGTGCGGTTCCGAACATGCCATGAAAACTACAATGTGGCTCCATACCATGCCATGAAAACTACAATGTGGCCCCATACCATGCCACAAAAACTATAATGCGGCCTCCAATTTGTCACCAGTTGAGGACCTCCGCCAAAGACCGGCAAAAGTAAAAAAATGGCATTAATATATTTAGGATTTCGTTCCCTGTCATCTCATATATAAAGAAGAGTGTCTGTCTGTCTGTCTATCCTCTGTGCCATCGGACACCGCATCCACTTTCAATTAGGGGATGATCGAGGGCTATATTTGCTTCCAATTTCAAAGCCCCAAGATCGATTCCTGGAGCTTTTCTTTTTCCCATTAGAATAGCATGGAAATGAGTGCACCGCAATTTCGCCTAGCATTTTAAAATTATTCATGTGCATCTTAGAAACCCGGGGCTTGAACCAAAAGAAGCCAATGAGAATGTTTGTTATTTTCATACTCTCGATTGTCGAAGAAGCATAAAAGTGACACGCAAATTCGTTTTGAACCTGAAAATTCGATTTTTTTGAACTGAAAATCTGGCGCTCACGGCGACCACAAAATACGCGAAAATTTGGTAGCGGTGGCTAGTTCTAGCTGAAGGGCGACGAGCCTTTCCTTCCTCTCCGAAGTATCACTTTTCGAGTCCAGGTGCAATTTTTTATTCGTTTACGGGATTTGCGCGTGAAGCAGTCTTGGGAAATTCTCGAACTTTTATCCTAAAATAAACGCTTTAATCTTAAATATTTGTTACATAAATAAGGGATTTAAATGTATTTCTTACCTCGAATTAATTCGTCTTTTTCTTATCGCTCTTTAGTCTTTCCTCAAAAATAATTACCTTGAAAAGCGTCATCATTTAAAATTTTATCGTCTTTTAAAAGTTGTAATCACATACCTGGACGTACGTTTTTCAATTTGTAAACCAATACTGCCTTACCTCCCTGTTTTTCATTCAATTTAAACTACTAATGAGAACTTGAAACCTACCAGCGTGCAGGTACATCTCAGTCCCTTAATTTCTAAAAAAGTATTCACCATATCTTTATAAAGGGTAAAATTGATGAGCTATAATTTTGAAATTCAATTTCACGTTTCTGTTTAGCAACCATTTACCGACAAATATACACTTTTTCGAGAAATATAACGAAACATTAGTTAAAGCTTTGAAGAAGCTGAAAATGTAGCTCATTCCTCTAACCTTTAATTATTTATTACTCATCAAATATTGATTATGAAAAGTAAAATATAAACATTATTTTGATATTTTCAATTGTAGGGCTTTGGGACCTCGGTATAAAAGATCGGTTCATTTTGAATACCTGATTGACTGCAAAGTTCGCTCTTTTCTTCTCTGCGTAGGCAATGTTCCCTTTCAAGGAAGAGGTAAAGTCAACTCAGGGTAACTTGAGCTCTAAGAGCTAAGAAAAATTAGAGTGCGAGAGAGCTCTCAAAATAGCTTCGGCCAAACAGCCCATCGTTGTCACGTCGTGAACAAACGCTGATGCACACTCATTTCCTAAAGTATTCCGACAATTTGAGCGGAGTTGCTTTCGCGGCAGACTGAATTTTAACTTCCTATCTACGTGAATGTTATGTCAGTGGGTGAATATGTATTCCTGTCGTGATGCCCCTACGTCCTTTAAGGTTTATCTGTACTATAATTTCAAATGTTTGGATGTATGTTATGCTATACAAATCCACACCTTCAAAGGTATCGTAACGAAACTTGGCACGATTATTGGATTATTGGGGGCACCAAGGGAAAGGCCGTAGATTTCCTATAAAAAAGTTATTCGCATTTTTTTAATTCCCGGTAAGATATCACGTGAAAATTGACATTTATAAGTGCAGGCTTTCATTCATTTGCTTATATAAATTCGACAAATTGACATAAGAACTGCGTACTGCGTATTTAAGAAAAATGATCATAGTTTCTTATTCTTAAAGTCTTTGACTCGAAATCGCTCGCATTTCACGTTTATTCACATTAATTTGGACTAAATTTGCATTTTTAACGATAAATACCTTGACACCAATGACATTGTTAAAGCCCAAGGATTTAATGTTGTTTCGGTTTATTTATTTAGTTACTTAATAAATATTCTTATTTAGTGAATCGTGCTCAAACGCGGTGTAATAATATAGTATATTATTTAATTTAAATTCGAATTTAACGTTTTTTTTTCATGCTGTTATTTACGTATTTCATTTTGTTTGATTTTAAGTGCGATTAATAAATTTATTAATTAGTTGATATATACTTAACCTTAATATTAAGACGTAGTAAATTAGTACAAAAGGTTAAATAGTATGAATTTAAAAGGGGACAGGAACCCGTGCGAAGCCGGGTAATTCTGCAAATTATTGTATAAAATACCGACGTATTCTCGCGTATCGACCGGAGTCAACAAAGATTATTCCGCGCTTTGGGCGATCGTGTGAACGTACTATTATAATTCGCCATTATTATTTGACAGTCATTCTTGCGTCGTGATGATAGCGTAAGCAGGCCCATGGAATTGTTTTTGTCCAAGTGAGGGGGTTTTGGGGGAGGGCTGAAGCAAACTCGCTGCGTAATTAGTTCTAGTAGTAAAAGTACGAGTGGATTTACGAATCGATTCGACGACTTCATCGGTTTTATCGAATTCTCCGGTTCGATAATATTTGTTACGTAACGGAAATAGCAAAAGTGACAAGGCAAAACTCTCAAAAACAGTCGAGATATGCGCGTTTAAAAAGGTTAAAAAAAAACACTTCTGCGAAGTTTCTTCTTCCATTACTTGCTACTTGATAGCATCCTCCGTATATTCCGCATTAAACACCGACGTAAGAAGTCGGTTTGGCTGACGAAATGCACTAGAGTGTAATGCGGTATATCTTTCTTATAATTTATTGAGTTGAATTGTTGTTGCAGCCACCATCATTTCGTTTCACTTCGTTATTAAGTGGACTTCATTTTCGAAGACGAGTGCTAGGTAATTGCAAGATAAATCAATCTCCGAACTATGTGCGACTGCTCGGTAAACACGCAAAATTCTGACTGACTGCGCCAAGTTTTTGTGGGTACCACTAGATAGTTTAATTTATTCGTGCGCACGCAACATTTGGAAAATGAAGAGAAATGGATTATCTACGACGAAAAAATTAATGAAAATACGTCTATTTTCTTTCATAAAAATGTTAAATATAAAGTTTCCCGTTGACCTGATTAATAGTTTTTAGTTAGAGCACCCACAAAAAGGCTGTCACACACACACACACCGACCTCATCGAGAAAATGATGAAAACGTGTTCAGGAGACCTCAAAACTTGCATTTCCATTGAAATCTCGAAGTAGATTTTTTCATGAAAACAATACTTTCCCCTATACTACGTATGGAGAAAGTAAAAATCATGCGAAAATAATAAAGAAAATAGTAAGAAAACTCGTGGTTATATTAAATATCATTTTGACATCGTAGGAATATAGGAAACATTATTTTATGCATTTATAAATGGAAATAAAAGTTGATACTTTAAAATGTTTTAATACTCAGTTAGTGCCCCCTCCCCTTCGACCGCGAGCCCCTACGCATTGCATAAACTGCGTAGGCTGCGTCATATACTTCAACTGGAAAAATTCAGTGGCATTTCCATCCGGATTTCATTTCACCCGATAGTCGATACTATTTTGTGTGGGATCAAAGGTTGGAAGGGGCGTTAGCACCTACGTTATAACTTCCAGGGGAGAAATGCGAGTCCTTTACACGAAAAAAAAAACGAAATGACGACAAGAATTTGAGGACAATTATTTCTCTTTACACTTGGAAATTTCAGCAACAAGAAACTGAAATTCATAGGACGATTGCTTGTCGTTGGGTCCAGCCGAGTCGCCGGTAACTGGGGAACCGCTAACCAGGAGGCGAGCCTTCGAGGTCTATGCAAAAGTTGAATTTATTTGAAAAGTTTTCGACTCTGTGACGAATCGACGCCAATTTCGAGGATCGCTCCGACGTTTCTTACTTATTTTTTCCAGAGGCGCTTTCATATGTCGATCGGGAATTTTCTCCGACACAATGATGGGATTCGCAGGAGGATTTCATTTCCCCGAAAATGAGAGGGAAGGGGGATGAGTTCCCTTCCGGTAAATATCCGGCATTGGAGAAGAGTCGATTCGCCATCTACCCAACGATCGATGCATTGGATCGGGAATCCCCATCTAGGGCATGTAATATTGCCGCTTTGACCTTTGAACCGATCTTTTACCGATAACCTCTTATCTATTCGGATATTTATTTAAAAGGAAACAATTTACAGCGTAGGAAGACGGAGGCCGAACGACCTTGGCTGAAAATGGACGACAGAGACGTGGAAACTTTAGCAGTGATGGAAAAACGGTAGGCTACGAAGGGAAAAGCACATTTTGATTAACTAAATTAAAAAGTGAAATCATCACAGTCTCCAAGATATATGAAAATATTTTAAATAATAATTACCATCTCAAGAAGAAAAATCTATCAATTTGTTAGAGCGTTTAATTTGAAAAACGTTTATACATGTTTTCGCTCTGCCTAACAGTCTGTACTATCAATTAAACTAAACGATAAAAGATGTAAGACAAATTTGCAGGGTGTATGTGATATTTGATGCCTAATTAAACTGGCAAAGAAATTATGTGGAGAAATCGAGTCTTCAAAAATTTCAAATTAAGTTTCTGAGAAAACGGTTATACAATCAGACCCCGATTTAGCTCCGCCATTTGTACATCACTGACATTGACGCTGAATCGGGGGTGGAGATATATCGGGGTATATGCTAACTCTATCCTATAAATAAAAGAGAATGTTTGTCTGTCTGTCTGTGGCAACCATAACTCTTCAAAAAATAAACGTAGGAGCTTTAAAATTTGGTAGCTGCTTTAGATTGATCCTGAAAGTAGCAGTGCCGAAAATAATTCAAATTGGTCCAACGGGGGCCCGACGGTTCACATTGTTGGTCCAAATGCCGGTTTTTTGATGATATCTCAGCAACCAATTGACCGATTTCGATGAATTCTCCAATAATATCAATGTTTCGATAAGATATATTTTCGAGCCTAAAATGGATAAAATCGGTCTACGGGGTCAAGGATTGCAATGTAGGGTCGATCCAAATTTCACGATTTCGAGGGGTCCCCGTGGAACGGTCGGTCAAAATTTCGGCAATGTCCGTCTGCCTGTACGTATATTTCAGAGAAGATCTGGCTGAACCGATTTCAATCAAATTAGGTAGGTACATAGAATCTTCACATAAATACATGACCAAAATGATATATTTGGACCGGATAGACCAAGCAGGGGTGCCAAAATTGCAAAATAAAATTTTCTGTAGCTATGCTTTTAGAAGGAAATGGCCGAACTGAATTCAACCAAATTTGGTACATAGAATTTTCACAGAAATTCACGACCAAAATGTCATTCTTCAATCCGATTAACTAAGTAGGATGCCACAATTGCAAGGTTAATCTTTTCGGTAATTATGCCTTTGGAAGGAATTAGAATACCCAAATTCAAACAAATTTGGTATATAGAATTTTCACAGAAATTCATGACCAAAATGTCATACTTCAACCCGATTAACTAAGCAAGGGTGCCACAATTGCAAAGTTAATCTTTTCGGTAATTATGCTTTTGGAAGGAATTGGCAGACCGATTTAAACGAAATTTTATATGGAGTTGTGCAAGATGAAAAAAAAAAGATTTTTAGGATAGATATGCAAAGAAGAGCTGCCAAAATAAAAGTAATAAAAATTTTCTTTTTATAAGTGTTTGTGTTGAACTCTCCCCATCGATTTGAACTATATTATAATATTTATTATGTATACATATATATAGCCATAATAGCATATTTGAACCGGATCAATTAAACTGGGTTGTCACAATTACAAATTACTCTTTCAGTAACTATGGATTTGGAAGGAATCGGCTAACTAAATTTTATATATATGGTTTTTACAAAATACTATAATGATATCAAGATTTTTAAAGCGGAGCTTAAGAGCAGAGCTACCACAATTAATAAATAATAACTTTCCCGAGCGTAGCTGGGCTAGTGTATTAATAAAATGGAAGTCTTGTTCACATCGATTCATGAGCGGCATGCGGGAGTGGAACTATATACGGGTGCGCTAAATCGGGGTTTGACTGTAGATAGAAAGTTAAAAATTGTCACTATTTGCGTGAGTTTTAATGCCATCTATAACACTGAAGAAAATTTATTATGAATAATCGGGGAGCGTCTGTGGATCCTCTAGATGGAGAAATCAGAGAGCATCAGGAGGACTGTTTTAATAATGTTTATATCAAAAGCCAATAGTCATTGGATTAGAAACATAAATTGTGTAAGTACATGAATATACTTTTTTAAATTACTTCTTAAATAAATTAATTTATGAGATGTTTATATTATTCAGCTTATGAAGAATTTTAAGCCTACAATTTTAAATAAATATCAATAAGTAAAACGCGCTGTTTCATACTGCGTCAGCCAATAAAGCTACCATTTTTACTTTCTCCATATACGTAGTATAGGGGCAAGTACGTATTGTATTCATGAAAAAAATCGACTTCGAGATTTCAGCGGAAATACACGTTTTAAGGTCCCCTGAACACATTTTGACCATTTTCTCGATGATGTCTGTGTGTGTGTGTATGTAATTAAAAGATTTTTGTGGGTACTCTAACTCAAAAACTATTAATCTGGTCAACGCAAAATTTTATATTTAACATTTTTATAAAAGTCACAAGAACTAATTAGTTTTTGGTAAAAATCGGTCAACGGCAGTGGGTGTTTACCTTTGTCACATTCGTTATTTTGAAATATTTGCTTTGGTATTTTATAAATGTAAAAATGTACTAGAATAAATGATGTAGGAAATTTAATTTTCTACATTTGTTTGAAACATTTTCCCATTTAATGCATTGTTTAAGAGATATCTTATATTTTTAGCTGCCACCACCACGCCACCTACCGACGACTATTGTTAACAATTGACGCTCAGTTACGCCTTAGTAAGGCTGCATTTTCTTTTCATAATTGTTGGAGCTTTGTGGCTATATCCAATATCAGAAGGCTATGGTTTGAGTTTATTTCTGTTATTTCTAAAATCTAAAATTTTCTCGCAGTTTCTTAAAATATTTATTATTGTGTAACATATTTGGAACATTTAGAAATATTGCAGATATGGAGAAAGTCGTGTGGTGGCCACATCAGATTTTTTGTTTTAGTTTATGGTATTTTCAAAATGATACAATACAGACGATCATGCTAGAAACAAGAAATACTTGGACTTTACAGCCTACCACAATTTGAGCTTACAAAAAAGAAAGTTTATAAGTCGATAATTGCCGAAGGAATCGAAATTTTAATTACATGGAAATCTAAGTTATTTAATTGAAGAGTTGAGGTTCGTATAAATTCAAGTTCAGCCTAAAAAAATTCTGCGAGCCCTCAAAAAAACACGTCAAATGGAGCCCTGCTCTTGGAAAATCGCGTTGTTTAATTAAACTTTTTTATTTTTGAAAAATATGCCATAATAAGCAGCATGGTGATTATATAAGTGAAACATAAATACTTAATGTGGGCGTAACTATCTGCCCCGAGCCACTCTCTTGCGGCAGACGTCGCCGGGAAGTTGTCCGATTTGGCAGCCACGACAACAGGTGGTTTTGGCGTCGCGGTAAACACCCCGAAAACACGGTGCGGTGGAGAGCGGTGTGAGAGACAAAAGCGAGAAAGAAGAGAGGAGAGAGAGGGAAGGAGAGGGAAAGAGAAGGAGAGAGGGAAGAGAGAGGAGTGGGGAAGAGAGGAAGAAGAAAGGGAAAGAGGTAGAGAGAAAAAAGAAGAGGGAAAGCAGAGAGGGAGAGAAAGAGGGAGGGAAAGAGAAAAGAGGGAAGAAGGGAGAGGAAGAGAGAAAGGGAGAGAGAGGGAGGGAGAGAGAGAGGGAGAGAGAGAGAGAGGGAAGTAGAGGGAGGGAGAGAGAGGGAAGTAGAGAGAGAGAGAGAGAGGGGAAAGAAAAAAGAGGGAAAGAGAAGAGAGGGAAAGAGGAGAGAGATGGAAAGAGAGAGGATAAAAATTCCTGAGAAAAGGTTGCGACGTCATAACCAGAGGGAGCGTGTAGGGATGAGAAGAGGCCATCTTGCTCCCCTCTTTTAATTGCCTAATTAGGTGGTCCATTTTGGAGAAGGAAGGAGTTACCTGGGAGCAAGAGGAGAGAGATGAAGAGGAAGCGGAGGAATAGAGGAGAATGGGTTATATCGGAGGAGGAGAAAACGAAAGAGAAGCCAGGCGTTTGATAGGCAAACATAAATTCATACTCGGTTGAATCGGCAATGGATTCGTTTTGTCGAGTTTGGCACCCCGCTTAGTAGTGGCACGCTAAATAAAAACTGAAAGCGAATATCTGTTTATTTTTCCATTATTCCCTTCATTCATTCCCTTTTTTTGCCTCCTCCATCCCTAAAAAATGTCGAACTTCCCTCCTCTCCGCGATCTGGCAAATCACCATGGATACGGAATAGGACTTTATCATCCTGAATCGTAGCTAAGGATTAGAGAATTCGAGTTATCGTTTTTAACACTGGCTTCGTTTGCTATAGTGACGTCCGTGTGAATTCAAAAGGACGCCATTCGTTCGTTTTTTAAATTACAACATTACGATCTATTAGTAATTGGAATTATGAGCACAAATTTTAAACCCAATGGAATGATTCGAATTTTGTTGTTAGAACGTGAATATTCCTGTAATCCTGAAAACCAACAATGGTAGAGCTAGAAATTAATGAACCAATTCTTCTGCTATTTTTCATGACTAATTAGAAAAAATAGGTTTTACCATTGCATGGATAATGCCTCAATTTAACTCTTAAAAGAGAACTACGCATTTATCTTATAACTAGAGTAAGTGCCAGTCAAAAACGGCTGTGTGTGTTTCTGGCAAATCAACCTCTTGGATTATTACAACAAAAATGTCGGGACACGATTTTAAACGTTCTCGAGTTAAATCATAATGTACTCTTTCGTGCGTGTATTAGGAAGCTCGAGTTTTGACAACAATACAAAATTTTCCCCATAATATATGATTTAAAAGATATATTTGAGCGATTTCGAATATACGGCAAAAATTGGCAATAAAAATAAGGCAGTTTATTCATTCTTCTTTAAAACAGTAGATTAGAGTATTATTAGCAAAGTGAATTGAAAATTTCTCCCATTTAGTGAGAGAAAGTTGCGTTATAATCGACAAATCGAAGCTACTAAAAGCCCGATAAACACAGATATAAGGGAACAGGAAACTTAATGTGCATAATCGAACCACTATCACTCTGACTATTATTCAAAACTTCAATTATTCGAGTAATCTATTATTCATTTCCTGCATGTAGTAATGAATTCCTGCAGATCCAAGTTTAAACAAGTCGAAAATTGACAACTTCCCAAAGGGTTCGAATAATAGAGCTTTAATCAGTAATCTATTTTTCACTCCAGATATCCTGCATGTAGTAGTGAATTCCTGCAGATCCAAGTTTAAACAAGTCGAAAATTGACGATAACTTTCCAAATGGTTTGAATAATAGAGCTTTACTCGTAAAACGTGCACTTTTTCGAACCAGCGACGGAGGAAAAATTCCGTCTTTCTTTTTGACATGGAAGAGAACGTGTCTTTCAGAGAGAAAAAATTCCAAAAAGGCTAAAATTAGAACGAGCAACCTGCCTTTGATTTGCGGAATTTTCTCGCTGCAAACTCGTCCGGGTGCCATTAGTGAGGAGACGTGACGGAGAAATAGCGCGAAACGCGTTGGTCCGAAGGGAAATCCGCTCCGCCCTCTGGTAATGTTAAGGGAGACTAATCTCGATACGGTTAGAGTTGCCCCCTTTACTTTTCTCTCTTCCTTTCACACATTTTCTACCTCTCTCTTTCCCTTATCCCTCTTCATTTCCATATTTCTCTGCCTCTTTTGTCCCACTATCTCCCTTTGTACCACTATTTCACAATTTTCAATTCATCCACTGACCATCCAAAGCGCACGCGACGAGGACAATTCTCCCGCTCGATCTGTCTGTCACAGGTCCGACCGTCGAACCTTCCTCCCTAAAAAAAAATAACCACGACGGCTGAGGCCTTCATTACGCGCGGATTGATTAGATCCTGGCGACGTGTTCCGACGATCGAAGGACGCCGGGAAACAAAAGCAAAACAATCGAGTTGCGTCGGCCGGATGAGATTTTCATTCGGGTTCAACCGCCATTTTAAAAAAAACCGTATTAACGTGCGATTCCTCCGCTCGCCTGTCTTTATGTTTTAGCTTCGCATGAACTCATACAGGTCGACTTTTTCTCGTATCCCTGGAAACGTTAATAGTGAACAATTTTATAGCTCCATCTAAATTACTATTATTGATTTATGCGTTCCTTCTAAAGAATAAAAACGGCTCTTTTGTATGGAGACTTGGTAACTGAACCCCTTTGCCCTTTTACCATAATAGGTTAGAAAAGGTACTTCGTATAAACCTTCTAATTTGCGGAATGCGTATTAATGGAAGTGATAGAATTGCCGTGATAGTAATAATAATATAAATAATATTTTACAGTTATGTACGACCTATAATCTTTTCTAAACTTAGCAAATGATATTTTCACGTAATGCGACGTCATTTTAAATTTAAAATGTATTAATTACGGCAATGCGTTCTTTACTTAATATCCTTTCCAATTGCAGCTATAGACTTAGACAACTTGTTTTGAATGTGTTATTCACAAGAGTAGTCAAAAAAATTTTGTTTTTAGGACAAAAATACTTATCGACCCTTAGAAAAAAACTAGATCATAAAGGGAAATTTAAAACAAAAACAGCTAAAATCAAGATTAAGAACCATCATTTAACTAGGTAAAAGGTAAGTCATTTTCAGGAATTTTTAATTTTTTAACTACCAAGTTTTACTTTATTGACAAGGTAATTAAACATAAATGAAAACAAAATCCGTTTTTGATGGGTGCCAGATTGTTGATCCATCGTTGAAACTTCACGCGAAATCGCACGTCTTTGGAATATTACATTAACAGAAGTGTTTTTTACAATCGATTGGAAAGCGGCCTATCTCTTTCCAAGGCTTTGAACTCGGTCCCACAAACGAAGAGGTTCATTAACGACACAAGAGAGAGGATTAGCAAGTTAATATTGGAATGAACAGATCTCATTCTTATATCGGGTAATGATTTCACGCCACATGATCTCTCTAAATATACCTTAATTAAGAATGCCAAGATATTTATTTTGTAGTAGACTGTAGCTAAGCTTAAAAAGTTCCATGCAGAATCAGCTTACAGCCGCTAATAATCCGCGCGGGTTCTTAAATAAAAATGCAGTCGGTGGCACATTTGCAGCTGGTATATAAGGAGTGTATTGCAACCGATACCGTCGCAATTCTTCAGAGAAACATTAATAGACGACCTTTTTGATCGAGGTTCTCAAGCTTCATTACAAAAGTAAGCGGCTGAAGATACTCGTAACGAACTAGCATCTGAGGCTAAATTAAAACGTCCGGCATCCTCGCGTCAATCCAGCACGCTATTAGAATTCACTCAACCATAAATAACCACAAAGAGAAAAGACACCGCAAACAACATAAAAAAGAGTACCCTTTAAACTACGATTTTATAACGCATTTCCTGCCGTTCTCCGGGGAAATCGTTTCCGTCATCAAAGTAGAAAGCGAGGAAGGCTGAACTCGACGAGTGAGTTGGTGCGGAATCGTTTCCCATTAAAGGGCAATTTATAAAAAAAACCAACATCGGGAGCAGAGTTGACGCGTGAGATGAATGGCGCCGTCAAATAGGATTTCCCTTCCGCGGATTGCCGCTTTGAAACGACCTCCAAATCAGCGCACGAGTCGCATTTCATGTAGATTTTGAGCATCGTTAGATCGACTGAATCGCGCTCTTGCGGGAACAGGAGAAGAAAGAAAAACGGGACAAATCGACGGGTGAGGCGAATTTAGTCGGCAATTTGAAAGAGCGTACGTGACTGAATGAGCGGTGCCAATCAAAACGCTTCGATTTCGAGGTCGAGGGGTTCGTCAAGTTCAACTGTCGCTGACACTTGCGATTTTTTTCAGAACGCAATGTTGGCCGTGCACTAAACAGGGAAAATTAACAGGCTAACTAGTTAATCAGTAATTTCTGATAAACATAATCTTTGGGGAATAAAGAATGTTATGCGTCATCATTGTTGGTAGATAACTATTTAAAACTTACAGAAACACCATAAAACAAATTTTCATGTATGATAGCAGTTGTCTCTTGAACAACGCCGGGGTCACATTCTCGGAAAAAAACCGCGTTGCGTTTGTTTAATACTTCACGAGGAAAATCACTTATTCGGATAGGTTAAGAGATTTATCACACCAGATACTTACGTACAATGAGGTATGCACACAGTTCATTACTAAATTTTTATATGAGTTGGGAAAAAAGTCTCAAGTACATTTAATCACATACAGCAGGGGTCCCTAAACTTTTTGAGAGGAGGGCCACATAGGAATATTGAAAGTGCTAGGCGAGCCGGTTAGAAAAAAAACAGTTTCAAATTTTAAACTATTTTATTCTATAATTATCTACCTAAGCATACATGCATATATAACGTCAACGTGAATAAATCTGAGAAAAAATTCTAATGCCAACGATGCGCCTGTTTTTAAATTGGAAACGCTGATTTTATGATGTTTAATAAAATTTCCGCGGGCCGGACAAAACCCTTTCGCGGGCCGGATCCGGCCCGCGGGCCGTAGTTTGGGGACACCTGATATACAGTCAAATTCGCGATGAACAAAGATTTACGAAACTTCAGAAAAAATATTTACGGTGAAAAGCTCTTGAAACATTGTTGTTAACTAGTTCCGTCTTGTGAGATTGACTCATCAGTCGTACATTTGCATGTTCTCTCGAATTTTTTCGGAATGCAAATAAATTCGAAACTGTTCAGCTTATATAAAAGAGTGTTTGGATTTTTTGGTTGCATAAAAACGAGGGGTGATAGGAAATTAACAGGACTGACTTTTTATCTCAAGAATCAGGTCATATAGTTGCTAATTGCATGTCAAGACCTATCATTATATTTCATCCACTATCAGCTCAGTAGGCGTTTCACATATTTTTGTCAGTTTCTATACTACACCCATAGTGACGATAATATTTCAAGAGGCTGATTAGCTATTCAACACACACACACACACAGATTGAAAGAGCTAAATGTTTTTTAACATATCCATTTTGGATTTATGAATACAACAAAGAAACGCAATAATATTTTATGTGCCTTTGAAAAAACATGCACAGAAACCTTTGAAATGATCATAATTTAAAAGCAATTTTTACCTCGCCGTAGAGTGTTATAAAGGCATTTTTTGGGGGATGTGAATGAATCGAAGGAAAACTCCGCATTGATGAGCCGTTTACATCACGATCTTTATCAAACCTTACTGAAATCTAGGCTACGGGAAGATGACAGCCAAGTGGATATGGAAAATCATGGTCGATGACATTTTCCTTTAATTCTGTGATAAGGTTCATCTTGAGCTATTTTGACGAATATTATACCATTTGTACACTAAAGTTTTGCGAATGCCTTTGATACCAAGCACAGCGCAAGTTTAACCCCGTTAGGAGTTCTTCGTATGTGTGTATAAACGCTCCTGCAACAGATACATACCAACTTACTAATATTCCCGCCGTAAATATATACCACCAAACCAATGTTAAATCTACTCTGAAACTGACGATTCTATGTTTTTGCTCCTGCAACGTATACCATTTCACGTGCAGCAAGTGTTTCCCTAATTTTATGGCACATTAATTTGCCCCTTAAACGGGTGCCACAGAATTTTCAACTTAGGTTCCGTGATTTTATGACACCCGTCTTACACTCTACTTCCCATAAAACGTATGCCACCAAGCATTTTGTTTTAATTGTTAATATTGTACGCATTCATTCCTTTTCCTGTTTGTTGTTGTTTTATGTTGAGTTCTCTGTCTAGTAATTTTTTTATAAATTGAATGTAATAGGCCTAATAGCGGCTGTTTTTAGATTTTATTTAAATAATTAATAAAACACACAAAATGCCCCTTCAACGTATGCCATTAAACTCACACAAAAGATCCCTCAATCTTAGGCCATTCAGTGTAAAGTCGGGTGCCCCAAAAATTATACCACTAAACACACAATTGCCCCTTGATCTTATACCACACAACGTACGAGCACGCGCACACTGCCCCTGCAACGTAAACAACCCCACAGTCATCAGTGCCCATCGATTTTATGCCACCAAAACTACACTCACTGCCCCTAAAAAGTATGCAATCAAACAATCATAAATGCTCCTCAATTTTATGCCACCCAACGCACACACGGCTGCCCATAAAAACGTATACTACCAAACTCACACAATTGCCCCTTGGTTTATACCATCCAAAATACAACTGCCCATACAACAAATACAACAAAACATTCATCAATGCAACCTCGATATTATGCCACCCATTGTACACTCAGCTGCCCCTAAAACGAGTACCACCAAACGGTCATCAACGCCCTTGATCTTATGCCATCCAACGCACACTCGCCGGCTCCTAAAAGGTATTCCATAAACTCACACGGAATGTCTCTAGATCTTATAGCATCCAACACACTCGTCTGCCTCTATAACGTATACCACGAAACTTACTCCAAATGCCACAATGATTTAATGCCACCAACTTCGAATACTTTGCCCATTAATCATACCTCATGTACACACAATAATCCCTTTCAATTTATGCCACCCAAACTACATGCACGCCCCTACAACATATGCTCCTAAATAAACCTTTAATTAATACTTTAGATATAATATTTTTGGAAAAGGTTGTTAGTTGTTACTAGTAGTAGTTTTACTACTGCAATCTTGAGCTTGTACTAAATTACCAATAAAAATGTCTTGGGAAATTCAAAGTGCAGGAAAAGGCATGCATCTTGTTTTTTTGTCAAAATCGCGGCCATTTACGGCCAATGCGTACCAAGAGGTAAAGAAATAAACAGCGAATGCTATTCCTATGCGTTGAGAAGCATGCTATTCGCATAACTCAAGAGAAAACGTCACCATTTTGTTCTGCACGGTTGGATTTTGCACCAGAATAACGCACCAGCTCATCGCTCTCAGAATTGCCAATAAATTATCAAAGAAACTACGCAGCGTGACTCATAGTCAGAGATGTTATTCACAGAAACAGCGGTTAGTCATAGAACAAGTCCGGCGCTATATTAAAATGAATTTTTTTGCTGCACCCCACACGGATTTTAAAAAAGGGAATGTTAAAGGTCCAGTTTAAGGCTAATTACGGATTTTGTACAGCAGGTTCGGAGGATTTGTACTGTATTCTTTTTTATCCTTATTCTTTCATTCTCGGATCTTAATTTAAATCCTGAATCCCTATTCCCAAAACATTTAAAAGAGAGTATTTTGTAGTATTAGTAACTGAATGTTTTTGAAATTTAATCATGAAAAATTTGTTAAACTCGTAGTAATAGCACAGTTAATAGTTTCCAACAAAAATTGTTTTTATATATTTATATAACTTATTAAAAACTTAAAAAATTTTATTGCTAACGTTAAATTTGCTTTTTTGCTAAATGAAACTTTACATGATGAAATTGCTGGCATTAAAAATAACCATTTTATTTTTTAAATTTCTGCCATTTTGGAAGTTAAATATTTTTGTAAAGCATTCTTAATCGTTCTCAACGCCGTCTGAGAAGCTACTTCAATAATTATAAAACTAAACGAAAGGATAAGTGTTCACTCACAGAACAGAACCTGCTCGCCTGAGCTTCAATCTTCGGGAAATACACAAGCCAGAGGGAATTTTGGAAAAAGTTAACCACGCGCTCACAATATATATATATATAATATATATATATATATATATATATATATATATATATATATATATATTAACTTAAGGAGAAGAAAAGGTAGTGATGAGGGTGGCAGCAAGGTGTTGAAGGAAGCCCAGCGAACACTTACCAAGTTGGGGATCAAGTTGGCAGGCTGCTGGGGGCGTCGAAGAGATGGAAAACACGCACACAAAAAAACACGTAAGCTTTTGGGCATAAGCCCTTCTTCAGCGATGGAGATAGAGTAACAGAAAGTGACACACTGGGCGAGGAATGACAGGGTGATGTGAAAAGGTTGATCATTGGAGGAGGCGGGAAGTGGGAAGGGTGGATAGCCAATAAAGTGGTAAAGTAAATAGTAATTGCTTCTAGAGGTGATGGGGTAGGTGATTTTGGTGGAGGGACTCGAGAAAGAAGATGAGGGTAGGTGGATAGGGCAAATGAGGCAGCGAGGTTTGCCGCAGGGGTGAGATCCTAAGGCAAGAGGCGTGGTAGAAGTGGAAAGTTCCTTCATCCACAAGATATTTCCCAAATTGGGGGGACGGCGGAAGGAGATGAGCGGGGGATTGGCAAAAAGGTTGGTAAAGAGGGACTGGTGGGAGGAAGAGGTAAGAATTGGGTGGGCAGCATGGAGGATTGTTTTGAGGGCTTCGTGGATACCAGGAAGGAAAAGTGTCGTTAGAGTGAGTGGAGGGGTTGATGCAAGGATAGTGGGTGTGTGAGGATGAGATCTATTGGTGGTAGGCGTCATCGCCCTATGGATCTGTTTGCGAACCAGGTCTGGAGGGTAGCCACGTTTGAGAAGAGCGTCCTCGAGGACAGAGTAAAACTGTAGAAAGGATGCTCTATCGGAACAAAGCCTCCATCCTCATCGAGCAAGGGCATAGGGGATAGGTTTTGGTATGAATATATATATATATATATATATATATATATATATATATATATATATATACATACATACATATAGTTGACATTATAGGGCTAAGCGAAACTAGATGGGAGGGAGAAGGACAGTTCGACTCGGAAGAATTCACGGTAGTTTATTCTGGAGGAAATAGTGGGGAAAGGGGAGTAGCTCTGGTACTTAGGAAAGATATGATGAAAAGCGTGACAAAGATAATAGCAACGAACGATAGACTGATGGCAATAAAGCTAAAAGCAGTCCCAGTGGACATGCTGATAATCCAGGTATATATGCCAACGTCAGCTCATGACGATGAAGAAATAGATGAGATCTATGAGCAAATTAATGAAATTTACGAAGAAGACGGAAGAGGAAAGGTAAACTGCATAATAATGGGAGATTGGAACAGCATAGTCGGAGAAGGACAGGAAGAAAATGTTGTCGGGCAATACGGACTTGGGAAGAGAAATCGAGGAGGGGAGAACCTCGTAGAATTCTGCATCAATAATGACCTTGTAGTGACTAATACATGGTTCAAAAACCATAAACGAAGGTTATACACATGGAAAAGCCCAGGAGATAGAATGAGATGCCAAATAGATTACATCCTTGTAAAACAAAGATTCAGGAACAGCATAAAGAACGCCAAGGCATTGCAAGGAGCAGACATTGATTCAGATCACAGCCTTCTAATACTTGACGTGAGTACAAAGCTCAAACAAATAAGAAAAACGAGAAGAGAAAGACAGACCTGGGACCTAGAAAAACTGAAAGAAAGGCAGGATGTAGTCAGCATGAAGTTGGAAGAAAACCTAAGAAAGTTGGAAAACAAACCGAAGACCGTTGATATAGAATGGGATGAAATTAAAACCAGTATCAAGGATACCCTGGATAAAGAGATTGGAAAACAAGAGAAGAAAATCAGAAAACCATGGATCACGAAGGAAATGCTGGAGAAAATGGATGAGAGACGAAAATGGAAAAACGTTAACAGTGAAGAAGGTAGAGCCAACTATAGGCGTATAAACAATGAGTTGAGAAGGGTAACAGATAAAGCTAGAGAAAATTGGATAAAAGGAAAATGTGATGAAATAGAACAAATGGAGAAGTTAGGACGGTACGATATGATGTACGCTAGGGCACTGGAATTAGAAGATAAGAAGTCTAATGGAATTCATGGTATGGGAATTATGAATACGGATGGGAAGATAGTCTCAGAAACAAAGGATGTAGCACAGGTATGGGAAGAATACATTAAGGAATTATACAGCAAACAGGCAGGAGCGGCAAAAATAGAACTGGAAAATGAGGAAAACATTGAAGAAGACAACTTAGGACCAAGTATTATGGAGAGCGAAGTAGAAAAGGCGATAGTGGAACTAAAGAAGGGGAAAGCCACGGGCAGCGATGGAATACCGGCTGAGATACTTAAAGTCATAGGATCAGAAGGACTAAAAGCGATCACGAAATTAATTAATAAGATTTACGACACGGGAGAGTGGCCTCAGGATTTCCTAGAAGTAACAATGATCCCTCTAAAGAAGAAGCCAAAGGCAATGCAGTGTAAAGATTACAGAACTATAAGCCTTCTGTCACACACATCGAAGATCATCACGAGGATTCTTAATAAAAGGCTGGAGAAAAAGGCAGAAGAAATAATAGGGGAAGATCAATTCGGTTTCAGAAAAGGACGAGGAACTAGAGATGCTATAGGAGTAGTTAGAATCATATCAGAAAGGGCAATAGAATACAGTCAAGATATCTGCGCATGTTTCGTAGACTGGCAGAAGGCCTTTGATAGAGTAAATTGGGTAAAGTTGATGAAGATATTAAAGGATATAGGTGTAGACTGGAAAGACAGGAGACTGATTAGGAATCTATATGAGAATCAAGTTGTAAAAGTCAGGTTTGAGAATGTGGACACCTGCGGAATAAATATCGGTAGAGGAGTAAGACAAGGCATCTGCCTATCGCCAACCCTATTCAATATATATGGAGAAAGTCTAATGCAAGAAGCTTTAGAAGGCACAGGGGATTTCAAAATTGGAGGAAGGATTATAAGAACAGTAAAATACGCAGATGATCAAGTACTTCTAGCAAGAAAGGAAGAGGAGCTACAAAAAATGATAAATAGACTAGTGATAACAGGTAGAAAATACGGTATGGAAATAAATACAGAAAAATCCAAGGTCATTCGAATATCGGGTAAAGAAGAGAATCTGAACATAACTATTGGGGGAAAGCCATTAGAACAAGTTTCAGAATATAAATACCTTGGAAGTATCATAACACGAGAGGCAAAATGTACGGATGAGATCAAAACTAGAATAGGAAAAGCAAAAGCGGCTTTCAGGAGAAAGAAACAACTACTTACAGGGAATATAAGGGAAGATATCCGCAAGAAGTTGATAAAATGCTACGTATGGAGTATAGCATTGTATGGGGCAGAAACATGGACGCTAAGGAAAAATGACATCAAATACTTGGAAAGCTTTGAAATGTGGACTTGGAGGAGAATGCTGAAGATAAAATGGACAGATAGGATGAAAAACGATGAAGTGCTACGAAGAATAGGAGAGAAGCGAATGATTATACAGACTATCAGAAAGAGGAAGGCTAACTGGGTTGGACATTACCTGAGGAGAGAGAGTATGATTAAAGATGTGTTAGAAGGAAAACTAGATGGGAAAAGGGAAAGAGGTAGGAAAAGGTTTCAGCTGATAGACGATTTGAAAGGGAAAGAGAGTTATCAAGATATAAAGAGGACAGCGGAAAATAGGAGTATATGGAGAACCAGGTTTAACCACGAATAGTCACGGACCTGCCTACGGACAGACTACCTATGATGATGATGATACATATAGGGCATTTAAAGCCCGTTGGTTTATGTTCGATCCCACCACCATCCCCGGGGATGAAGTCCTGGTCCGGAACTTTATATAAAAAAATTATATTAGAGTCTCTGTGAAGCATTGGAAGTGGAAGTGCTATTCTCGTACTTTGGTTACAGCATTTTTACTTTCTCCATATACGAAGTATAGAGAAAGTATTGTTTTCATGAAAGAAATCGAATTCGAGACTTCAACGGAAATACAAGTTTTAAGGTCCCCTGAACACGTTTTGACTATTTTCTCGATGATGTCTGTGTGTCTGTCTGTCAGTATGTGATAGATTTTTGTGGGCGCTCTAACTCTAAAACTATTAAACAGATCAACGCAAAAATTTATATTTAACTTTTTTCTAAAAGTTAAAAGGTCTGATTAGTTTTTCGTAAAAATCGGTCGACCGGAAGTGGGTGTTTACTCTTGTCACATCCGTTATTTTGAAATATTTGTTAATATTTGATAGATGTAAAAATGTAGTGGAATAAAAGTTGTAGGGAATTTCATTTTCTACAACCTTTGTTTGATACATTTTTCCATATAATGCATTGTTTAAGAGATATATTATATTTTTAGCTGCCACCACCACGCCACCTACCGAAGACTATTGTTAACAATTGACGCTTAGTTACGTCTTAGTAACGCTCCTTTTTCTATTCTTAATTGTCAACCGGAAGTAAATTTTGACAACGATCCCAGAGCTAACAACATGTAATTTGTCATATAAATATGGAAAAAGTCATGTGTTGCCCACATCAGTTTATTTATTCTTGTTTTGGCTTCTTACATTTTTCCCTTCTTCAGGTTCTTCATTTCCTCTTTGGTACCTGATTTCTTTTATGCTCTCTTTCGCACCTTTCCATTGTTCATCTGTCCGTTTTGATCTTCTCGCTCATTCTCTATTTCTTCTACGTCGATCTTCTTTATCTTCTCCTGTTTATTGCTCTGATCCTCTTCTCATTAATTCTCTATAATATCTTCTTCTTTCTTACATTTGTTGCAATAACGGAATATTATTGCCTTAAACTTTAAATGAAATTATATTAAAAAACGTTTACTAAAATTAAATTAACGCTGATAATAAAAACAACAACTTGTCAAAATTGCAATTGGTATTCAGTTTCTGTCAAAGATAATAATGAGTGAAAGTGTTATGTACACTAAACATAAATAAATTAATAAAAATAAAATATAATAATTGTCATTTCTTATGTGGTTAACCAATTAAGTTCTTACCAAATTAATTTCGTCGTAAAAAGTAAACAAAACACATAGAAGTCAATTACTATTGGTTTTTTGTTAATTTGGGTTCGAACTCGAGTGTTTCTTGGGGATTTGTTTCGTTAAACGGCTTTTACTATAAGAGTCAAACATTCCTACCAAATTTCAATCTTCTATATATTCGAAAATTTCTTAAAAATAAATTACATTTCGTCATAAATAGTTCTCGAATATCCCGCTCTTTTATAACGCCCTTTAAGGACGGCGGCGCCACAGTCGAGAGTATATAATGGTACACAGGATCTTATGCATTAGATTAATAGGATCTCGAGTTCAACAATGGCAAGGCGACTTCTTGTTAAAAACAAATCTGGACTGAACCGAAATCTGGAATTTAAAGGTTTTATTCGAGGGATTTCGATCCGAAGGCAAAAAAGACAATAAAAATAAGATACTACGTTTATTTTTCTTGAATACAGTCAAGTCTGAAGATCGTAGGACAATTTTGTCTATTTTAAATTTCCAGAAATAGAAAATCCTGTACGGTGCAAATTTGTTTTTTAAGCGTTATCGAAGGTAATATAGAAATCACCATCTTGAGTCAAATCCAGGTATTTATTAGTAATTTTGTTTTCGTCAGTCCATTTGTATCTCTGAATCAAGTATTCTGACCAAATTTAAATCTTCTATATATTCGGAAAGATTGTTAAAACACACTAAAATTGTTACAAGAGTTTAAAACATTTCCTGACACTCGTACTTTATATACTCGTATATAATATCTATTAATATTTTGGAGAATTTGTTTGTTTGTTCATGGAACTCCTCCTAAACGATCAAAGCGGGAAAAACCAAATTTGGTACGATTCTTCCTTACATCCTAACTTAGCGATTGGTCAAAAATTAGTCAATCTAACGTTTTTTATGGGGTTATTTTTGACCCCATTGTTCAATTTCAATAGACCATAAGAGTAGCATGGGTTTCTGTGCAAGCCAGTACAAAAATGCTTTTTTGAATTACTTAAAATTAAGACATGAACTCGGAATAAAAATTATTATATAGAATAAAGAATGGAGTTGCTTATTGTTGAAAGCAGCAATAAAATTCATGCCGAATTAGCTTAAATCACAAATTTTAATCAAGGCGTTTTATTCCTCTTTTCAACAATGCCAGATGCTAACAGCCATGGTGAAAAGCTCAATGCTTTTAAATGGGAACTGATATCGTATATGTAACGTTAGCATCGATTTAATGCATTTAATGGGAAGTTATGGCGTCATATTTGAATCGTTATTTTCAAATTGTATTTTTAAGTATAGTTTATACTCGAATAATTAACTCGGAGCAAAAGTGTCAATTAGTGTTACCTATATATCTTAGCAGTTAAATACGATCTCGGTAAATATCCAACGGATTCCCATGAAATCTGCGATTTCCATCGCCTGCAATATTTTTATGTGATAGGAATGTATGTATTCGTTCCCTATAATTGACAGCAAAATTTGTTTTTTCGTTAACATTGGAAACTAAAAAAGTGAAAGATATCGCAGAAGGTACAATGAGAAAACTACGATAAAAAGTCTTTAATTTCGACCAAAATATAATTGTTAACTTCTTCCTCCCTTAAATATGTATATGTACATGTTGCTTTCTCTTTAACCGAACATTTGTATGTATCAATTAAGCCAATAATACTTATTAGATTATAACAACACTTTCCATATCACAGCAGTTTTCATCACCCAAATCGATTTCAATGTCTGGGAACTCGTTTCGTTTAGTAGGTTTGACTTTAAAATATTGACATGACAAATTGCAATTCCTGACCATGGTTTTAATGATTTTGAGATTCATGACCACATAATATGATGCAGTTTCTTCCACTGGAAATCAATTCCAGTGAAATAACTATAATTTAAAATTATTCTATCGATTGTTTATTATGATTATTTGATAAAAAATAGGCGCCAAATTTGTCCATAAAGGATGCGGGAAAATTTTATTTATTTGTGCAAAAGATGTGAAAAAATAAAAAATTACATACCATCAAGCATTAAAATAAAAATTTACTTGGTATTATTTTCAAATCTTTCTCAATATTTTTTGTCTTGAAATAAAAACCCGAGCAACGCCGGGCACTTACAGCTAGTATACGCACGCACGCACATATATACTAGGTGTGGCAATTAAGTCGTGAGACTGCTCGCATAACTGATGCAAAGTTTCCTTGAGCCATGCGCAAGTTGAATGAATCATTCCTGCTCTATCAAACTGCTCCAACCGTTACTATCCATTGCACCATTCTCGCATTGTTAGGCTTTCAAAGTGGTGTAGCCTTTTTGGCTCAGGCCGAAAAATGTGTGATAAATTCGTTAAGCAAAGTATAACCATAAAAATTTTGGCAAAATTAAACAAGACAGCTACGGGGACATACGATTTGTTAAGACAGGTGTATGGAGAGTCAGCGATGTCTCGATCTCGTATGTTTGATTGGCATAAACTGATTTTGGAAGGACGGGAAACGCTGCTGATTTCGTGCATTCTGGACGTCCCACGACGATGAAACAACCCGAAAATATTGACGGAATTCGGCAATTACTTAGAAGTGATAGACGTTTAACTAATCGAATGATATCAGATAAGTTGAACATTAATAAAGAAACGGTTCGGCAAATTTCTACTGAAGAATTGGGGATGAACATTAATAAAGAAACGGTTCGGCAAATTTCTACTGAAGAATTGGGGATGAACATTAATAAAGAAACGGTTCGGCAAATTTCTACTGAAGAATTGGGGATGGACATTAATAAAGAAACGGTTCAGCAAATTTCTACTGAAGAATTGGGGATGGACATTAATTAAGAAACGGTTCGGCAAATTTCTACTGAAGAATTGGGGATGAACATTAATAAAGAAACGGTTCGGAAAATTTCTACTGAAGAATTGGGGATGAAGAAAGTGTGCGCAAAAATGGTTCCGAAAAATCTCACAGGGGAACAGAAACTTCGAAGAAAAGAAGTTTGGAGAAAGTTGAACAACAATCGGACTTTTTGAACAGTATAATAACCGGTGATGAATCTTGGGTATTCCAATACGATCCAGAAACCAAGCGTCAGTCGATGCTGTGGAAGAAAACTTCGTCTCCGAGGACAAAAAAAGCTCGAATGCCAAAGTCGAAAGTGAAGTCAATGATGATAGTTTTTTTACATTAAGGACTCTGTGAATTTGTTTCTTAAGGCTGTACTATTAATCAGACATTCTATTAAGAGCCTTTGGAGCGAGGATTTGAAAGAAAAGATCAGATTTGTGGCCAAACAATTGGATGCTGCATCAAAACAATGCACCTGCCCACAACGTGATTTCCGTGCAGCAGTTTTTGGCAAAAAAACAAATTCCATTGCGTCAACACCCTCTGTATTCGCCGGATCTCACCCAATGCGACTTATTTTTATTTATAAATTTAAAAACAGATGAAAGAAACTAATTTTTAGTCCGTGAAGGCATCCAAAAGAATTCGGCATCAGTTCTGAAGACGCTTACGGAAAACGATTTCCAGAAATGTTTCGAACAGTGAAAACGACGAATGAGTTCGTGTATAGCCGCAGAAGGCAACTACTTTGAGGGTGACAAGTGTCAAAATGATTGACTTTGAAAATAAAGGTTAAAAAATCAGTCTGTGTGTGTGTATATATACCGTATTAGCCCGAATATAATGCGACCCCAAGTTTTTGAAAGGAAATTTAGAAAAAGACGAAAAAACATTTAATTTTCTCTATTTTACACATTTAAATTATCTGTAAACTCAGGAATTATGTACTCAAGGGGAGTAATGTGACGTCAAGTTTAGACGGTCCTCGTTTTCTAACGCTGAGTGTCGCGAGACTGCGTGAAGTTGTGCCGGTACTATGGTTGCTGCAATTTGACCTTGATCTATTTTCATGTCTCCTCAGACCCCCACCGAGAATATTTGTACAATGTAGCATCGTAACATGAACACCCAATTCACTTACAATGTAGCAATTATAAACAGACGCGCTGAATCACGCGTCGTGAAACCCGCCAATACGCAGTTATTTTTTTTCAAGCTACAAGTACTCGAATATAGTGCAAATGCGACTTTTAAAGGTATATACAAACACATATACACACGCACGCGCGCGCACACACACACGCACATATCTATACAGTCCTAGACGGCGGATATTACAAGTTAGCCAAAGCTTTGGCAACGCTAAAACGGTGGCGGAGGTCGGAGTTAACAACAAAAATCTTACGAGCAAGGTAGTTTCCCGAACGCGAGGGATCCACGAGGAGGAAAAGGTGAGCTTCATCCGTTGGAAATCCGAAGCGGAGGGGTAAGGTGAGGGAATGCCGTACTCCCAGAACTATATGCTCCCGCCTCGCCTCTCCCGAGAAAAAATCTCCTCTTTTGTTGTCGAAAAGTTCGCTCCCGGCTCATTAATTATTCGGCTGGAAAGTTCTGCGTGGGCTGTTTTATTGGAAAAAAGGGACAGGCTTCTCTCCTCTCCCCCACTCTCGCCTATCTTTTCTCTCTCTTTCTCTCTTCCATCTTTCTCTGTCTGCTGGAACATTAATGACCCGGCTCAAAAGAGCACCAAAGAGACTAAAGCCTCAAGTCTCCTGTGTTGCGCCAACTCGCGGCTGCATTTGCAGGTGGAATAAACGACGGCGGTTCTGTTTAGTTTATGTATTTATTCTTTTCACTTCAATATTCTTCTAATGGAAAATGAATCGGATATAATGGGGGAATCGGGAATCGTGGTTTGAAATGTCAAGCTAAAGAAAGAGAGCTGGATAGAGTAATGAATAGAGGAAGAAGGGGCTCAGAGGCAAATTATAATGAGAAAATAATCTAATTTTAAATCTACTGCGCCATAACGGCGGTTTAATTTGGAAACCCGGAATGAGTTTAAACAAATTCACGCAACGGGGATATTTATATATAAAATGAGGCACTTCACGCTGTATGCGGATTAATATTTTAAATCGCTAAGAATGAAAAATAAAACTCTCAAAAGAAAACAATATTTTTTAAATAAACAATTATTTTTAATTAAGAAACAGACGAGTGATTTTTTGGCGTTCAGCGAATACCTAAGGGATATTCTTTAAGGATCGGATAGATATTCGTTCTTCTGGTTTTATTAACTGAAGCGTATTAAAGCGATTGTAGTAGAAAGAAACTTTGCTACATTATAAGTTGCTACGTCTCTAGGACTAAATAGAATAAAAACACAATAATTGCAGATGTGGCTATATCCAATATCAGAAGACTATGGTTTGAGTTTATTTCTGTTCTTTCTAAAGTCTAAAATTTTCTCGCAGTTTCTTAAAATATTTATTATTATGTAACCAATTTGGAATTTTTGGAAATATTACAGATATGGAGAAAGTAATGTGGTGGCCACATCAGATCTTTTAGTTAATGCGTTTCTGTACGTTCTCAGTCCATCTTGTATGACGGGTTCACGGCGAACACCAAACGAGGATGCGATATAAGCCCTAGAGGAAACGCTCTTTCCCTCTTCATCTGAGACTCCTTTTCACTCGCACACATAGTTCTGCATTTATCGAACGCGGTCTATAAACTTCAACAGCTATTATCACCGCGCGGAGACAAGTTTTTAATTAACGTTCGGCAATAGTCTGTCGTTACGATTTTGAATTTATAGGCTGATGTATACGTATAATAAATAAATAAATAGATAAATAAATAAATAAATAAATAAATAAATAAATAAATAAACAAATAAATAAATAAATAAATAAATAAACAAACAAATAAATAAATAAATATATATATATAATATCGCATTGGTTACTATATACGAACGACTAATAGCGTCTCCCCGCAGGGAAGGAAGCCCGAATGCACTTGTATTAACCTTAAGGCCAAGCATTTAATTAAAGGAATTAAATGAACGAGTTATGCGGAAAAGGAGGAAGGAGAGGAGAGGTTGACGTTCGGATGGAAAGGAAGCCACGGCGAAGGGTATGCATTAAAGAGGAATTTCGAAAGGAAGAGGACGCAGGGAGAGGGCGAATAGGAGGGAAGGAGGTATGGGGAGAAAGCGTGGGGAGTCAAGGAGACACGAAAGAGAGGAAGAGAGATAAGGGAGAAGGAAGAATGATAGAGAAGAAGCGAAGAGCCCATGGCTAAGGTGGTGTGGGGGTAGAGGGAAAGTGACGGATACTCGTGGAAGATTGGACGAAAGGTAAGTCTGTGAAGGGAAGCTCGGAACAAAGGGCGGACGAAGGGACGAAGAAGGGAGAAAACGGGCCCAAAGTCGACGGTAATAGGAATACTAGGGCGGAAAAATAGAAGAGAGAAAATAAGTGTAATCAAAGGGCAAAGGCCACTTTCACTCTCACTTCCCTTCCCCTCCTAATAAAAATCTGATGTGGCCACCACATGACTTTCTTCATACCTGTAATATTTCTAAAAATCCCAAATTGGTCACATAATAATAAATATTTTAAGAAACTGCGAGAAAATTTCAGTCTTTAGAAAGAACAGAAATAAACTCAAACCATAACCTTCTGATATTGGATATAGCCACAAAGCTCCAACAATTAATAAAATAAAAAGGAGCGTTACTAGGACGTAACTAAGCGTCAATAGCGAACAATAGTCGTCGGTAGGTGGCAGATAATAATATTAGATATCTCTTTAACAATGCATAATATTTTTTTATCGGTTAGACAACTTCTTCAGCCATAAAATTCATTAAAACCCGATGCATTTCGCCAACTAAGTGGGCATCTTAAGGGGCGAACTTGAATCGAAAGTGACTGCAAGTCAACAGTTGACTTTCAGTCACTGTCGATTCAAGTTCGCCCCTGAATATGCCCACTTAGTGGGCGAAATGCATCGGGTTTTAATAAATTTTATGGCTGAAAGAGTTGTCTCACTGATAAAAATCGAGCCATAAGTTAACCAAGCCACCAACCTTTATAATGCATTATATGGAAAAATGTTTCAAACAAAGACTGTAGAAAATTAAAGTTCCTATAACTTTTATTCTAGTACATTTTTACATTTATCGAATATTAAAGCAATATTTCAAATTAACGGTGAAGTGAAAGAGTAAACACCCACTTCTGATTGACCGATTTTTACCGAAAACTAATCAGTTCTTCTGACTTTTATAAAAATGTTAAATATAAAATTTTGCGTAGACCTGATTAATAGTTTTTGAGTTAGAGCACCCACAAAAAAACACGCACGCACACACACACAGACATCATCGAGAAAATGGTCAAAACGTGTTCAGGGGACCTCAAAACGTGAATTTCCGTATCTCGAAGTCGATTTTTTCATGAAAACCATACTTTCCCCTATAATACGTATGGAGAAAGTAAAAAACTTTGTTTCGTACATGCCCTTTATAAAGAAATAATAAATATCGAAGTTAATATAAAATGTGTGATATTTGTAAAGCATTAACAGTGAAAAATTATCGTTGCTATGACTACCGAAACTGTTGAAGATAAATAAATAAATAGATTTATTTCGAAGTTAATATAAAAGTTAATAAAATATGGAAAGGATGAGAAGAAAAAAGGTGAAGGAAAAGATTGTGTAGATTCTCAAGAAGGAGAGAGTAGAACGTATGCAAGGAAACTGTAGGTCTGGGAGGAGAGGTAAGATAGAAAGGTGAGCAGATTGGAGTAAGAGACTCCATGCAACAATGCGACTGGTTACAATAATACGTATTACCTCCTGGAAAATATTCTCCAGCGGTTTGTTTCGTGGCAACAATGTACTGCTGCCGGAATGGAGAGGGCTTGGTGGTAGGTGGACGTTAAACTGGATATATGTAGTATAATGTAACCGTTATGAAGCTGTGTTGAGGGTATAGGACAGTTCGGCGCGACCGATTCGGCGACGGGACAATTCGGCGCCGGGACAGTTCGGCGCCAGCAAGACGAATTTAACTACCAACCTCTCAACTCAATCCGGGGGAGGAAATAGAAAGAATCCAACCCCTAACATCTCAGCCCAAACCGGGAGGGAATAGAACTAATCAAACACGCAAACACTCAGCCCAACCCGGAGGGAGGAAATAGAAAGAACCCAACACCCAACCTCTCAACCCAACCCAGGTGAGGAAATAGAAATAATCCAACCCCAACCTCTCAACACAACCCGAAAGGATGAAATAAAAAGAACCCAACCACCAACCTCACAACCCAACCCGGAGAGAGGAAATAGAACTAATACAACCCCCAAACACTCAACCCAACCCGGGAGGAAATAGAAAGAATCCAACACCCAACCTCTCAACCCAACCCGGAGGAAGGAAATAGAACGAATATAACCCCCAAACACTCAATCCAACCCGGGGGAGAGAATAGAACGAATCCAATCCCCAACCACTCAACCCAACTAAAAGTTGTTGCTTTTCCCTCTAGGCGCCAAATTGTCCCGTCGCCAAATCGCTCGCGCCGAACTGTCCCATTCCGATGTGTTGAGACATGGTTTGTGTGGCACTGTTTATGACAACAAGATATATAACTGGATGAATTTCAACCAAAATAATTTCCGCCATCTTTGGGCAAATCGATATTTTGTGGCATAGCCCCATTTGGAAAATGGCTTCTCTGCATGGCGATACCTTACAAATAGCGAGATTTCATCAGATTACTGGAGATCCCAGACTTACGAACGAAGCTGAATTGAGGTATTAATATTTTAATAAATCGGGCATTCAAACCCCATCTCGCACGCACGAACTAGTAGCCATTTTTGGGAACTGCTTGCGAGAGCGGAGCGTAGCTTTCACCCTCCGCGGTATGATCTGCAACACAATGATACGTTCTTAGTTGCCTGTTCGTCGGACGGACGGGACAATAATAAAAAAAAGCTAGAATTTAATCACAACATTGTTTTCTACTATTATTCATTGAAAATGTACAATATTTCAGCTAAATAGGGGGTTAAATGGGCTTTTATGGACTGGGTTTGGAACTTAACCACAGTTTACAAAATTTTGCCTGTAGTTCCGAATTCCGAAGAAATGATTTACGAACTAGCTTTCTGAACGCAACCCGTTCGTAACTCGGGAACCTCCGGCATATATAATTGTTTTTCTTCTAAAGCTGCGCAAGAACAGAACCGCTGAATTTCCTTTTTCGGACTCTTGAGACTACTGAAGCGTGCATGCTCATCGAAACCCACGATCACTATACTATTTCTATAAACTTAGTATGTGAGACAGTAAAAAGCAAAGAAAATAAAGACAAAACTTTGGACAGAGTCATGATAAATGGGAAGATAGGGAGTTTCTGTACACTTATTGATGAAATATTACAGATAATTAGTAAGCTACGCCTTGAGAAATATCCCAAGGAAGGAAAATATTCTTGGAAAATAGGAGGTTATGGAAACATGAGCGTTTAAAAAGATTTCTAGGCATGAGTGAATCGTTTACATTCTCATTGGTAAAAACTACTGAAGATGGAGCAGAACAGAGCATAGGTAGCGAGTGAGAGAAGCATAGAGAATTGAAAGTGTGAGAGACATTTGGATGGAAGAATAAATAGGTATAGATAGATATGCCTCAGGATCCCTGAAGATGGTGACAGAGCCAGTCGCCAAAACTTCGGAAGAAATCTCCGAGACAACCCGGTTGGAAACCCGAGAAAAGTTCAACAAGATATGCCTTCATTAGGTCGAGGTTGAGGCTATGAAGCCCCCTCTTACACCTAAACCCAATTTTCATTTACAACAGAATAAATTATTATACGTATATAGTGATAAAATACAATTACGGCAAAAGAGACCAATAAATAATACTATTAAAACTGATACAATATATAATAAAAATGAATAATGTGAAAATAAACCACTAATCTCAATTCAACATAGTGTAGTAGATGCGACAGAAAGATGGTTATTCAGTTTATGTGAGAAAAACCAATTATGACAATGATGCATAATTTTGGTAAAAACCCACATGCGGATAAACGTCCACAGGAAAATGGGGGTGCGGAGAGAGAGGTACGTAAAGAGAGGTGGAAGAGGAGAGGTAAAAAGAGGGAGAGGGTGGCAGATATATTTGAAGGATCGAGACTGGATAAAAAAGGGGATTTCACTCGCGAGATATTAACGTTACTCTCGAGGAGAAGGTCTTTATTTATAAACGCCTACGCAGAAAACTCGTATAAATGTGAATATAAGAAGGCGTAATCGAATGCGTAGGCGTTCGAGGTTGAACGTTTTAAGAAGACGAGGAGAACTTCATAACTAGGAAGAAATAAACGCGGACATGAAGTATACAGGAGAATAGCGTTCAAAGATTTAAAAGGAAATGCCATCCACTAACTCAAAGATGGCACATTAATAATTAGAATTGGCTGAGGAACATTAATATTGGCTGTCATATTGGAATACGTATAATTTCAGATTCTCGATGAATTCAAATGATCACGGATGGCAATGCCTATGTCACAAGGACTCTCAAGTGAAGAGTTAGTAAATTAACTTTGGCTGTGGGTTATGACCTACACCAATGTAGTTTTCTAAGCGTATGATTACGTCATTATTTCATTATTGATGATGTGTCAATTGCCACCAGGCAAGTTAAATTAACGTAGAGGACTGGTGTCCTCAACCTCTCTCGACCAATTAAATCAAACGGGAAGAGATAGCCGAATATTATGACTCAACAGATCGTGATTATTTAACAAGAATATAGACGTTTGCAATGTATTTGCACTTGATGTGACTTATAAGATTATATACAACTGTATTCGAAAGTAAGTATTTGAAAATCGGATTTCGTGAGAAAATTATGAAAAGAAAATCAAATAAAAAGGCAAGTGCGTCCTCACGTCAACTACTCAAAACCAATTACTTGAAGCCTATAAGCGACGCGCTGAACTTGATTGAAGCGGAATTCGAACTTCAAGAACGAGCACTAAAAGATACTTGTCTTAGGTACCTCCAATAGCTACAACAAGATACCTGAAAAATAAATTTTAAAGTGCTTGTTATTAAATATTTTTAGCAATAAGACGAGCTCGATAATAGCCTGTTGAAGAAATCTAACTTAAAAAACTTGGATGTTTTCGACGTTATCGGCGGAAAAACACGAATACGAAGGGAAGGCGATATGAATCGCACACTCCAAATATCTTGGAGAGACAGTGACTGATCCAAGGGGGGGCGATCGCCCTCCCCTTAGACGACCCAATTGCCCTCCACTGGGTGTATTCTTAAATTTATTCCGCGAAACATTCCTTGTTTCTACACCGAAGATTAAGTATGTGTGGCAAAGAAAAGAAAGATTCTGATGGGGGTAGGGATTTTCAAAATGTATGGTCGTCGGTAGAGGCGGAATCAAGAGGGAGGAGGGGCCATTGGGGCGATCGTCCCCTTGGGGAAGTTTCTGGATCCGCCCCTGGAGAGAGAGACAATGGCGCCATTACTCGAAATAATTTAAATTAAGAAGATAATTGATTCCTTCATCTCTTGTCGATATATTTACAGGTCACGTGATGCTCGGCGGATGCTTACGCAAGGTCGCGCCTACGCAAAGAAAAGAGCGGATTCTTTAAGTGAAAATTATACACCTAAACGAGATTTCGCATTTAAAAAGGAATATGAGTAAACTTAAAAGATCTAAAATGGGAGAGTCTGAAAATATATCAGCTGGAAAAGCTGGAAAAGAACGCTCTGATTTTACAAAAATTATTCCGAGAAAATTCTCTTTGCGAATCTTTTTACCGAACTTTCTTGAGATGACGCAAGTATCCCTTTGACATTCGCCCAGGGATATGCTAGGCAAAAATAAATGAAAATCGAAGGAGAAAGGAAAAGTTTCCATAGAAAATAATTTCCTAAGTACCAGACAAGAAATTTGAATTTTTAAGTGGATGGGTTTGAGCCGAGTGTATAATTTTTAGATGAGTATTATGACCAAATTTTTGAAGATTTAATCCGGCGATGTTAGCGCGTATTTAAGTGTTTCGTGGGGCATAGCCGATAATATTATGATTTTTTTATGACAAAAACTTTTCCAGAAATAAGATAGAAAGCGCATGAAGAAAGTAAATCGTTGTTAGTTTCGGTAATATAGTTGGATAAATGTAAAACATTGAAGTAAGCATCCTCAATACATCTTCTTTCATTATTATTTGAAGACATTTTTGGCCATATTTTTAAATGTTCTGTAAAAAAACCTATAAAATAAATAAATCTTCTTCCCAAATAAAAAAAAATATTTGTATAATCCGGCATCATAAACACATTATCGCTGATAAAACTAATCCTGTACTATATTTTTCAGAATAAGTACATAATTTTAAAATACTAACTGAAACGTCCGGCTTCGCTCGGGAAAGTTTTCTTTTAAGTAATAAAACGATTTTTATTATTTTTATTGATATATCACTTTTGATGTAATTTTAAAATAAAAATAATACAATAAATTTTAAATTTTACTTACTTTTGCTGTTGGGTACCCCAAGTTTTGAATTGCTGGTTCGGTGGTTTGGTGGCTGAGCCACAGCAAAAAATATCTAAACATTACCAAATGTTCCCCATTCCTTAATTACGCAAGCGATGTAACATTAACATTTACTATTTCATGCATTGTATTGTAAAGGTTTACCATTAATATAATTACGCATTAACGTCTTGTCTTACTTAATATTCACATGGGTAGTTGCACCGAAGCCTTTAACCCTTTCAACTCGGCACCAAAATCCAGAGTTTTTTGCGGGTGACTGAGTTAAATTGTCAATGTTCTTGCTGGGAAATGAGAAAGCGAGTTACACTGGCTATTTTAAAATTGTAAGCAAAGGAAAATCTCCAAAGCCAGTCAATTTGGATAAAAACCCGGATAAAAATATAACATAACATAAATAATACATTATAACATAAAGAACATACATACATACACACACTCGAAAAAAATTTATAAGATTTTAAAATGAAGTACTTGTCTTAAATATCCCAATAGCCATTACAACTTAAAAAATGAACTGTAATATAGTTGCCGATTTTATTGCGGGTTTTGTAACTAATTGTACGGTACGATATATTTTCTATCAATAACTTGAAAAAAGATTCAAATCAATTTAGCATCAAAACTTATACAATCACCTCATTTTTTAATGCAAAACATTACCAACACCTTTGTTGTTATTAAAATCAACCGAGACGCACCAAAAACCGTGATATCGCAAAACCGAGTTTTCAAAGTAAAAATGATATTGTTCTTCGCCGAAAAATTTGAATTAGAAATATAAGAGGTGCGAAATCTCTAACTGCCTAATCACTAGTGACGCAACCAAGGGGGGGGGGGAGGTGGCGCATTTGGCCCCCAGTAATATTGCAAATAATTTGTGCTGCGATTGCTTCAGCATTCATTTCAACTTGAACTTAAAAATAAATATCCTTATTAAATGACATAATTTTTATGTTTATAACAATTTGTATGAGTAGTTATTGTAAATTATCAAAGAAAAGTAAAGGGGTAACCTCCTAATGATAAAAAGTCTTTCATTTCTTGCCACCCCAAAAGTTAATTCCTGACTGCGTCGCTGCAAGGCACCATCGAAATATTTACTACTCAATGAAGTACGTTTGATCATTTAAAAGAAAAAGAGATCAAAAGCAGCTGCATTTTGATGAAAAGTTTAAACATCCCATTAACTCACCAACAGCATACATCTCTGAACGATGTGAATTGTAACTTAAGGTCCGAGATTCACCGAGATACTTGAACACGTCCGTTCAATCTCATCGGATCCTCATTTATAAAACACACGGCCATCCTCCCTTTCTCCTCTCACCCACGCACACACACACAAGGGTGTATGTGTGCTCAAATCGACATATTTTTCAACGTCATTCCGGTCCCCAGAAGGCCGCAGCACTTGGATTTACGCAGAACTGGGTCCTAATCCCATATCGACCTGGAATTAATATTTCCGCGGCAGATGAAAAATACAGCGCTACTGGGGAACTGCTGAAAAGCGCCGCGCAAAATGAGCTTTTCCGCTCTGGGGTTAACACGGATGCTCGCATGGTGAATAGACGGGAAATCCCCCACTCGAGGGGTTTCCTCCGCAGCCCCCAACGTGCCTCGGTTTAAGGCTAGAGCATCCTTGCAAGAGATGCGAGAGGGAGTTCCGGGTAGCCTTATGGGCTGAAAGTTCAAGCGCGGGTCCAAGAATCCCCGACAGTTAGTGGTAAGGAGGATGATGGTTAATTTGCATTTCTGATGAGCAAAATCATTTGTGACGCATGTTGCGTTCGATTATGTGTTCAACTCCGTTTGAATTATGGCGGGACTAGGATAAAATGTGTACAAAAAACAATCAAAGTCAAAATTTTAAGTGGGCATAAAGTACGGTAAACCCTCATCGTCCGCGGTTTTGATTATTTGCGGAGTGTTTCTGCGCACACCGATTTGACATTCGCTGCTTGTAAACACGACTACTCAATCCACGGGATCATGCATAAGTTGCTGTTGCCGATAAATCTGCAGTGGGGTTGTAACATTTGCGGTGAATTCCAAGTACGTAAACTCCGCGAATGTTGAAGGACTACAGTATTTATTATCCGCTGTTAGGTGAAACAGCTTTTTGTTTATTTTGTGAAAAAAGAAATTAGAAAAAAACATTCGTTCAATGTATAACGTACCTCTGATATATAAAATGTATAACTTTCTGTGAGCATTATTTACGATTACAAACAAAGCGACAAAATTTTGTAGCATTGTAAAGTGAGTGATTAAAATTTCAAACTAGAGGGCGAACAAAATCCAAGCTGTCAAAGGGTAAAAAATGTAAAAATAAATCGTAAGAAATAAAAAAATAATGATTCTCCACAGAATCATATGCAATAAATCAGCTGTTGCGAAAAAAATTAACGCGTTGAGCCCAATGAATAAACATTGACAGCAAAATGACCGTTCAAGGCATGAAATAAGAATTGGAAATTCAGATCGATCCGTTCCGTAGTCACGCGATGGATAAATATAAATATATGTATTTACGAGCGAATATTTATGGGAAATTTTAATTGTGGCCCATTTATTTTGATGGTGAATAGAGTAATCCAGAAAGGGCTTTCAAGAGGACGCGTACGGTTGAATAATTATTCCGTTCTATTAACAGAAACTTCACAGAGGTATTTCATTTTTACATTTCAAACTTTGTCGTTTCTAATTAGCGTGAAAAAATTGATCAAACAAAATTACATTAAGACAAACGTGCTTATTCTAATACAGAGCAATCCATTCATATTCGCGGTTTTGCGCATAAATCATTGTTGAAGGTTTCAATGCTTGCAGGAGGTAATTTTCACTCATTCCCGCTCGCCTACCGCAACACCCATCGTATGGTCCACTAAATATATTGGTGAGTGGAAAGCCCAGATTTACCGTATCTGTCCACAGCAATGTAATTTCGATTACAGCGCAATAATAAAAAAAATATTTTCAGACGAACCTAAGAATGCTTACACTTGATGGCATTTCTGAAGGAAACCGTCTAATGTTTGAGAGGTGTCGGAAGGGTTGCAAGATTTTCAGAACAGTAAAGCGGGACATTTTTATTAATTTATTTCATTATATATGATCTACCGTATTTACTCGAAAAATTCTCGCAGGTTTTCTTAAATATTGTGAATAAAACATTGGGGGTAGTATTTAAGCCTATCGCGTATGATTTATTTTTTATAAATTCCACCTCGAGAAGCGAGGATGCCTGAATTACAGATTGGCGTAAATTTGAAATATGTTATCTTAAAGAAATCGTCATTCTTATAATTACTAAGGATAAGTTTAATAAACAGTACTCATGATATTACTGAATGATTAGAAGATAGTTGTACCCAACACCCCATTGTCCCATAATCATCTATATTCGCAGTTTCCATGTTCACGGCATTTTTCAGGAACGTAACCCCTGAGAATACGGTGGGATTACAGTTAACTGTCTATGAAGATTGTCGTTCGAGTACTTCTACGTTGGCCAGGCTAACATTTTCTCAGGACTTGAAAGATTCTTGATAGTATTTAGGCTTGTGAAGTATACTTCTTCGTGATTTATCATTCTCCCTCTACACACGCGATGAATGATCGCTTCTTTACAATTCCACGTTCGGGTCCCTGAGCAGCTGCGCTTTCGTCTTGCTCGATTTTCTCTGGAGAGGGTTATATAGGTACGCTTCGGCCTTAAGTTATCCTGCGCTTGGGAGGAAGGAGATCTTCACCCGTAGAGGACGCCCAAACTTATCCCATGGCATGGGTCGCGATTTCGCCAATTTTCGCAGAACTTTTGCCTTCTTGTTCTGCGTCGAAGTGAAGAATCGGGGCGCATGTTTCTGTATCACTTCTCAGAAAGTAATTTGGAGCGTAGTTTGCCGTTTTCATTCTCTTCGATCGACAAAGGAGTATTACAACGTCTGCAAACAATGCGAAAAAAAAACATAAAGTCGGCTGTGACATCTGCTGTAAAAATGCCATACATTGTCGGTCTCAGGATCGACCACTGCGGAACGCCAGCACTGATCTTCCTCTTCTCCGATGTCGCGTGTTGCCATGCCATCCGAAAGGTCCGGTCTCGGAGATGGATGCGGATCCTCCTTGGCGACTGCAGCAGCGGTCGAGGACGCGATGTTCTTTTATATCTGAAGCTCCTGCTGGTAAATTGCGCGGTCCTTAGAGAATAGGTTTGCGCCATACCGCAGTTGCGGCATGTCCAAGGATCCGATTTCTGAAGGTTGCAGTCCTTTCCTGAATGTTTGCCTGCGTATTTGTAGCGGCGTGACGCTGTAGAGCAATTCGCTGAAGAATGTCCAAGCCTGCTGCAATTATAGCGTATTTGGGGTGTGTCAAATCGATAAGGCCGGATTCGAAATCTGACGTTCCCCAGATGTGTGATGGCGCAGATCTTAGAGGAGGTCCACTTTGGAGTGGAAGCCAATTCAGCAACGAAGACGTCTGACGAAGCCTTGTACCCATGAATGTTAAGGATGTACTGTACCGTAACGCCCATTGAGTCAAGGCCCTCGAAAATCTCCTGAGGATCCGTAGACGCCTCGAAGCTATATAGTTAAATAGCTCGTGATCTTTCCTGGATCGTAAATCCAGGAGTAGATTTGCGCCTTGTATGCCAAAAACGTGTCTCGTACGCGCTTTTAGTCCTTCATATTTTCAAATCGGACGCGCGCTACTTTCTGCTCCTTACCCTATGAAATGACGAAGGGCTGGTCCGTCATCACGCCTCGGATGATGGACCGGAGGGCTGTGATGAAGTAGGCGTCGTATACACCTAGGCTGGGTTTGCGATGGTGCTTCTTGGCCGGACGGGTTTCCACCGTGTGCATCGCCTCCAAATTGCTATTTGCAGGAGCAGAGGTAGAAGCGTTAGCAGTATCCTGCATTAGCGGCGTGTATCTATTTGTGACTGCGATGTTAGAGACGGCCTCCAGGTCCGCCGTCCGCTGTCTCTTCAGTGCCAACTCCTCGGCAGTGAGGAATGATGTACTGCCTCTCCGTGGGTCGTTGGGGTGGATTTCAGAAAGCATGTGTATTACCGAGGTCCCTACAAGACCGCTTGATGAAGCAGAAACACCAGAGGTGAAGCAAGCGATTTGACTCTGTAAAGGTCCGTTTATCGTGCCCTCCGCAATTGGGGAGGCTGTGCTGCCAAGTATCAGGCACCTGGTCGCCTTGCGCAGTGTTATGTTATGTGGAAGTTATCAGCCCAAGAACAGTGAGTTTCTGCCGGATGACGCTGCTAGATTCGTACAGATCCAGTTATGCCTAAAGCAATCTAATTACAAATTCTCATTTTTATATGAAGTACGAACAAATCGACGTGACCTATATTTGCTCAACTCAAACAAAAATGTCGCGGTTTAAAGGAAACTTATTAACCAAAAAATCACAAATCTGGTTAATTTGAAAGATTTTACGTGAAAATAGTCTCGGAGGATAAAACAGATTGAAATTCATAGAATCAAAGAGTCTTTTGGCATAAACAGGAGATTGCACCGCGGCGTATCAAAAAAGCCTTTCCTCCGCGCTATCTATTATGCTGATCGAGATTTAGGGAGTGAATCAGAGGAGTAAGCAGGTAGCTTATTGCAGGGCTTATATGTGAGTATTCGGAGACTTGGCCCCGTAAAAGGAAAGGATGGTAGTTGGGGAGAGGGGCAAAAGGGATACGAAGAGTGCGAGTAGGACGATGTCGCGGGAAGGGAGAGGCAGAGAGAGAGAGGTTGGGAATGTCGGAGGGCCTGGGGCTGTGTTCACTCACTCGGCTAATTAGCGGTGTAGCAGCTACTGCAGTAAAGATGAGGTGGGGAGGGGCGGTAGGGCAGAGAGAGGATCGGGAGAGGAGGGGGAGAAAAGGGGAGGGAGAGAATGCGTATATAAGCTCACATTAGGAGCGATACGATGAAAAGGCATAGATTCAGCAGAGTTGAAAATTTTGTATGCCAAGTCAGCGAGTCAATGGAAGGAAAAAATTAAAAATAGTCCTTTATCTCGAGGTTAATTCGATTACCACAATTTATTTAAAAATATTTAGAATGGCTCGTATCATAACGGTCTGAGATTCAGTTGCTATGGAATACGTATTTATGCGGTTTGCATTTTCTAGAGTGGTTACTAGACTACACCGTTACGGTATCTTTTGCAGCTCTAAAAGATTTCCTTTTTGGAACGATTAATTAAGGCGCAGGCCAAGATTTATATATATTTTCAATTCGGCGCAAAATTCTGCATTAAACTAAAGTGAAAATGAATGAAAATGAAAATGATAAATATGCTGAAAATAAAAATTTCCCGGTTAATTCGTTACCGCGAGGGTTTGACACTACGAGTGTGAATGAAAATTTCAATTAAATTACAAATTCGTTATTTTTATAAGCTTTGATCATTTACAGTTAAAAAATTTTATGACTGATGTCGCGCGAAATATTTTCCAAACAGAATTCCATAAAAAATAGGGGTACACTAGAAGGCATCAGAGGGTACATGGGAAAATTTAGGTAATGGCGAACGATATGTATATATTTGTTATAACAAAGTTCTTTTTTCAATATGAGCTATATATATTTCACAATTTTCAGAATTAATTTTTTAGTAAAAGTTATTTAAGAAATTATAAGAAAGCCATGACAACTCTATACTAAAACAAAAGTTTTCTATCTCCTCATCAAAATTTATTTTATGTAATAAGTCACTTTCACTCAGAGATATTTTCCTACACCTGGAAACACTGTATGAGCAAATACAATTTGAAGTCCCTAAGCGGCAGCTGTATACATACTAGTCGAGTCGAAGTTCATGACACTAATGCGACGCCATAGTATGTAAAACGTGTTTTAATACCGGTTCTCTCAGTGTTGTTTGCATTATGTGACAATTAATGTAGCTAAAACATGTTCAGTAATTTTTCGTTTTTTTTAAAATCTAATCTATTTCAGATTTATTTTACTCCATTTAATCATGGATCAAAACCGATAAGAATGCAACCAAAAATGAAACAGGTTCAACTGAATCTGTGGAACACGGAAATACCGAACCTTAAATAAAGGCTTTATCGTCATGAATGATGATAGTTAACTTCATAAAGGCTCAATGTTTAAATGCGGGAATTTTTCTTTCTTCTATAACGGATTGGGTTGCCAATAACATTACGCTCCCACTTCACATTGAAGTCCGATGGCTGTCCCGAGGGTATGTGTGGATAAGACATTTTGAATTAAGCAGTTAAGTACTTATAGATCGCCCTTTTAACCTATTTTATTTTTGGATTAATCAGTTTGGATCCAAAGAATAACGTAAATAATGTAAATTTGCGTCTTTAAGGTATTCAAAGAATAACGTACTTATCTGATATATTTTTTCACTTAAATAACGTAAATTCGCGTATTTAAGGTATTTAAAGAATAACGTACTTATCTGATACATTTTTTCACTTAAATAACGTAAATTTGCGTCTTTAAGATATTCAAAGTATAATGTACTTCTCTGATATATTTATTCACTTAAATAACATAAATTTGAGTCTTTAAGGTATTAATAACACAATTTTTAGTGCACAAGATAAAATGGAATCTATGATTAAGAAATTTATGTTCTGGGTTAATTGTTTAAAGAAAAATGTATTTGATTGCTTTGTAACGCTACAAGAATATTTCTAAATAAATGAAATATCAATGGATAAATTGGTGAAAGCTGATATTAAGGAGCATTTGGAACGACTTATGAAACAAATTCAACAATATATTCCTGAAATGGACAATTCCAACTACTGGGTGTGCAATCCATTCGAAGCAAGTTTGGCAGTCACACAATACCTGAGCTAGAAAACCTCTCATATTACTTCTTACGGTGAATGTAAAATTAAATTCTCAAAAGTGCCTTTAGCTACTTTCTGGGATAATTTATTGAGTGAATTTGGGGAACTGTCGTAAAAACCTAAGAGTATTGTTGCCTTTCACCACAGTATATCTGCGGGAAAAAATTTTCGTTCTAACCTTCAATCAAGACCAAATATTTAACGTACAGGAATACATGTTGAGATTGATGATATCATCAGTCGTCCCTGAAATCGAAACTTTGTGTCGTGAGAAACAGGCACGTCCATCAAATAAATTTCATACGTAAACTTATAAAATTAAATAAAAAAATGCATTGTTTTGTGATAGAATTTTATAGTAGTCATTTGTAAGGGGGTACACCATTTGACTGACTAGGTTCATAGCGATACACAATTAATAAAGTTAGGGAAACACTGCCCTAGATGTTTCTCGGTGCGAGTCAATTTGCGCAAGCGAATTCGGGGCTAATTTGTCAGATTAGAGCGTCCGCGACTGACGCCTACAATAGCATAACAATAAAAGGATTATAACTTAATTTTCCGCTCTCTGCCATTCCAATTTGTGCGTTTGGATATTATGTTTCGGTTGACGACAGTGGCGTAGCCACGATTTTTAAAAGGGGGTGTTGGAATGCAAAATAATAACAATACTTTTTAAATTAATATATAAATCTTCTATTTTTACTCTTCCAGTTGTTGCAAAACTTCATCACACATTATGTCTTTGTGGATATTAAGCATGGCAAGCCTATTTAAACGTTCATTTCCGGTACTATTTCGTAAATATGTTTTTAACCTCTTCATAGTAAAAAACAAACGTTCAGGTGTGCAGTTAGAGATTGGGAGGGTTGCGACAATTTGCATTAGCTTAAAAACGTTTGGATATAGCTCTCTGCTGCAGAAGGAAATCATTGACAGTGCATCTTTTACCTTTGGTATATTTTGCTTCTTTAAATTCCTACACCACAGCCGATATTCAGATATCAATGCAAATTTCTCATCCTCCATATCGTCTTTGTAAAATACAGTGAGGTTTATAAAAGACTAAATATCTTGGGCTCTCGCTCCAACATCATTATATTTTCAGGCCATTGGCAAGAAAAACTGTTTAGTATATCATTATGTTTTAAAAACTGTTCCTGTAGTTGCATAATGACATTATCCAAAAAAGGATTAAAAATGGATAAACGATAGTAATCTTTTACAGATTGACCTGTTACATTGAAACGATTAATTTGTTTTTTATTGATCCTGGGCATATTAATTACAAAATCCATTTTTGAATGGTCATCAGGTAACAAATATTCTTGGAAACCGATGGTGCATATGCTTTTGCGACAATAAACATTATCAGCCATTGCTGTGCGTTTTAATTTACTTAATATACAATTATACGTATTATATTTCCACTTCTTTGGTGGAATTTAAGGAATAGAAGGTTATCCCATTATTACATCCCATAAATTATGAAAACTCATTTTTCTCTTTGTGGAATATTTTTCTCGAGATAGACAGGTATAATTTTCAGAGACTCGCATACCTTATTATCATAATCTAATCGTTTGGAAATAGTGAGAGCGCCATCACGTGGCTAGATTCGTGCGCCCACTGGCCACGTGACGAATGAATCACGTAGAGTCCGCACGCTTAGAGAATCGTATTTAATCCCATATATATCCAACCTCGAAAGCTTACGTCCACTAGCTGCGTGTTGAAAACCTCCGAAGAAGATTAATGGCGACAACTCTCTTTTTCTGTTGGACCTTTGCGTGCTTTGAAGGTTCCGCGAAGATCCTACGATGCATGGTAGTGAAGAGAGAAAGAGAGAGATCACTGGTTTTATTTAAAGCTTAAGTCTCGGCGAGGAAACGCATTTTCAGATTCGTTGTGGAGCAAAAAAACCTTTTTCGCGAAGTCTCACTTTGTCTTCCCCTTCTGAAGCAGATGACAAATTGCTCATTTAGTACGCCGTCGCGTTGAGGTCACGTGTCGGTCTTTTCACGCCATGATGGCTTCGGATGGACCGGCCAATATGGCCGCCTATAGCGCTTTTTAAAGGGGTGCGGAAGGGAAGAATGCGGGAAAGGTCGGTCTTCAGTAGTAGTAGAGGGTCGTTAAGGTGGATGGCGAGGCATTGATGTTCTTTCTCTCTTCTTCTTTATCCTTTCACCTCTTCCTCTTTCTTCTCCCTCTACCGCTCCGAGAAAGGCACCGGGGCGGAAGATGACCGCTCGCCTCAACAGCTGTCAATTGCAGGGGCACATTAGGAGCGAGCTACAATCTTTTGATGTTTCCGAGCCAGCGAACTTTACGCCCGCGCGTTTGTCCCCTGGAAAGCCATCCGTAAAAAATACCATATATAGGGTTTTCTGTCCGTCGCGTTTTGTTCGCGGAGATGGAAAAGGAAATGTTATATATTTTTTCGTATTTGATTTCCTTTCTGCCGGTTGTACGCGAAGGTATTTTCACCGAAACGCGACGGAAAATTCCGAGAAGGTGCTCCGAGAGATAACGCTAAATTTCAAAATATGTGCGACTGGATATTTTTTATATTTAAACATTTGCGTCTAGTTATCTTTATGAAAAAGGTAACCACGGAGATTTGACGTCTTATAAAACAATATCTATATTTGGATTTTAATTTTTTGCCTTTTCTGCTATACTTTATGCTAAAACATTTAAAAGTGCATTATTAAATGTTTTGCGGTGTTCATCAACGAGTTGACGATTTGATATGTTCACACTTAAAAATACCGTTGTTTTCTCGAGATAAGCGGGAAATGCATCCCTACAAACTTAAGCACGCCCCAAAAGGAATTTATCCAAAAATTCCTGTTTTATATCGATTAACTTCTTCCAATCCGAAAATTTCTTTGATCAATAACCTTAATACTGATGCATTTAACTGTGTTATAATGTTCACATTTACCAAAAACTATTCGCTATTTGATTATCTTAAGCTGCGCAAAAATATTAACCATCAATATAGTCATTTACGAATCTTAACAAAGGCATGAAAGAATTATTTCTAATGTCAACAAAAGTTAAAATGGATAAAGCCATTTCTCAGTGTCAATCACGATATTCAAGGAAAGCAATCACAGACAAGCATGTAATGGGCCTAATTTACTGCTTTAGTGACCTTGCTACTGCTTAAATTTCTACTCCTCGTTGAACCTCTGGCAGTGCGTGCGTACCTTAAGTTATTTATTCAAGTTTCCCCAGATTCTGTAATTTGTAGCAATCTTGCTCTCTTGAATTAGCTGCGTGTGTGTGTGTGTGTGTGTGTGTGTGAGAGAGAGAGAGAGAGAGAGAGAGAGCGAGAATTTCTTCTTCAGCATGACGTCAGCCGTTTCATCGCTCTTTTTGGAGCTGCTAAAAAGCTTGCTGAGTTTTTTACTGTTATTTTTTTCGAATCTCAAACCGCCTCCTACACACGTGGCTTCCTCGTCCTTTCTAATTAATGCATTATTTATCGGGTTATATTCTTGTTCATTCTGGGTCGTGGCAACAATCTCTAGTGCAGATAGGAAGGTGCAGACATTCCACGCCTAAAGGCGAGAAGAAAGCAATAGAAATTATCATTCAGCAACTCTTAAGCACTGTGAGAATTACTTTTTCCGACTTTTATAATAAAGTATGTTACACTTCAATAATTTATTCTTAACCCTTAGGTGACTAGTCAGGGTATTTTTGACCCGGCCACTTGCAAATCTTAGAAGTTCTAAAAGATATCGATTAGATATCTTTCGATATTAGATTAGATACATTTAGATATAAGTTATACATAAGGCTTCTCCTTCGTGATTTTAAATCATTCTTTCGAAGAATTGGTCTCTATTCCTATTTGGAAAATTTCTCAAAAACAACAAAACTACTAATTTGCATCGAAGGGCCGTTCCCACCCGCCATGTTTTTAATCTATTTCATGCATGTTTTGCAATTATTAATTCGTTTCCGAAGGCAAATGATCCATTGCAGCATCATATTTCGATGACTAAGGATTCGGATTAGTCAAAAAATAGAATAAAAGGGACAGAAGGTTTGCAACGCCCATCGGTAATTTCTGAAAATTCAAGGAGCAAACATCCAAAGCTCATAAGTCCTAAAATGAGTTCAGCAGCCAACGAAAAACACTTCAACCAACTTACCCAACCCGGTGAGGATGAGCAAAATGTTCCTCCATGCAATAATTTCCCAAAATAAAATGATCCAATAATTTCCCAAAACAAAATGTTCCTTGGAGGAGGAACGAAAAATACTTCCACCCGGTGAGGACGAGCAAAATGTTCCCCCTAATTGCAATTTCTTCACTGTTGCTTGAATACCGCCAGCTTATCTTTTTTACTGCCATTTTATTTTTCAACTGCCAATTTATTTTTTGCTTGAGAAATTCTGCTGGCAAACATATTGTAATAAAAATTTTCAACTGTTAGAATACTCGAAGAAGAATGGAATTTATAAAGAAACGAAAATATGTCACTGAGGGCAGGAGAATATAGAGAACTCAGTTTAAAATATATTCGTAATCTGAATTGACTATTAATGATGACGACGAAGACGATTAATGAGAGCTAATGTAGGAAACATACCCTGCCATTAATGGTTAACCTTTTAGAGAGTGACATAAGAGGCACTTCCAGCTTATCTTGGCATTTTAACTCTGTATATTCGTTATCACAAAATATTAACGTTTACATTTGGAATTCGCTAAATTTAATTTTCTTATAATGTAGTTAAACTCTCCGCACCCAAGTAAGCTTCCATGCATTTCAACGCAAAATTCTCCGCGAATTCATAGAGAAAACAAAAATGTGTTATTTTTTATATTTCCAACTGAGAAAATACTTTTTATTAAAGCAAATTTCCCACCTTAAACGATTTTTAAGCGTTTCATGCAGGGACTTGAATTCACAAACTTGAGTCTATAAAATTTACCTCACCCGTTCTACTTAAAAAACAAGGTTCTTTTCGACTTTTAGGATTCTTTTTTCTCGTGCATATCACGCAGATTACCTTTTTATAGCTCTTAAAACTTTTCTTACTGTAAGAATGCGTTTTTATCATGTATAAAATAATTTAAAATACCCAGTTAAAGAAAACACCATTTATTTTCCTTTACCATCCGGATTTTTTAAAAAAAGCTTTCGCGTAGCGAGTAATTTTTTGTGGATTCATCTAAATGTCCTTCCACCACAAAAAAGCACGTTTTAGGTTGCGTATCAGTGCTCTCCTGAGTATTGCATCAAGGAAACTAAACTTCTCACATTTACAGCTTTTGAAAGGAACTCGTTTATGGTTCTCAAATTTACGACTTCATAACTACACCCAAAAAGCAGAGAAGGCGGAAAGAACCGAAAAATTAACGATGAAAAACGGTTTATTCTCACAACATATTTTTTTAATTGATAAAAAACTTTTATTCTCATACATAGGAAAAAATAATAGTGCGCTTCAAGATAAGCTGTAAATTTCTAACGTTGTAACGTGTTTCAAGAGATAACGGCTCTCAATGTAACAATCGCATCCTCGGATAATTCAACGATTCGTATTCAAGATTTATCAGGGAAAAGACGCCGATGTAGTTTGTTGAAACTAAATTGTTTTTGTTAAAATGTTCCAAACATTAATTCTTATTTCCTTTATTACGGCACGATAATTGTTTATATACTGTCAAAAATACAACGCAATTATTCGTATAGTTGTACTACAGTCGCGAGGGATATGTTCCGTGTAATACGAAACCACGTTTTTGGGTACCTTAATCCTAAGGAAAATAGGAGGAGAGAGAACCATCGGACTAATTTTAGATATTAAAGCTCAGAATGCTATAATAAAACATTACATAACACAATAACAAATCGTTATATTAATATAGAATTAATACAAATTCTCTTTAGTGAAATTAAAGCAATATAATAAGACTTAATATAGCAATAAATGGGTATAAATTACATAAATTTCAGGTAGCGTACATACATCAACACAATTCATTATTAAACTGGGAACTGAAATAAAGAGAGAAAATGTACAGTGAAACAATTGCAAATGACAAACTGCGTAATATTGCTCCGCATCAGAAATTCTTTTTCAAGAATCGGTCTTTGTAAATCGCGTAAACGTGTATCCGGACCGCGCACTTGGATCCTATGGTCACACTTAATAAATCGTGCATACGTGAAACCGCCCTCGAGGATACCGCGTTATAGACGACGGCTATTTTCACTTATTATTTCATAACTAAATTGTTCGATTCCATCACCATTCGATTACCTGAGCACAGCAATGCTCCAAACAAAATCAGTTAATAAAATCGCCATTTAAAAAAAGAAACGACAAAAATATTTATAAAACATTTGCCAAGCGACAAAACCCAAGAATAATAACGACGATGCGGGAAGCGTTATCAACAGAATCTGTACAGAGATATATACTGAATAAATTAAGACTTTTAGTGTCATCCATTTGTTTGAAATTCACGGATTATTCGAATATTGTCAGACGAGTTTAATTATGAAAGTATCACTCTAACCTCCCAGTTTTGTCGTGACGATAAATAAGCGCCCTATGCTATTTGAATAGCAAATTCAACAGGACCTGAATGGACGTCCGGGGAACGTTTTCGAGTGGATGGTAGGGATAAACAAAGCAGCATCTCGTGAAACGTAAAAAATAACTTGTTTATATTTGGGACGAAAACGCTTCTAAAGAAATAAGGACGAATTACGACTTTTTTCGCGTAGTTATGGCTACGAGTCGTAATTGCAGATGCCCTCCCAGCGTCGGGCGGATTCCGTTCCCCCTTTTGAAAAACCTTTATGGGTCAAGTGTCCGACATGTGGCGTGCTCGGTGTTACATTAATATTACGACGACATTTTTGGAAAAGAGGAAGGGATTCCTTTCCCTTAACGCAAGCCGAGAATGGTGGAGAACTAGGGATGGAGGATAAAGCGCTATATTGTTATAAATACATACGAAAGCGTGTCCGTTTCGCGTTTGTATGAGGTTCGCGTCGAAGGTTGGGGTGGATCTAAAAAAAAGAAGAAAAACGGCCATGCGGCTAAAATGGCCGCGATAAAAAGCCATATTATTTCGGAATTACGCAAGCTCGGCAAAATAAAAATCGCGAACTTGGGTCAGTTCCAAAGCAGGACGGAATATTTTTCCGCACCACCTCCACCAACCAATTCCTTCCCACTGGAGGAGGATGAAGTTTTTTAAGGGAACTTTTTTTAAACATCTTCGATATGGAAGTGCGGAAGAAAATGAAACGTTTGGAAGTGGGTTAATTTCTGCGGAAAAAAGATATTCGGTTTCACGAGTTCTAATGTGGGCATAAAACTAGCCTTTTTATTTCCTCCACGCGCTGGTTTCTCACTCTTCCATTTTATAAAGTACGGTTCAAAATTGTAATTCCTGCCCGAAATAACGCAGTCGTGTTAAATTGAGCGTATCCTGTAGGCATAGGGTGTTTCATTACAAATAATTGGTTTTAAAATAAGGATTTTATGAATGCATCCGACGAATCAGGATCTTTTTGAAAGAAGTAGTGTAAACATTGTACGAGTGAGGCACTATATGAAAATTGTATTCTCTTCGCAACGTGTAATAAAAAAATCATTAGACAGGATGGCTATGATCTGTTTTTCCGCACAAGCCGTGAATACTTGCATTTTAAATAAAGATATTTAAACATATGCATATTTTAGGAGAGCAAGGGATGGACTTTGATGTTTGTTATTGCTATTATTCCCTTTTAGATTTTTTCTCATATGAATAAAATACAACATATTTTGAAAGATGATGATCTAGAGACATGGTGTTTTCGTTGAATCTAATTTGGGAATGAAAATATTTGTATAACATTTCTTATGCTCCCTTAGGAAATATCCAGTACCCGCCTATCCTTTTAAAATATCTTATTAAACTGACGTGGAATTTTAGCAAATAATACACGTCTTTGACTAACGCGAAACTCGACCGGGGAAGAACATATGAATATGTTTTTGTAAGAAATATCTCATTTAATACAGTCGGTCAAAAAAGTTTCAAAACTACTTCTATTTTAGATACAGGCGTTAATGTATTGTTTTTTTTCCGGGTGAGAGGTAGTAGCGAGTCCGCAGACTATTCCTATTTCTGTTCAAGATATTTTTTCCACGCCCGAATTCAAATTACGCCGTCTTCCCCAGTAATAACTTTAGAAGTTTCAGTTCCGTAAAAAAATATATTTCTGCAGCTAAAGTATACTCTCCCCTTAGCAGCTTAGGGAAACTTCCGCGACGAAATGGCTACCAGCTATGGTGTAATTCAGCCGAAAACGTCATCATTTCTGAGAATACAATTGAGATGAATGCAATAAGTGCATGCCATTCCCCGCTTTAACATGTAATTTGAGTCTTTTTTTATATGACGGTGGCTCAGAAGATATCGTAAAACTCACAAATATCGCAATTTTATGCAATCTATATTACTTCTCTAGTTGCGCCATTTCAGCGTGAAAAGCCCTAAATTAATTTCAACGGATTTTCATGCTTAATTTGAGGATCTAATACTGGCAAGTTGACCATGTTTACTTAACATTTTTACATGCTTACCACCTGACCTATACGGAATGGATAGAGAATCACAATCACAATAGCTTCTATCCAGCTTTTCCTTGTTTACCATTCAACATAATCCCTTAGATAAAATTAGGATAGGCACTGAAAATAGCTGAATTATATGTAAAATCTTTTCCTCTTTTATACTCGAGGGCTTATTTAGCGGGAAAATATCACAATAAATTGAATAGTAATCAATGCAAGCGAAATCGAAACCACCAGCAATTTTGCCTAACCGAGAACCGCATCAAGAAAACATGAGTGAGCCCTATTTAGCGAATATTATTGTCCAAGGTTATGGTTCAATATTTTACAAAAACTGAACACTCGAAAAACGAACAAATGAAAAACAGAAACATATATCAAAGTTTGAGCAAGGAAAACGGTAACAACTGCCAGAAATTTAAGAAATTCGATCACCCAATGATTTCATTTATAAATTTCATTTCTATTCGGGAAATATCGCTTTTTCTCATAGAAGCGTCATTAAAAGCAATAAAAAGTTAGACTGGAATGAGATAGGCTGTATGCGTATCTTTACTAATTGGAGTTACAGGAATGTTCATTTCAGGTCGCGAGGAACACGAATTTTCACTGGAAAAAGAATTGCTCTCTTTGTATACAACTTTTCAGAGGTCAAGACTGAATCTTTTTGGCCAACGTTCTTTTTAAATCCGTTTGATGCAGAATTTTGAAAGAAAAATTCACACCGAGAAAAGAATGCGAATTAATTCGATCTGAATTTGGACCCGCTCTTTGGGGCATGCAAATACGTTTAATGGTATTCCGTTAAGACTCCCATATGCAGGGGAGCACCGAGAGGAGGGGCTGATGGGCTTCAGCCCCCTTAAAAGATCTCTTACCAACCTTGTAAATGTGCATTTTCACAGGAAATATACTCATTTGACTTTTTATATTTCTCTCAGCTTATAATTTATAATAATTATACAGATACTTCTTGAATTACGCATATTTATATCGTGCGAAATTTCAAAAAAACTAGCAATCTACCCATGTATTCTTAAGGCTGAGCCCCCCCCATGAGAAAATCCTGGTTGCGCGCCTGCCCAAATGCTTATATACAAGGTGTATCTTGGAAATAATGCAAAGCGCGCAGAAGCGAGTGGCAAGATGATGCAATTCCTTCGATTTTTGCATTAGTTGAAAGCCACACTTTCACCGAACAGCATCTTATGTTTTCTTTCTCCGTTTGTTGCTTTGTTTGCGTGTAATCTTGTTCCAAAATGGAAGACGAAATTGATCAGGTCAGATATCGCGTGACGATCATCGCTCGCTCATCAAAATTGAAACTTTACGCGGTGAAAACGCAACCGAAATCCATAATGTATTGCAAGAAGTTTATGGGGATGATATAGTGTATCGTAGCACGGTTTCTCGTTGGGCATCGCGCTTTCGTGGCGCCCGCAAAAAGCATAAGAGAGGATCCAAGGGGCTGGAGGCCGCAAAGGTCATCTTCTTAAAGCTACATAGCTCATTGCAGAATAAATTAATGCATACATTTCACTTCAAGAAATTGACTAAATCATGCAACTTTTAGAGGATGACTTTTAGTCTTTAAGAAGGCATTGTTAAAAATTTAGAATTTATTAATAACTAGTGTCGATGCTTAAATTTACTGTAAGGCTTTTAGTTCGTTTTAAAAGCTGATTAAAAACCATTGTATTAGTTTATTATTTTTCCGTTGCTATTCTACGAGCATAAAAATTAACTGAGGGTAAACTCGATTAGGTTAGTTGGAAATTAGTTATTATAAAATTATTATTATATATAATGGAAAACTCAAACTCAATCAAAATAAAAATAGTATGCTATAAACTAGCAAAATAACTTTCATATTCTTCAATGAGAGTCCTAAATTTATCTTAACGTAAATAAAAACGTCGTACGAAGCTGGTTTGAAATTTTTCCATAGTCGACCAACTATTCGTTATTCTGATGTAGCAATAGAGTCATTTTTAAAGAGAGGGTAATGCAATGGTGTAAGAATAATTCAATAATTTCCCTTAATGCAAAGTGTTCCCTATCTAATTGGCGGAGGCATGAAAAAAAGGCTCGAAGCTGCGAAGGAGGTGCACTTTAGGGCGCTTATAATATGGTTCAGTGGAACGTTTATGCACCGAAACCAATCTCGTGTAGATCGTGGCACCTGATCCCTACAAAATATTCGTCTTACTTTTTCCACCGCACTTGCGGATCCTTTTATAGTCTCCCCTTTGTAATAGTCCCGTATTTAATTAAGACGCCTTCGAAGAGGCATCATTCATGAGCGTGCGACGCCATTCTGTTTTCGCCTTTTAAATACCCTTTTCCTGAGGCGAATTCGAACGAGGTAAAAGAGAAACTCTCCCTTAATTCTCCGCAGTCAATTTATAAAGAAAATAAAAAAGGAAAGAAGGAGAAACTAAAAGTACATCTTTTGTTTCCCACTGGCACCACAAAAACGCCCTAATCACAATGGAGAGGGGAAAACGCTTGCCTTCGTCAACCGTTAAAAGGTGGCTGACTTTTATGAGGGTTTAGGAGGCGGGGGTGGGGAAGAGAGACTAAACAGCAGAGTCTGCTAATTTACGTCGTAATAAGTGGATAATGGGGATCTGTCATCTGATTGGGCATCCTTGGAGACGTGTTTGAGGCTCTCAAGTTGCCGGTAGAATTTTCGCTCCTTTCCAGACCCACCCTGTTCCCCTCCTCATCTTCTCCTCCCCCACCCACTTCCCCTCTCTTCTTTATTCTTGCCCTCACTCCTTTCCCAACCTCTTCTCTCCCCTCTTCATATCCCTACCTCTATTCCCCTATCCGTCCCTGCAATTCCCTTAAACCCTTCCATCTCATCCCACCCCTAACCCCTCCATCCCATCTCACCCATTCCCGTCAACACTCTCAACCAAGTTGGCCGTGTGCTGGTGTTTTCGGAGGATCGGCCAAAGGTTCATAAGCGATCCCCGTTTCGTATCAGGTGACGCTAGACCTCTTTAAGAGGATGAAGAGGCCCCCATCCTCCGAGATTGATAGGAGGTCTACGCTACAGATGACGTTTTCCCCCAGGATGGAGTGTCTCATAAAAAGGACGGCTTAATTCGAAGGGATAGATAAATCAGCGATGGATGGGACCTTGGAGTCGCAGGGCCGAAGGGAAAAGTCAAACAAAAATTTAATATTTTCCTCGGGAAGACTTCAAAAAAATACTTTTGAAAGGTTTTAGAAACGGGATACCCCTCGTGAGGCTTTCTAGGCTCTGATGACTTAATTCCTTAAGTTTTCATCCCTTCAGCCTTCACTGTTACTTCGATAAGGACGTGGAGTAATGAAGATAGAGAGACGCGCCATCTGCCAAAAATAAACGGAGAAATATTCGATCTATGGAGCGTAGATAATACATTATAAAGGCAATACGGCAAATAGAAAAATTCCTCGCGTACAGGAGAACATGTTTTCCCTCACTTTGGAACCACTGGCTGTTACTGTAAATTCCAGAAACAAAAATATTTCGAAATTATATAAAAAATTTACATTCTATATAATCCACTCAGGATGCCAATGTTGGTGGGACCCAATAATATGACGAGAAGACCTATGTATGATAATTAACATTGATCAATTCCCACAAAAACTCTTTGTTTAACCCTTTCAGTCACCTAGTAGCGTAATCAGAAATTTACCTTGGGGTGGCGAATAATAAAAGACATTATTTCATAAGAAGATAACCCTATTATTTTTCTTTGACAATTTCCAATAATAACTCACAAACGTGACCATAAAAATATTAAAAAATCAAAACAGTAATTTAATAAAAATATTTATTTTCAAGTTAAAAGTTGAAATTAATGCGAAAGCAGTCGCAGCTCAAATTATTAGCCACATTGGGGGGAGGAGGGCAAATACCCGGATGCCCCTCCCTTTGCCTGCGCAACTGCAATGGCCATTTGCATTTTTATAGACATTCAGTATTCACTAATAGCTTCTGATGCGTACTGTAAACAAGAGGGGATAGAAAATATATTGGAAAGTACATGACCTAAAAATTCACTCAACAATTTACGGAATTATTCAGTTGGGTTGCAATTGCGGGAAGAAAACATTTGTTCCCCAATAAAATTCTTTAAACACGATCGTTTTAGACGAGCGATATTCGTCATAATAATCACATGATGATGATAAAAACATCTTCCATAGTGTAATTACATTGTGAGAATTAGATGAAAGACGCACGATGGCATATTTTAGGTCCCGCCAAAAGGACACATAAGATGTCTCGTTGTGACATCTTACTTCAAAACTATGTCCACTGACTTCATCATGACGATTTCTGTTGAGTGGGGGGACCTAAGATGTGGAGGAACAAAACTTATCCCCTTTTGGATAGGCCCAAGAATACTTTTCTTAAATTAAAATACCCAATGCAGCGCCATAGAAAATGCCTGAAAGAGGCATAATAGTCCCTTTTGGTTGGATTTAGGATCTTTACCTGCTTCTAAAGGAATAGGTAACTTCCCGTATCTTGTTTTCAAGATAAGTTACCGCAGAGACAGTGAGGCCAGCACACATGTATTTGAGGGTACCGGGAGGCTGGAAGCAGTGGGGAGGTTGGTGGACCGAAGTCGGTACATTAAGTTCTTGCTCTATAAGACGTTCATGTGCATAAACTTAGATGGCCCGAAGTTCACCTCGTATCCGGATACAAATTTTAGGAGAGTTGCGATCCCGAGGCGAGAGCTTGTTATGGAGATAAGGCAGGAAGTCCTCGAAAAAAAGAAGAGCGCAACGAAATCTCGCAAAAGCCCGCTCACATCGGCCAATGCGAGATACGGTATTCTTACGAAAAGGAAAAATCGCCCTGCAAAGGAAACGACCGACCTTTTTCGAATAAAGATCCACATGATTTACGAGTTAGAATGAATATTAGATAAAATGGCCAACACCTCTAGAATCGGAAGTTTTTCATTATATATAAAGTGACTGCCTTAGGACAATCAATCCATGATAAAATAAACTCCTCATTTTGCCAAAGACTTGGAACCCATCAAAAGGGAATGCCAATTGCTGCTATTTTTCGCTCTCCCTCACTTACCTCTACATAGCTTTGTCGCGTTTCGTGCGATGGAGTATTTGAAACTAAACGAAATATTCTGAACGAACGAACATAATATAAAAAGCGAAACACCATGACCCGGTTATATTTCTTTCCTCCTCTAAGTTTGTGCATTAATAAACGTATTTACGTGATTTTAGTATAATGACTAAGTACCGCAGGACGATATACCTGATACTACGTCAGGGAAACAATAAATTTTTATTTACCGATTTATTTTCTAACCAATTATACCATTTAAAATATTTCATCAACTGGGTTAAGTAGTTGTAATATTTACGCCGCAGATAGGCAGTTTCCTTCTGCTTAAAAACGCTGCAAACGTGAGGAAAATATTTATAGCAAACTGAGAACTTAGAAAAAACACTTGCGTTCAGAAACAGAAAAAATTATACGCTACGGTAGTTCAGCGGTAGAATATCCAGCCGGCAAATGGAAGACCCGGGTTCGATTCCCGGTCATAGCGGAATTTTTTCGTTTCAAAATTATTTCCCAAAATTACAGCTTATGCCTATATGCATAGGATCATATTATCCCATCAATTTACAGAAATATTATATACTTCAGTTAGAATAAATATTGCTTTTGTTGACAACAATTCAGTAACCATTCATGATATTTTCTAAGTTCAAAGCGAATTACGACTTTATTGTTTGATTTTATTGATAACGACTACTCGTACAATAAAAATGTATTTGGCAAGAAATATTTTACGAGATATGACGGAAAGTTCGTTTTTTGTTTCCAGTAAAGTGGCATCCTTGTCCGGGTTGTGTAATCCATTTATATGATTTTCATAGTGTCTTTATCCATAGGCCCTTATTGCAAATGTCATGAGAATCCGTTCGGTAGAAACCGATAGCGAGCATGCGCGCGGACAGAGGGACTGAACGAAGGCGGTTACGTGGGAAACGTAACGGGCTAAAAAAAACAAACTTCGCATAACCAACTGGAAGCACCCATAAGAGCATGCGTTGCAGTAAACGGCGAATCTGCTATGGAAACGCACTTGCAATACAATCTTTATACGCAATTAGCATGTTTATATTGTAAAGGAGCTGCTTTCACATAGCGTAGCTTTTACTCATAATATTCTTATAACAGCTGCATTAGAATTTGTACATATTCTTCACTTGCACATCTTAAATACCACATTTACACTTCATAAATATTAAGATAAAATTAAAGCGAGTACTTCTTTAATTTTTTATCAGTTTTATTTATTTCATCAACCATAATAGTAATTAAATTTTCATAAGAAACCGAAATTATATCTGTTTTTATAGGAAAGCCCCATTCCGTTAAGGCTTAAAAAGAATGCACTGAGCAAAGGGAAGCAAACGGCTTGTTCTTTTATTATCCTCCTTTGCTCGAAAAAAGAAAAAATATCTCGAGAAAACGTTTCTTTTTATTCTGAATTTTTTTGAGAAGAAAAGAAGCGTAGGACTAGTCCGGATTCTAAGTTGTTTTATTTTCATCCCACGGATAGTCGATAAAAAAAGTAAAAGTTATCCTTATTCTCTCGGAACTCGCCCAAGAGCAAGCTTTTAAATAAAAACGCCTCTTCCTCCAGAATCTGCTAAATACTGCGGAGGGAATATTTCCATTCTGAGAACTCTCGGAGTTTTCTATTTTATTTTCCCCAAAACTTCACGACTTTTAACGCTTCACTTTTTCACATTTTAAAAAGGAAAGGCAAATAAATGTATCTCAAAGTCCACTTCATACATTTTTTTAAATTAAGGAATTCTTGCGGCGAAAAGTATTAAGGTTATGAATAATTGGAGACGGAAATATTTTTTCTGCTGTCGATTTTTTTGTATACGTAAAACTTTTGAAACTCTATCGTATGCAAGATATCTTACAAGCCTCAATATAATTTAAAATTTGGATTACGCCTATATTATAAGTGCTAATAAAACCAAATGAGCATTTCCTTTCCAAAGTAACCTTCCACAGAGGTCATAAAATCATCTTCAAGTAAGCTGAGACCAAAACAACATTTGTACCATAGCAACAACAGGGTTATTGAAAACATAGATTCAAAATTTTACATTCGCCTTTTCGTCGGATAGAGGATTAGAAGTTATCTCAATGGAGGCCAGCCTTAGAGCTTACCAACCATTAAGGTGAACACTACACACGCAAACCACCACCACCGCCGGCCTTGGTAGAGAGATGGTTAGCGTTGGCTCCCAATGCCAGGGTCGCGGGTTCGAATCCTGCCGAGGGCATGGTTTTATGTGTTCGTTTTTGTTAAAGTAATTACGCTCATTGTAAAAGGCCGTTAACGGCTGTTTATGAGCTAAAATAAATCAATAAAAAAATAAAATCAAAAATAAAAACAAGTCCCCATCAAAATTGCTTATTAAATATCGATGCTTAAACATTAATTCACAAATTTCTACGCACGTGGATAAGTCCTCCTCCCAGAATCTCCGCATTAAAGAAACAAGCAGGAAAGAAATGGCATCTCATATCCACAATTTGGTTGATATGTGCATTAGCCGAGCTCAAGCCTCCATAACCTCGATGGAAACTTCATACTAGGGGAACTCACTAAACTTGTGGAATAATAGTCTCCGCGGATGTCGTGGAGTCACTCATAGAGAAAGCAGGTGGCGTTGGAGTGAAGGCAGATAGTGATTTGGACGTAGATAGAGGAAAGAGAGAGGAAGGGGGAGAGGGAGGGAGGAAGAGAGAGAGGGAGGGTGAGATGATGGAGAAAGTGGTGGAGACAGCAAGAAATGGAGATTGGGATGGAGAGTGAGAGACGTAGTAAGAGGAGGAGTGGTGATGGCTGGTTTGGTCTAATGCTCGAAAAGGGATCGGAGCTCATAATTCTAGCGAAGTGGAAGGGGATATCCTCTCAAGCCATCATCCAAATTCGCCACGACGGGGAACGGCAGAGGGTTCAAACTCCAGAAGTCCCAAACCTATATTGTCTCAAACGAACTCTCAAACACCGCATAACCGCGTCTGCATACCAACCTTTTCCATCCCTCTTCCCTTCTCTCTTCTTAACCTTCCACGCTACTTATCGCGTCAGTTATGAGTTTTAAGAGGACCGTGCCGGGGAGGAGAACGTCGCAAATGGCGGTTTTCCGGCAGCGGAGAGTTCGGTTTAGTTAGGTCGAAACGGCGCTGGGCGTCGGCTTGGCCTATCCACCGGCGTGGGATCGAAGTTTTTGTCCAATCTTATACGCTCGTCGCCGAGAGCGTTTATTAAAAGGAGGAAAGGGCACGAGGATTAAGGAGTGGGATGGGGTGAGCTTCTTCTGCGAGTCAAAGTCATTACAAATGAGCAATTTAAGTGTGGATAGGTTCGGAATTGCGGGTAAGTCGACGTTTCAATATCCGGATTAGCTCGCGTTGGGATAACACTCATCGTCAAGCACGCACGGAATATTTAGTGGGGCGCAAAATCAAATAGGTTTGTATTTACCTTCGGGGTAACTGTGATGTGTGAAATTTAATATACAGTGGTTTCCTGGGCAACGTGGGGGTTACGTCCATGGAAAGGCAAAACCGAGTTGCGCATTATTATCCTCTCATGGGAAGTCGTATTTTCGTATAGGATACGAGCTTTACCGCTTCGCATATACCTATAGGTAAAATGCGGTGCGAGTCCAATTATGGAAGGCGACGATTAGAATTTATATTTGTTAGGTCACATTTATTTAACCGTGTGTAATCATACCGACGCTGGAGAAACCCGGGATGGAAAAAGTTTCACAGTATCGATGAAAACATTCCCTTAGCGAAGTGAAAGCACTGTAGTACTATGTTAATGAATAGAGGCAGAATGCATGCAATTATTAATTATATGCGACAAATTCTATTTGCATTCCAAAATGAATGCTACACTATTTCGACGAAACTCTATCAGTTATCGAAGGAATGCCATTGGAATTATCGATACGAAGGCATATTTTCCCGATGAAATCCACATACCTAAGATGCCACTGAACGCGAACCGATTGATAGTATTCATTGGCTAATGGCAATAACTTGTGCCAATAACGAACGGAATTTAATGCACATGCAACTAAAAATTTGCATAAAACTTGGTCCTTATCTTGCTAATCGAAGGGAGGAACGTTTCCAACCCTAAAAAGACAGATGGAGATGATAAACCTTCCTCAATTTCCTTTAATCGAAGAGTAAGAGATAACCCATATCTTTCAATTCGATCTTTTCACGAATCAACAGGGGTGGATAATGTCGTCACTGGTTAGTGCATATATTTTTTTGTCAGGAAAGCGAGGGTACTGCACGATCTCATTATTTTTACTGCGATCCACAGAACACGGTCGAGGAAGATGAAATGGTCCAAAATGACCTCGCGTGAAACGCTTAAAACAGCCGGCTCGGTCCGAGGGCTCGGTATCACAGCACTGAACCCTTATTCTCCCTCACTTTTTTCTCCCTTGTCTTCTCAGGGAGGCGCTCTCTCTTTATATATCTCAATCTCTCTCACACTCTCTCCCTCCGTCCACTATTTTGAGACTTTTTACGATCTTTGATCCGAATATCTCCCAAAAGGGTCGGGTCATCAGGGATTCAGGGACAGTTTCCCAGGCATCTTTATATATATATATGTATATATATATGTATGTATATATATATATATATATATATATATAATATATATATGCCGCCCGTCCGCCATTTTCGTCCTGGACATCGCCTCCTCCTATCTCGTACTCTTTTACCCATCCTCTCTCTCTTCCTTACTCCCTTTATATCTCCGAAAAAACATAATAAAGGAACTCCCTTCTTCCAACTTCGCCCGTTTTCTGGAGAGCGAAAACAACAAATTTCCATCTATTCACGTTTCCGGCGATACTCCGGCGCCTTGGAGTAGGTGCTAATTACAGCGTTTCATTTTATAAACGCGCTTATGTTTTTGCTCTGTCTGTTCGGCTGTGCAATCAGTTTAGTTGAAATATCAAGTTAACGGTAAGAAATGCAAGCCTGAAATTTGCAGGATGCATGTGATTTACGATGCTATTTATTAAACTGCCAATTAAATCTTTTGGAGACATCGGTGGGTGGCATGAGTGCCTTCAAATGTTTCAAATTAAGATTCTAAGCAAATGGCCATATAAAGTTAAATTTTGTACAATTTTTGACCTTAACGCCATCTATAATACTGCAGAAGAAGTGTTTTTGAAAATTCGGTGTACTGGAGGGGACTCCTTTCGTTTCCCTCAGACCCATTGTTTCATCCATCAACAGCCCGACATAAAATTTCACGTTGGCTTAATGATCAATTTAAACAATTTCCTCTCAAACAAGATTAAAATATCAAAAACGTCCTCACTTTATTAACGAAGTTAAGGATATAATACTACAGGACAGTGAAATTTTAGTTTCTTTTGATGTTTCTTCTCTCTTTCCTAGTATTCCCATCAATGAAACATTACAATTCCTCCAAGAACCCCTCACCGATCAAAACTTACCATTAAAAACAGGAGATGAATTAGTACGAGTAACACGCTTAAGTTAACAATAAGTTCTACTAATCAAAACCACGGTACAACCATGGAAAACTCCCTTTTACATTTCTTAGCCAAGCTATTCATGGTTAACTTTGAGAAACAATGCAAAAACACTTTCAACTACTTCCCATGTATATGGCTAAGATACCTAGATGATATTTTTCGCGATTTTCAATACCTCCAATAATAACATAACAGATATTGTACAGTAACTAAACGACCAATATTCTTCCATCAAATTTACACACGACGTAGAAAACAAAATACATTACCATTTCTTGACCTTCTCGTAAAAAGGGAAAACAACAAAATTAAATTCGGGATTTACCTCAAACCCACACACCCATACGTAAATTCCCTCCGATTCCAATCATCATATTTCACATAAATTCTCCAACCTACTCTACAATTCAAAAGACTATCCCGACTCTACAAAAGCCGGCATATGCAAAATCGCTTGCACAGAATGCGAGAAAGTCTACATAGGTCAAACTAAACGAAAGCTAGATACTAGGTTCAAAGAACACATTTAATATTACAAACACCATAGGTTTAACAGGTCTAGCGTCGCGATACACATACAAGAAAACAATCACTCGATTAAAATCGAAAACATGGCTTTCTTAAAATCAACACAAACTGACTGTAAACTGAACGCTTACGAGATAATTTTCATAAACAAATACCAAGACACGGTAATGAATAACGACCGCGGGTCTATCTCTTACTCACCCCTCTACACGTTAACCGTTAGGAATTCCCCCACCCCTTCCCTCCTCTCTTTTACCCAGAACGTATAAATACAAAATCTGATGTAGCCACCACATGACTTTCTCCATGCCTGTAATATTTCTAATAATTCCAAATAGGTTAAATGGTAATAAATATTTTAAGGAACTGCGAGAAAATTTGAAAGACTACAAAGAACAGAAATAAACTCAAACTGTAACCTTCTGATATTGGATATTGCCCCGAAGCTCCAACAATTAAGAAAATAAAAAAGAAGCGTAGTGTGTTTACAAAAGTCGCCGGTAGGTGGTATGGTGGTGGCAGCTAAAAAATATTTAGTTTTAAAATATCTCCTCAACAATGTATTATATGGGAAATTATTTCAAACAAAGGTTGTAGAAAATTAAATTACCTGCAACTTTGATTCCAGTACGTTTTTACATTTATCAAATATTAAAGCAAATATTAAAAAAAAACGGATGACAACAGTAAACACTTCCGGTTGACCGATTTTTACCAAAAACTAATCAGCATGTCTACCTTTAACAAAAATGTCAAATATAAACTTTCACGCTGATCTGATTAATAGTTTTTGAGTTATAGCACCCACAAAATCCCGGTCACAGACACCCACAGACATCATCCAGAAAATAGTACCTTAAAACATGCATTTCCGTTGAAATCTCGAATCCGATTTTTTCTTGAAAACAATACTTTCTCTATACTTCGTATATGGAGAAAGTAACAAGAGAAAACCCAAACAATCCATACGACTTCAGCTACTGAAGATGAGAGCTTAGCTCTTGAAATACGTATTTAGCTAGTATTCCAGAGTTTTCCGAGTGATTATGCGTGTGTGTGCTTTTTTCCTTTTCTTTAGGCTAGTTTTCGACAACAGGTCCCTATAGGCCATCGTCCTGAAAACTTGTAAGCATAATTTTAATTTTTTCCATTTTCTCTTCTTATTGACGTGTGAGTGCTTATTTGGATTATTTTACGGTTACGAGTTTTTAATTTTAATTCCGTGAAGATATCTGAAAAAGCCAGAGGAAAATTCCGCGCGAAAAATACCCGATACTGAAGCAGGAGAAGCGGTCTGAATTTGCAGTTCAGTGGTTAGAATATCCTTCTGACAAGCTAAAGTTGCGGGTTCGGTTCCTGGTCAAAGGCAAAAAGTGTTTTCTGTAATCAACGTGATGTATCCCTTTTGATTGGGGACGTTTTTTCTGCTTCTTTTACCGGAGTAGCGGTACCTGCAACCACAGAGGCGATTCTGTTTGCTCGCCACCGATACGTTTAAAAGAGATTTCGATACCTTGTGACGGTCGACATAACTAAAAACTAGGGACGAATTTCAGATGTGCGGCATTTACGACGACGTCAGTGACTTCAATCTAAATTATATGCAGGCGAATATCTGACTGGTGGAATAGATTAAATTTTATTTTATTCTACGAATGTAGCAGATTCTTTGCGTCATAACAATTTATTAATGGTTGAAGGCATTACTCATTACTGCGTATCTAAAGTAGGGATGGAACGGAATGATGCAAGATTACAAGCAATAAAAATCCAGACAAAACGAGCTAACTTCGACTGCGGGACTCTTCGCGTATCATGTACACGAAAAACAAAAACTTAAAATGAATTACAATAAGTTTTTTATCGAAATATAATGTTCGGTAATTTCGGGTACTTTTCTGTACTGTACGGCGTAGGAAGAGTGGAAGAATTTTTCTTAAAGCGCCTGATGTACTTTAATCAACTTAACGTTAGACCATTCTCGGATTATTTCTTTTTTTAGCTGGTTTAGGCTCGCCGTTTCACTCATTCGCGCAGAAATCAATATAGCAATTGCCCAAGTTCGCGGAAGGTAAATTACATTTGATCGCCCCCTCCCCCCCGGAAGCGGCGCACACTGACCGATCGTAAAAGCCCATGAAAGGCAGCGCAATTATCTCTCGACGACAAAACAATAACGAAGAACTCAAATACTACCACAAAAGTATTGACCCTGCGACGCACTCGGGGGTCGATTGAGAGGGTCTGGCAAACGATAATCCCACATGATGTTCAATATGTGTGCCTCCCTCAATGTTCGCGTGAGTTTAACTAACTGTAGTTACTACCGTTCCGTTTGGCACTTACGCACAGTACCGTGATTAAACTACGGCTCCAAAACGCGGAGAAAGTGAAACGAGCATTGAGGAAAGTGCTAGAAGAGCCAAAGAAGTTCATTCCTCAAAATACAATTTTCTCTTAAGCTTTTTATATCTACATATCTATATATAATCACGCCGTTTTCCAGAAGCGTTATATAAATGTACACACATACTGATACGGAAAGACTACTGCATTCATTCATGCAACCAAAATAAAACGTTTTGAGAATTTTAATAATGCGCAGCCAAAATCAAAAGGTTGTGTTGTGTATCTTTTACATAATTTAATACGCCGAGAAAATTTTCCTTTTTCTCCCAAAGTAAAATGAACTCGCTTCTACTTTTGATATTTTATCAAACGGCCTAAATCACTTATAATCAATTTCATATCAATGAGACTAAACCAACCGATGAGAATAAAATTTACATTCGAATTTCGTCTATGTGACCAGTGTTTGCGAACGAAGATCAAAGGATTCGCAATCATGCATGGAAGAAAATATACCAGTTTCTTTAGAAACTAGTGTAACTTGCCGTCAAAAATGATCGGTATGTACGTATAAAATAATTAACGATAAGAAGAATCTACAAGTAATTTATTCGGTTGGTTTTTGCCTTGAAATTAAGCGTCCTAATTTAGTTTTTGTAAGTAAGCAATTTTGTATAAAGCTACCCTGTCGTAATCTAGACTATTTGCAATAAGATACTATTTTTTATAGTTTTGTAGTTGTGAATTTCGCTATTTTTCATTATTCCCCTCTTTGATAAAGTGATAAAAACTATTCCTCCGGTCGAATTCATGATTTAAATATCACATTAAAGTATATAAAGATAAACATTTAACGAGGAATGTGGAATTCCTCGTAACAAATGGACGACTTTCTTTTTAAATTTAAATTCATTTTAATTAAATTATATAAATCACTCGAATTAGCCCCTAGGTGCGAGATAAAAAAGCGCCTAGTCAATTCCGACTCAATGTTTTTCCGGCGATAAGTCTCGGAAGCGCTTTGGGAAAACGCCATCTCGCGACCATAAATTCTATTTCTCTTATCCAAATAAAGGGCGAACGACGCATGTTTGCCTAACCTTGAATCATTCGTTTTAGATCGATACGGCGGCGCTCATTACGAAACTCTCCATTTGCCTTATTTATTTTCGGATGCTGTATCTAGAGGCTTATGAATTGATGACCAGTTAAAGCGTCGTTTTTTAAGAGCGTCTAAAATGCGGAGAAAAATTAGTTTACGTTTCTTCTGTCGAGAATCGACTTATTTGAGACCGAAAAATATTCGTTTCTATTTTTTTTGTTACGATAAAAGTTTTGATGAAAAGGAGAAAGATTAAAATCGCATGCGAAATGCACCATCCTCTTTTGACGATCGACGCGATAGTTTTTCATATCCTATTGTCTCTACAAGAAAAGATATTACTTTTTTAATAGTAGTAGAAAAGGAAAATAGTTTTAGATTTTTTTGAAGAGGGAGCCATTAATTTCCTAACGGTACTCAGCATCAAAGTATTGTCATTAAAATAAAACCTCAATTCATTAAAAGTTGGTAAACGAGAGGAGGCTTTTTAATGTTGGAACAAAATGTTTATTTTAAAAATAAAATGTTAATTATATTTTCGAAGTTTAAAATGATTCATTTGAATATATTTTTATGTTGTAATGAATATTAAATAAACTGAATTTATTAACGCAATACTTGCGAAGCGAATTATTTTTTATAAATCTTTTTACGGCTCTGCTTTAAATACCAACTCAACAACATCCTGCAGCAAAATTATTTCTCCCATTGAACGATGAAAAGTCACTATAAATAGCAGATATAATTTCGCATATGTCACCCTTACGTGTGATTCCTTTTTAGGCGTTCTTTACCAGCGAAGCGCCTTATGGGTACGACTGGTCCGTCCGTCGTAACTTTCATCTCCTAAACCGCTGGACGGATTTTCATTTACTTAAGTATAAGTGATCTTTATGAAAATTTATCGCCCAATTGTGATTTTGAACAGAATCCGTCAATTAAACTTTCACTTTAGACAATTAATTTAATAAACTTATACTCGTGTCTCTTTAAATGACATCCGTCAAGCAACAATGAAATACCGAACTTTTCTCTCCATAGCTCTTATATGATTTATAAGGTATAGATTAAAAAATTTATTCAGATAGAGAAGAACATTTACTACAAGAAAGCGCCGAGACCATATAATTACGAGTTATAGCTTCGGAGATAAAAATTCTGGAAAATACCGCAAAAACATCGCATATTTTTTTTACATCGATCGCGAAGACGTTTCTCACAGACAGCAACATTAAAAATCCATATATTTCTCTCCCATTTTCTTATATGATCTGTGAGATATATATTTAAAAATTTATTTGGATAGAGAACAACATTACTACAAGATAATCCCCTAGACCATATAATTACGACTTATAGTTTCGGGAATAAAAATTAGAGAATCGCCCAATCTTTCGACACCGTGTCATACATATTTCCCATTAAAACGCCTTTGAAATCTCTGCGCATTCCATATATGGAGTATACTTTTCCATCTTGTTAAAATAGGTCGCATTTGTTGAAGATAGGTTGAGAAAATTATGTCATGAAGATTCAGAATAGAAAACTTAATAAAACGTTATCAGACCTAATATGCCTCGTAAAGAGATTTAGACTCAGCATAAAATAATTCGAGTTAATAACAATATCCTAAAAATGTTTTAACTAAAATTTACTGAATAAATGAACGACAAAATACAACGTCACAGCCAGGAATTAACTTTGAGTATGGCAAATAATAAAAGAAAAATTTCCATTACCCTTCTATTGTTCTCTGACAACTTCCAATAATAACCCATAAACATCGCTATAAAATTAAAAAATCATAACGTTATTTAAATAAATAAATCTTTTTCAATTTAAATTTCAATTTAGCGCGAAAGCAGTTGAAGCTCATATTAGGGGTGGCAAATGCCCGGTGGCCTCCCTCTTTCCCATTAGCTGGGTCACTGATATCGTTTAAGGACATTTTATGAAGATTTTTCCTCAAATTAAAACCTTAATCGAATGTATTAGTGAAGAACAATACTTTAAAATCTAGTATAGCTGGAGAGACGCTTGACATACTATATCTTCAGTAAGTTTTTATAAGTCAATTGTTTCGGCCGTTACTTGGTAGAAATTTATTATTAAGAATTAAAAATAACTTTTTAAATTCCTACAAAACTATTGTATTGTAGGAATTTACTGTTTTTATCACGCCCAAAAATTTGTTTGCAATCCTTTTGAGGCAAGCGACCGGTTTTTTAATTGTCTTCCGCACGCTGTGATATTCCTCCTCTATGTTTTTATGTACACAACACACCCACCACCAGATAAATTTATTGAAGAGAGATGTATTTCTCCTTTCTCCCTAGGCATCAGGCTCCCAATAACACGCCGTCCGCCTTTGTTCCGCGACGGCGGCGAAGTCTGCGCAGAGGAATAGTTTTTATATTTCTATTCATAAATTTCTAACGCCCCTTTGATAACGGTCCTGCTCGGAAATTCCTTTGTAGTCCTCTCCATAGCTTTATTCTATTTCGAATTCCCGTCTTTTGAAGCGTGCATGGAAGTGCAGCGCGGAACGGAAAAATGGCGAGTTGAAACAAGTAAGAAATGTGCTTCTGAAGCAGACAACAAATGACGGTCAAAAACTGATACAAACGAACAAACCGAAGAACCGTGCACAACGAGACAGAGTGCTGAATCGATTGGCGTAAAAACGAAGTCTCTACCAACTTTCGTTTAGGAGGAGTTAGCGGGTCAGACAGGCAGAAGGACAAACCGAACGCATATGCGGATGTTTTTAGAAAATCACTAAAAAGGACAGAGAAAAACTTAAATTTAACCCTTTTACTACAAATTTTGTTTTCTCTTGCTTTGTTTTTTAAATTGATTCATGTATTAATGTTAAGGCGGTTACTACTGACACTTTAACCTCCAAAAAGGGAAGGGGGTGGGAGGGTATGGGACGCATGTGTCCCATTGGTATTTTTAGTAGGACATATTTATCCCAGTAGTACTTATTGTAAAAAAAATATACTAATGTTTTCGTGTATTATTTATTGGAATAGATGCAACAAATACAAAACATGGAACGGTGTCGGAACAATGATAATTCTTATGAATGATACAATGCAAGAAAATTTTTCACAGAGCAACTTTGCATAAAGCACAGCACAGTTCAGGAAATTAAAACGACTTCTAATGTGTCTCAGGACCATTGGGACACAAGTCGGGAATATTAGAATGCTAATGCTATTATTTTCCACCAGTCTTTGTAGAGTTTTGTACGAGATTTATATGTCCCTGTGATAGTGAAATGGTTAAACAAACTTTTAAGTTGCTCGATGACGTGACCTCTTCTTATTAGCCATTTACTGATGGTGGATGCATTATAGATTAAACTTTTCATACTAGCATTTTAATGGCTCTTAATGCTCACTCGAATCAATGTCGGCAAAATACCCATTAACACCACATCTATTAACCCAGATGCAACTGGATTGCTGCCTCTTATGCAGATTAGCCCTTCTCCACTTGATATTGCAGTAAGCTTGGGATATTAGGGCAGTAATGCCGAACACCACTGCAGTAATTTCGACGCGTATGGAGCTGAAATTTTTTTAAGCTCGCCAAGTGCTTTAATTGGAAAAATATAAAAATAAATTTGGAGATGCATAAAAAAATGAGGTTTATGGCGCTGTAAAACAAAGAATTTACCGCATAAGATCGTTGATGAGTAATAATTATTTGAAGGTCGTTTGTGGAATAATTGATATGAAACCACCTACTACAGCAAACAGTCATAATGCGCAACACGACGCTTTTATTTCAAAGAGGAGCGTTTTTAGTTTTTTAAACATAAATTATTAAAATTAAAATTGGCACGTAGAACAATTATCGGTTTTCGACACGCATGCTAGCTAGATAATTCGTTTAAGCGAGGGAATGCTAAAAACGGTAATGAATAACAATCAAATTAATAAAGAGTAATTTACGTGACAATTAATCGTTCAGGTTTTTAGCTGGTTGGATTTAATTAGAGAAAATTTGGGTTAATTGGAATGGACATTTTAGTATTTGATAATTCCGTAATGACAATTTCTTGCTTCTACTGTCGATATTTTATTTAAAGGCCTATATCACTTATAATCAGTTTCGAATTAATGAGATTAAACCAACCAATGAGATTAAAATTTATATTCGAACTTCATCTATGTGACTAGTGTCTGAGAACGTAGATCAAATGCCTCGCAATCATTCATGGAAGAAAATAAAAAAGTTTCTTTAGAAACTACTGTAATTTTCTGTCAACACTAATGAGTATGTATGTACTATGAAGATAAAAATTAAAACACCGTTCTACCTCCCTCCCATTTTACTCCCTCTCATTCTTTCCTCAAATATATTACGATCTCTATCACCGTGACAGACTTACAAACTCGGCGTTTTAGGATTATAAACATAGTCTATTATTTATGTAGATAGCCCTGGATCTTATGCCGCCGGTGGTTCATGAAACGGGGAAAAAAAGCGCTACACCCAATGACAAAATAAGTGTTTTATATTGAGGATATTCAACGGGGGTCTATCGAGCTCGTCTTATGGCTGAAAATAATTTAAGAACAAACATTTAAAAATACTTGTCTCAGGTATGTCCAATAGCCACAAAAGGTTATAAAAAATAGATGCGCATTTAGGTTACATAGCAGCCGTCCTCAGTGATAATACTTTGAAAATAGATTATAAAAGAACACGTGCTCTAGTATTTCCATTGTTTATATGGGAAGGGGGAATTTTGTGGGTGGGGCGTCCATTGAGGGGAAAGGAGAGGGAGTTTCGGTGAATTACCACTGAAGACGGCAGCTTTGCAGCCGAAATGTGCATCTGTTTTTTATAACCTTGCTGTGGCTATTGGAGATTCCTGAGACAAGTATTTTCTAAATGCTTGTTCTTGAGTTGAGGATAGTGGAGAAATAGAGAACAGTGTAAAGGATAGGCGACAATTTTCGTAAGTCTCCTTTCAATGCGACAAACTTCAACATTTTCCTCAGATGAAAAGCACTGGTTTTAGCTACGAATGCGCTACGAGCTGAAACTACTTGTTTTCCTTGGTGTCGAAAGGAAATTCACGGAAGACATTGAATGTGACCCACTCCTCGAGAGGATATGGACAACTCTGAGCGTTCGCACGTATTGTTTTTGCGACAACGGCATTAAAAAGGTACGGAAAACGTCTTAAAGGATATGGAGGCCTCAGATTATTGTGATAAAACGATCGGGCTCTCACATGAGAACTAAATGTACGGTACTGTAAGAGCAATTGAGTCTTCTCGCCCATATTTGCAGCTATCGGAAGTTGAAAGCGATCAAACTGTTTTTTTTTTTACGTTCGCTAGGCTAAAATTGAGGGACGGCACCAAGTAGTGTGGACAACTGCCCTCTTCAGACTGTCGACTGATACATTTCAAATCCGATTCCAACAATAAAAAAGCAGACGGAACGTGACACTGCGGTGGGGTTACTGAACTCCATTATTATTATCATGAGGACTAAGAAAATCGCCGAGTGTAGATCGGCTTCCGATCGGCTTCAGAAATGAAAACATTCTATACGTTAAGTTCGCAAAAAGAACTGCGGACCAAGTCCTTCAGTCCACTTTTCTAAGAATGGGACAGAAGTTAACTCAGAGGATTATACTGAAACGGTTTCTGCTCCTCTTGGGCAGAAAAGGAACTCAAATTGAAAAAGCGTTGCTTGTTCAAGAAAAGCATACTTTCTTAAGCCGCCATAACTATATCCGGGAACTAGTGTACCCTTTTGAAGGTGTAAAATATATATACTATATATATATATATATATATATATATATATATATATATATATATATTATGAATGACAGGCCAATACTAGCTTTTATTTGGATATCAGAATGGCATGATGTAAAGACATGCCGCCTATATGGCCCAAAGAGTTGTAAGAGATCAATACAGTCAAAAGCTCAGAAGGCCGAAGAAATCTAGGGACCGAGAATCGCACGGATTTCTGAAAATTAAGATATTTTGAAAGTCTCGGAATCCATATTGTGGTTAAACATAAAAAAACGGATCTTAAATGAGATTTGCACGTAGTTAATGTAAACGTTTGCAAATAAATGTGGAAATAAAACGCGCTGGTTGATTGTAAAAATAAAAATTACCAGGGATTAATATATTCTGAGTCCATGGATACCAAAGATGTAGAGAGCTACGATTCAAATGTGGCCCAACTCGAAACATTAAGACTCGAATTGAAACCGTACGGATTTTTGAGCTCATATGATTAAAAAAACTTTTGCTGCAATTATGAAATGCGTATTCTAATCAGGAGTTAGGTATTAAAAAATCGACGTCTAAGACGCGAGAGATTCAAAAGTACCAATGCAAATGTTTCAAAGACTACGACAGCTCGTTTTAGGATCGCAGAAACGCATTCCAATCCATAAAAAGGACGAAGAATTCTCGCAGAATAAACGCCCGGGCAAAGATTTTCCGCGAAATAATAGCGTCTACCAAGACGCTAAAACATACAAAATATCTCTCCTCTGATTCGTATGCTAAGCGCTTCTTTGGGCATAAAAGGAAAGAAGGGTGGGCGGTTTGAAGACGAGGACGAGAGTGGGAGGCTGAGAAGATGGCAAAAAGGAAGAGAGAGAGACAGGGAAAGGTCCCCTGTGACAGGCGGAGTGACGTCATTCGCAAAGATTCCCTTGGAGGATACGAAGGAAGCAAAGGAAGAGGCAAGACGAAGAGGATAAGAAGGAAGAGTAGAGAAACAAGAAGACGAGTAGAGAAACAAGACGAAGGGTGGAGAAACAAGAAGAAGGGTAGAGAACCAAGAGGGGGTGAGACGAATGGGAGAGAGGCCTGCGCAAGAAAGTAGGGACGCTTAAAAGACGGGGAATGGAGGAAACTTCTCCCTGAGAGTTTCTTCCCCCTCTCTGTAATGGTTTTAAGTGGCCATTACCCAAGCCTTACGTCACGCCGAGATCTCAAAATTATTGGCCAGAATGTAACGAGGGAATTGTCGCGGGAGATAGCAGTTTTCTAGCAACCTCAAACGAAAAAAAAAAATCACGCACACCAAAAACGAAGCACACCCGAATTCCAATTGCGACGTTATTCCAAACGATCCCACGACCCAAAGCTCCCTCACATAAAAGCTGCAAGGGCGGTGCATTCTGGGAAGAGAGAACTTCCCGTTCGGAACCTGAAGCGGTTTATCTTTTTTTTTTAACGTATCCTTCGGGATCACATACGGAAGTAGAAAGCAAAAGTGGGAATATGGCAGCGATTAATGGATGCCGATTAAGTTAAAAAAGAAAAATCAAATCCAGTTTCGCGGGCATCCTTCTTTTAACGATTTCCAGTTATATCGGAGGCGTATCGCCGGTATGCTTTCCCTCCAGTCGTTAAAGAAAAAGAGCTTTTTGGAATACCCTCGTCAAACAGATGCTCGATTTATAATAGGGAATTGCGATGTGAACGCCATTCCTGCGATTGGTATCGGAACTACTGGCTTGTCCTGCAAAGATGTATCGTCTGGGACTCTTAAAATAATATCCTTTCTTTAACTGCTCTATATATGAATATAGCGGTTAAAACGTAGGCGAATGTGAGACATGTATATGTGGAATTCTTTCTGAAGCTCTCGGAAGACGACATTTCCATATCATTACATATATGTAGCCTTCGTAGAATTCGACGTTTATTTTTTTTAAATCGACGATTTAAATCAAAGTTTATTTTCCTGAGATATTTTTGATTAATATCGACGATTAAAACTACTACTTGGTAGAATTCGATATTTATTTTTTGAAAATCGACGTTTATATTCATGAGAGATTTTCGACGAATATCGACGCTTAAAATTACTATTTCAGTAAATATATGCCTGGCAGTTTTCAGCCTTTCAATTCGATGATTTAAATTTACTTTTTATTTCGAAATTCTACGTAAAATTTACGTTTATTTCACAAAACTTTGATTATTAATTTAAAATTTTATATGAAGATAAATCTTCATGTAAAAATTAATAGAATTAATATATCATGTTCTTCATAAATTTTATTTATGCTCATTTACACTCGTCTTCATTTTTTAATGTTAATATTAAAGAAAACACTCAACGAAATTATTAAAATATTATTTTATCTTTTACTTATAATAAAAAACTATACAATGCAAAGTATACAAAGTAATAAGTATATTTAAATCGTTAGTTTGATCTTTTACTAATTAAATAGTGACTTTCAACCAAGAAAATCACCATATTTAAGGCGGCCACGAGATTTTGGGTCCTTGTTTTGGATTTATGACAAAATGTCCAGAAACTGAGGGTAGTACGGGAATCTACATCCGGTACACAACGTGTTAATGCGACGTATGCTCAGCACACACATACAAGAATATTTTGACTTGATAGCTTACCTCTTTAATTAACAAAAAATAGTTAGGGCAGAAAAAAGTTCATTGTGCGAACAGGAAACGATATTTCTTATTCTTGTATTTTCACTTCTTTCTTTACAAATTTTGCCAAACGTGATGATTTCGACAACCAACCTAATGAGAAATCATATAATAATAGTTAATTCACGCCTTTTACTAATTGAATCTTAATGATTAAACCAAATTAGCACCTTGCATATCGGTTAGGAGAATATTATTGTTGTTTTACCACACTGAAACTTGTTATATTTTAAATCTCAAATATCTTAAGTTGGTATTTCCAAATCTGGATATTAATGATTTCGTATAATTCTTCCAATCACGTCATTGACAAATATATTATTTCGCGAATGTAGATCTTGTGGAAAATCGACGACTATCCATTTTCATCGATTTTAAAAATAAAAAATCGATGTTTATCGAAGTTTTTCGATTTAAATCGAATTCTACCAAGCCTACATATATGTTAAGATACGACTGCTCTCTAAAGCAGTTCCTATTTTAGCTGCAGAATGTTATTTGCTTCATTCGTTATTCTACGAATAATTTATAAATTCTGGATATTTTCCTATTTTATTTCATACAAATATAAATTTTTTGACTGCATAAAACTTAATTATTCACGCAAGGACATTGGAGAAAGCGTTATATTTTGAAATAATATCCACAGAGAAATTTAAATTAAATTATTGTCGTTAAGCTTTGTTCAAATATAAAAACAAAACAATTTTGGAAGGTGTCCAAAAATAATTTACACCGAGAAGCAGTTTTGTATTGTTACAAATGAAAATTTCTATTTAAAAATAAAATTTACCTCGTCATTCCATCAGGTAGCTTTGAGAAAATACAACTACGTCATTATTTTAGAAGCTTAAACTTAGGCTCCCATAGGTTTTCCCAGTTTCTTGCGGAATATAAACGGAAAGATAAAAAAGAAAGAAATACAACAGTAGTAGATATTATAGCCGAAGCTAAAAAAGGCGGAAATAAAATATCTCAAAAAGCTCAAGAATCCGCAAATGAGCTAGACTTCGGAAGTTTGGTGGCTCTCAAATTGTAACTGTAACCTAACAACGAGGGCATCGGTATTTTTCATTGTTTCATCAAGTGTGAATAGCGTTTAGTACATTTACGTAATGCATGGATTCAGAATGCATTATATATCACGTTATATTTTTACCTGAAAAACAGTGTTGCTGAGTATTTATTCATGCGATTAGAATTACAGAATTTCATCAACTTCATTCCAATTCTACATTTCTCTGTACTGCGCATTACGTGTGATTCTCAGGATATTGTGATCAAGTGCTCGAGCATTGCATAGCGCGTTGAGATGAATTATTTGTAAATCTGCTGATTTTCAATTTGGCAGAAATGTAAAAATAATGCAGGTATCGTGTTAATATCTTGAAGTGAACGTTGACTATGAAAATTCAAGTTCGTTTCGCTCAAAAACAGAATTTCCTAATAATAAAATGAAATAAAGGAATCATTTGTCACTTAAGATACTGATTACGCACAAACTATACAAGGCTGCGAGTTAATATTCTTGTATTTTATTATACAAAACCTGAACGCGTTTTTATCCTTTCATATATGCAGCACAAACAAACATTTTTATTATATGTTCGATCCAAAACTCCAAGCAAATTTATATGCATTTATGAAAAACAAACATAATTTACGAAATGGTGATTGGAATGCAGCCCAGTATCAAATCATCGAGGGAGAGAAAAACTATAAAATGAGGTTATTCTGCTTCTCTATCTACTTCTATAACGCTATTTTCGTTGCTTCTAGAATTTCTTTTTTATCTCACATACCGATATAATTTGAAGTCACGATTACTGCCATCAAGTCAAGTTGGATATGTCGATATAAACTGAATCTGTATATACTGACGTCAACTATATCTGGATATATTTACCTCAACTATATCTGGATGTCATAATGTGGATTTCCGTAAATTTTATACTAGCGCATGGACGTCTTTTCATCAAGTATGCCTATCAATGAAGCAAAGCCTCGTGCTCCATCATTGGATGAACTCGTGAGTACAGAATTTTCTTAAAAACCGATATGAAATTCTTTTCAAAGGTTTAGTTTTGCGCATATCGAAATCGAAACTTATTTAAAGATAATTAAAGACGGTGTCTGTGTGTGGACAGCATTTCTCGAAAACCAAGAAATTTAGAGACTTAAAACTTGGCACACACACTTGAGACCTTGGGTATGTGGACCTCCGGACCAGAATTTTGATTTTTTTGGGGAGGAAGGTGCCATACAAATTATACAGACTAGAGACCCGTGTTATTTCTTGTAAAATTACACAATTTATTTGAAATATTCTTAGCAAAATATCAAATTTGAATCTACATTTAATTTGTTCATGATTGAAAAAATACTGGAAGCCATTTATAAGATGTCAGTACCTATGTATTGTCGTAGATCTGAAAACGATAGAATATGCAATTTCTGACATGCATTTATTCATTCACCGCTTAGCTCATTCGATTTTGTGCTTGATTTTAGACAAAGATATTATTAGTACATATAGGAGAGCGGCGGCGAGTCACCATACTAATTAAGGTAGAATATTGGTCACTTATCTTGAGAGTACCTTGACATTAAATGAAAATATCAGCGAGTGAAATGAGCATGAAAAATTCGAAACTGTAAACCCGGGGCAAAGCCCGAATAATTAGCTAGTTAACAGATAAATATAGCGTCCCTCTCATCCTCTTTGTACTGCTACGCAAAGTACTTGCCAAATGATGGCCGTAAATTTATATATATTCCGCCAGCAATCTCTTTAAGGTTTGTTTAAGCGATATACCACCAAATTGAGCAAAATAATCCTCGTTAATCGGTTTGCTAAATGGCTCTGCATGTTGGGGAGGTTAAACGTCCGAGCTATTATGCCGTCGCCTAAATCTTCAAGGCGATGTTGCCTTCCCTCTCTCTCTATATATATATTGGACCTCATCTTCAATCCCATCCCTCCCTCTTTTCCCATTCCACCTCCCCTCTTATCCACCTGTTTGCCGGAAGCAGAATGCACGAGTGTGAGAGCATTCAGCCCATCCGGAAGAGCCATTTAACCGCGTTAGAGTCCTTTGTGCATGGCGTGTGAGTTGAATATTGGCGTCAGCGAGTCGTATCATCTCCTCTCTTCCCTCATCGAATGGCCGAAGGAGTACGAGATTGACAGCCTAACACACGAGCTCTTCTTCTCTCTCTCTTTCGTGAACATTATTAACTGCGAATAAGGGCTCGGTCTGATCTACAGAAGAGGATGCTACACCGCTTATGATGACGCGCTAACGCTTCAGTATATCGAGATAACAGGAAAACCTATAATCTGCGGCTAAAGATGACGTTGGCGAGAGAACGGAAGAAAGCAGCGACTATGGGGGAAGCGATTAGGCACAGTTCCACCAAGAGAAGTGAGGATTAGTCTTAAATGAGTGAGACATCCATGCTAGGGCAAGAGGTGGAAGCACGTTTCATTAAAATTTTTCAGGATTATGAATTGTCTCTCTCTCTCTATGGGGAGGGGACAACTCGCTCCTTTGTAATAGAGATCTTCACTAGGCATTCCCACGGGTGAAAATTTCACTCTTAAGAGCTTCAGTATTTTGGCTACAGTACCATTTCAAAGTTTGAATTTTCTTACTTTGAAGCTAACTAGAGGAAAATCTATGAACTACCGGGAAATTCCAATCCTTGGAAAATTGAGACGAGCTATATATTTACGAATTTTCTAAATATCTCGCAAAAAAACAAAATATTGATTGTGCACAGACAGATGGACAGACAGAATGATCACTTTAGAAAGTTTTTTGTTTTAAGTAAGCGAGAGAAAAAAACAACAAAATTTTCAAAAGATTGCGTGGTGACTAATAACTAGATGTATTTTGGATTGCATAAAATCAGGCGAACGAAATAGATCGTTCGAATGTTTGTTTCCCTGCGTTACGTACGAGACACCAAAAATTGATTTATCTAATTATAATGATATTAATATCCGCGAACTTATTGAACAGCCTGTTCCAATGTTCGTTGAAACGAAAATACAATCAGAATTATTTCATGTAAGTAATCAGCAACCCAGTGACAGATTCCACTTTCCATTCCCTACTTTACATCGAATTAAAAAATTCTGAGAAAATTACATTAAACTTCAATTTTAATAGAGCGCCTTGAGTCAATTCATTCAAAATTAAAATTTCTGTAGTAAGTAAAAGGTCTCCAGTATGCTATTCAAATGTAAACGCATATATGAGATCGGTATTAAACAGATTTTATTGAACAAGAAATTTCTCGTTCCAAGTTATCCAACTCACTCAAATGGTCTTAGAATTTCGCGCTTGCCATTTGTTGGCAAGAACTGTCCAGACGAACGGGAGCTTTTGACACGTTAAATCTCTTCAATTTGTTGACTGTTAGTCACATACGGATGGGATTTCATTGCCAACAAATCGAGAGAGTTAAAACTAAAATTTTTAAATATTAACATTCTCACGAAATCGATAAAGCGGTTAGTCATCTGAAAATCTTCAATGGTTACAATAGTGTTGTGAACTTTAATTGCTATTTAGTTGCACTTTAGGTATCTGCAAGACAGAAATTTCTCTAAAAAGTGATCCGCGCCTAGATAATTAGAACTAATATTATACACTGAAGACACAGATACTACATTGAATTCCTTGAATATGAGGAAAAAAAAATAATTTCTAAGCAAATACCAATTATTTTTTATAAATATAAAGAAAGATACGTAATTTAGTTACAAATTAACCATAAAGGAGTAAGATATATTCGTTGTTATCAAAATGTGCATCAGAATTTTGTGAAACTGTATTGGCCTTGGCTCGGCAGTTATAAGCGATACTTACATTTTCACATGTGATTCTTAAATATAAACATCTCAGATGGAGGGAGTCGTTTGCCCGACCGATGATTCACCACACTGACAGTATATTACATTGATGTCTGTTTCATTGGTGCGTGTTACATTTTTAATAAAGGATTATTACGCGTCCTTTGCACTAAGTCCGTCCCTCCGTTCATCCGCATGTTAAAACTCGGAAACCCCTGGACGTTTTTGCAAAAAATGGTCGATCGATTTCAATTTTGGTCGAAATCGGACAAAAATGACGACCACTTTTCATGAAGACCTAATGTTTGCAATATTCCTTTGTTTCAACTCGGGAACCGGTTGACGTATTTTGATGAAATTCGGTATTGGGGAGTTTTGCTAAAATTGGTCAACCGATTACAATTTTGGTAAAAATCGGACAACAACTACGGCCACTTTACATGAAGACCTAAATGTTTACAATGTTCCATTTGTTTCAGCTCGTGAACCGCTGGACGTATTTTGATGAAATTTGGTATTGGGGAGATTTGCTCAACTTGGTCGCTCGATTCCAATTTTGTTAAAAATCGGACAACAACTACGGCCACTTTACATGAAGACCTACATGTAATTTACAATGTTCCTTTGTTTCAACTCGTGAACCGCTGGACGTATTTTGATGAAATTTGGTATTGGGAAGTTTTGCTAAACATGGTTGTCCGCTTCCAATTACTGTTAAAATTGGACAATAATAATGAAAACATTAAATAAGAACTTACATGTATTTTACAACGTACCACGTTAGCTTCTCATTAAATACTCATCGAAGCGACAAATACTGAGAGCATGAGAAATCCCAAAGAATGCATGTGGAAACTCTGTGTACTCCGACATGGAGTACACCTTCCGAATTTTGTTACACGCTGGGTTTGTTTATTAAAAGGTTACCGTTTCTATTTATTTATATTGAATTCAGCGCATTATTATGAGTTTTAATCATTTTTAATAGTATTTCAGCTACTGAGGTATTCCTTTTCGTAAATACCACAACGAATGTAGTTTGCAGAAAATCATTTCCCTCTCTTTCCATCTTTGTCTCCTTTGATGCGCGTTTAAACATAAGAGTTTAGACAACATTAGTATTTTGAGGTTTAACAATGTAATTGGTAGGCATGGCTACATCCCGTTAAAATGGCAAGATTTCCCCAATATACGTGAATTAAATGTTTAACATGAGTAATTTCGAACTGTAGGCAGAAAAACATGAACGGAATAAAAAAACCTTATAATTCGTTCTTTTAAATGGAGTAGATTCGAAGACCGTAGGTTAGTTATTCCTAATTTTAATCTCAAAAAGAAGAAATGCCTGAACGTCAAAAAGTCGATTTTTAGGTGTTATCTTATGGGAAATGCAAATCATCCCTTGGAGGTAAACCGTAGACGATTTTCGTAAATCTTCTTTCGTCACAGCATTTTTATATCCGAGTAGATTATCTCTGTCAAAATTCAAGTCTATATTTATTTGATTGAGTTATTCGCGTTTTTAAGGGCGTGCCATGGAGCGACCAACCAACCAACACAGGTTTTTATTCTAAGGGGGGACTAGCGTAACTGCCCGTCAAATATGACGGGAATTAAAATTAAGGCACTTCCCATTAATCCTCTCTTTCTCTCTATCTCCCTCCCATTCTCTTCCCTCACTCTCCCTTTCTTCTCTCTCTCTCCCTCGTATTTTACCTCTTTCTTCTTCTCATACTCCATCCCTCTCTCCCTCTTATTCTGCACCCTCTTTTCTTCCCAAGCTCCATCTTCCTCCCACCATTTCTCCTCTCTTTCTTCTAAAGTTTAATTAGTTTTTTTTCAGAGGAAGTGCAATATATCCATCCTCAAAATAGCGCCACAAACGGACAGTTATGTATTTAATTACCATGTCAACCTTAAATAAAAATTCTGATTATAAATTTCTGCTATGAATAGAATTTCCCCATCATTTCGTCTTTCTCTCCTTCTCATATTAGAAGGCTTCAAAGCACACTTAAAACCATAAGGACTGAAAAAAAACAATAGAATTTTGAGGTTTAAAAATGTAATTGGCAGGCATGGCAACATCCCGTTAAAATGGCAAGATTTTCCCAAAATATGTGAATTAAACGTTTAACACGAGTAATTTTGAATTGTAGGCAGAAATAAATGGACAGAATAGGAAACCTTATACTTTTTTATTTTAAATGGGGTCGATCCAAAGATCGTAGGTTAGTTATTTCTAGTTTTAATCTCAAAAAGAAGAAACGCCTGAACGTCGAAAAGTTGATTTTTAGGTGTTATCTTATGGGAAATGTAAATTATCTCCTGGAAGTAAACTCCAGACGTTTTTCGTAAACCTTCCTTCATTACAGTGTTTTCATATCCAACTTGATTATCTCTGCCAAATTTCAAGTTTATATACGCATATTTTATTGATTTATTCGCGTTTTAAGAGCGTGGCATGGACCAAACAACCAACCAACGGACCAAAATACTCTTTTATTATAAGGGGAGGATTGTTATAGGTAATACGGTCAGCAGTTGCATAATTCATTCGGTATTTATAAAGCATCGTCAACTCTTCGAATAAACTTAATATGGTGGATCGCAGGATTAATAGAGAAAAGGATATTCCATTATCTTACACAAATAGCTAAAGGGACAGAAAACATATTTGGCTGGAAAAGTATACATCCCCATCCAAACGCCAACGACGTTGGCTAGAAGTAATAATAAATAAAGTGGAATCCTATTCCATCTACTATTCCTGAAAATAACAAATAAAAATATTCTCGAAAAAACATTCAACCCGCCATACACGATCCATGAGGGCAAGCAATACAAATGCATAAAGTGGATAGCTATTCCATCAATATTCATGAAAATAACAGGAAATTTTGCTTAGTAAAAATATTCGAGCAATGCCATGCACCGAAAATCACGACTCGCAATTTTAATACACGAAGAGTAACCATATTCCCTCAACGGCTCCTGAAAATAAGAGAAAAATATCTTGTTGGATAAATATTCACTCCCTGCCATTCACCACCTAGGTTTTCTAGCAAAATTAATAGATAAAATGTATTTCTAAACACTCAGTAATTCTTGAAAATAACAGAAAAATATTTCGCCGAGAAACTATATACTCCCTGTCGTACAATTTATAAGAATCGCACATAATGCCATCGGATGACGAGTTATTAGGCCACACTAAGGAGAATCCCACCTACCCCCGCAGGATGACAAGTTATTAGGCCAGACTTAAAAGATTCCAACCTTTCTTCGCAGGATGACGAGTTATTTCGCAAACCTTAAGAGAATCCAACATACTCCCGCCGGATGACGGATTATAATGCCATCCTTAAGAGAATCCCACCTACTCCCATCTCGGACGAGTTATTAGGCCACCCTTAAGAGAATCCCACCTGCTGCCTTCAGATTGTTAGTGTATGGAAGAGGGTGGATATTTTTTCCATCCAATATTATTCTGTTATTTTCAGGAATCATTGAGGGAATGGGATTTTAAGTTATTATACATTCTTTGTACGAAGTGAACGCATATAGGGGAGGTCTTTTCCGTTCGTCCGTCCGTCCGAATGTTAAAACCTTGGAATTGGTGGATGTATTATGATGAAATTGCGTATTGGGTAGTTATGCTATAATTGGTAAACCAATTCCAATTTTGGTTAAAATCAGACAGCAATGACGTCCAATTTACATGATGACCTACATGTAATTTACAATGTTCCTTTGTTTCAACTCGGGAACCTTTTTATGTCTATTGATGAAAACTGATATTGGTTGTTTCATTAAATTTGGTTCACCGATTCCAATTTTGGTTATAATCGGACATCAATTGCTACTACTTTACATGAAGACCTACATATAGTTTACAATGTTTCTTAGTTTCATCTCAGCAACCCCTTGACGTATGATGACATTTTGTATTGGGTAGTGTTACAAAAATTGGTCAACTGATTCCTATTCTGAATAAAATTGGACAAAAATTACTACCATTTAAATGAAGATCTACAAATAGTTGACACTGTTCCTTTGTTTCACCTCGGGAACCGTTGGACGTATTTTAATGAAAAAAGTTTCCTTTTCAAGATGTACAAATCTCTTCTTAATTCCTGGCAAATTCGGAACTACGATGAAAAGTTTTCGGTCCTTAGAGTTTTGTCCGATACCTCCGATAAGACTAAAAGCGATTAAAAGTCCTTCGCTGTCAGTATCCTTTGTTCTATTATCGCGACACCAATACAAACAAAGGTAGAGTTATGGTGGCCGTAAAAAAGATATGTAGCCTTGTTGGGGTTCCGTCCATAAAAAATAAGCTCATAGGACGTTTTACGAACATTTTGCTACTGCAATGAAGATAAGGAATCCAAAAAACATAAATCCCGATATCGGCGATGAGAAAAGAGCGGTTCAATCAATACAAGTTCTTGGTTCGTTCTCAAACCGCCTAATTATTCGAAATTGCCCTTAATCGCGAACTTGTTTATTCGTTTCCTCATTCTGCGAGCTATTTTCCTTAACTGATTAATATTAAAAAAATCGCCGAGCTTCCTTATTTCCATGATTGGTAGAATATAATCCACTTGATTATTTTATGCTTTTCAGTCATCGTTCTTCATGTTATAAATATCTGAAAATAATTCCTTTTAGCAGGTTTTTAAAAGAATAAACCGTGCGTATGCGATCACTCTACCTGTCCGTCCGTCTGTATGCTCATCTGTCCATGGAAAATAAATTATTTTTGAGATATTTGGGAAATTATTTTTTAATTAGACGTATTTTTATGGATATTAGCTTTCCAAAAGAATCAGATTGTCCGCTTGGTGGTCCCAAAATTGGAAAATTGGAAAGTTTTTTTATGTCATATGTCAAATTACTAAAAATGTTTGGAATAGCAATCCATAAATTTCCAAGGAATAATAGACTTCCGCTTGGTGGCTTCAAATTCGGAAAATTCGGAACTTTGAAATGGCGTTGTATTCAAACTACTGGAAATATTCGAAAACTCCATTTTAAATTACAAAGCTCTCATTTATCTACGAATTTTCCAATGATCGGATTATCGTACTACTTCATATATTTTTCGCAAGGTGATTTCAAATTCGAAACTATGAAAGTATATTGTAGACAAACTACGGAAGCCACAGAAGTGAAGTTTTCGCACGTGCGAAGATGTGGTGAGGATCTAAATTTTATCGGTGCGGGTTTTCCCCTTCCCCAAAGGGGGAGACAAACCAGAACCCTGAAAAGTTTTAAGAAAACGTGCTTCCACCTTTTATTTTAGCTAGGGCATCTTGTTTTTTATTCCAATTTCTTACACATTCATCATTACGTCGGCGAGTGCGTTTAAAAAGTACAAATCTGTATTATTTGACACATGGCAATCAACAGCTATGCATCAGTTATAAAATGCCTCATCAAGATAGTCTGACAAATAGGTTACCTTTTTAATTAATATTACTACTGCGACTATCTCTAATACAATCTCGTTCTTTACAGTCTAAGCGCATTATCATTCTCATAAAATAGCATTTTATGATTGTAATAAACAAGATATCCTTACTCAATTTGCATAACAAGCTCTAATTCAGAATTAGGGATGACTTGTGAATCAAAGTCGTAGAAGCAAGAAATTCGATAACTCAATTCCTCCGGCATGTGTTAAAATTATAAAAACCCTAGTTAGTCAATTTTGCGGTTTTGTTTTGATACAGCTGGATTGTTTGTCTTAATCATCTGCTCGAATCTTCGTTGAACCTTTCCAAAACATCAATAAAATTGCCATTATTAAATATATCGTATCTAATGTATGCCTCTTTTTTCCTGAAATAGTTTAGTCTTTGTTGTATTTTAACATTTAAAATAGCTCATAGACATAACCATATTATAGATATGAACCAGTCACTTTAAAGATTAATTTAATTTCCTAAAGGATTCGAAACCTATCTGATTTCAACTATCTTATTTACTTTACTCGTTACATATATCTGGCCGAATCCTCTACTGAGCCCATTGGATTTACACTAGAATTTCCTACCTATATTGCAATATGGTAATTACTTCATATAAAATCAAAAGCGTACACAGACAAAATAAGATTGGAAGGTTTACTCCATGTCTGAGTACACAGATTTTTCAAATGCGTTCTCTGAGATTTCACAATGTCATCAACATGTTTCTCTAATAAGATAAGTATTTAACGAGAAGCTACCGAGGAACGTAAAATATATGTCGGTCTTCATGTAAAGTGGCCGTAGTTGTTGTCCGATTTTTAACAAAATTGGAATCGAGCGACCAAGTTGAGCAAAACTCCCCAATACCAAATTTCATCAAAATACGTCCAGCGGTTCACGAGTTGAAACAAAGGAACATTGTAAACTACATGTTGGTCTTCATGTAAAGTGGCCGCAGTTGTTGTCCAATTTTTACCAAAATTGTAATCGGTCGACCAATTTCAGCAAAACTCCCCAATACCAAATTTCATCAAAATACGTCCAGCGGTTCACGAGTTGAAACCAAGGAACATTGTAAACTACATGTTGGTCTTCATGTAAAGTGGCCGTAGTTGTTGTCCGATTTTTACCAAAATTGGATTCGAGCGACCAAGTTGAGCAAAACTCCCCAATACCAAATTTCATCAAAATACGTCCAGCGGTTCACGAGCTGGAACAAATGGAACATTGTAAACATTTAGGTCTTCATGTAAAGTTGTCGTTATTGTTGTCCGATTTCGACCAAAATTGAAATCTTTCGACGAATTTTAGCAAAATTCCCCAATACCAAATTTTATTAAAATATGTAAAGCGGTTTCCAAGTTTTAACATGCGGACGGACGAACGGACGGATGGAAACGACCTCCCCTATATGGTAGCATTTGTAGAAAAAACGAAATATGGATTATAGAAATTTTGACATTTTAATTTGTTTGGCAGTTAAAAATTCTTAAAGTTTAAACAAATAGGTAAATGTTTAGACACTACGCGGCGAGTAATAGAGCTGAAATCTTTAAATTATTTCGAGTTTAGTCTATATAAACGAATAAAGATTTCAATTTATCCATGAAATCGTTATTGCGGCCGCTAAAAATTATTTAAATTTAAACAATTAGATAATGTTATTTCACTTCCAAATGTGCTACAAATTTAAAATTTGGCAGAATGCATTTCTATTCAAATGCAAAATAAAAAGTATTAAAAACTAATATATAAAGTATATTACAGGTGACGTTGAGATATGGCGTTCGCGGCATAATATTTAACGTATTTTAGTTATAGCGGGAGCGAGAGATAGTTCCGCTGCTTAACCGTGGTGAGTGATCAAGAGATCACGAGCGCGCTGGTGAAAGCGAAGAGAGACCGCGTTGGGATTCGCGATGCGATAATTCTCTTTAGTTTTATCTTATGATCGATCATTCTACCAAATTTTAGGTCTATATTAGGAGCATAGTCTCCGAGTTACAATCGGTGCATCCGACCGACGGGTTTCTTTTATTATCTTTAATTACGGGTCCCTGGGTTCTCAGTGTACATTTTTTGTTACGTATAAAAAAATCTAATATAGGGCATAACCGTTACAACACTAATATTTTAGTCTTAAATATAAATATAATATATACCTGAAAAGAAAGGAAGAGGAGCTACAAAAAATGATAAATAGACTAGTGATAACAGGTAGAAAATACGGTATGGAAATAAATACAGAAAAATCCAAGGTCATTCGAATATCGGGTAAAGAAGAGAATCTGAACATAACTATTGGGGGAAAGCCATTAGAACAAGTTTCAGAATATAAATACCTTGGAAGTATCATAACACGAGAGGCAAAATGTACGGATGAGATCAGAACTAGAATAGGAAAAGCAAAAGCGGCTTTCAGGAGAAAGAAACAACTACTTACAGGGAATATAAGGGAAGATATCCGCAAGAAGTTGATAAAATGCTACGTATGGAGTATAGCATTGTATGGGGCAGAAACATGGACGCTAAGGAAAAATTACGTCAAATACTTGGAAAGCTTTGAAATGTGGACTTGGAGGAGAATGCTGAAGATAAAATGGACAGATAGGATGAAAAACGATGAAGTGCTACGAAGAATAGGAGAGAAGCGAATGATTATACAGACTATCAGAAAGAGGAAGGCTAACTGGGTTGGACATTACCTGAGGAGAGAGAGTATGATTAAAGACGTGTTAGAAGGAAAACTAGATGGGAAAAGGGAAAGAGGTAGGAAAAGGTTTCAGCTGATAGACGATTTGAAAGGGAAAGAGAGTTATCAAGATATAAAGAGGACAGCGGAAAATAGGAGTATATGGAGAACCAGGTTTAACCATGAATAATCACGGACCTGTCTACGGACAGACTACCTATGATGATGATGATACTTGAATATAAAATTTTGAATATGAAAATCCGAATTTTCATACATGATCATCAAAAACGAAAAATGTGCCGAATACTTCGAAATCTTAAAAACGTTCCTGATCTGTAGCATATATTTAGAAGTGCCTATAAATTATTATTCAAAATGTGAAGCACCTATTTAAGGTGAATACGTAACCTATAAACAAAAACAAAAATCAAAGAGTATCTACACTATTTTTGCCGAATTATTTGTTTATAATGTTAAACGTAACGAAAAACGAAATCGCTTTTTGGCCTGTAACGAAAAACGTAACGAATCGTTTTTTTTTTTCGTTTGCCAGCAATGTTATAATCTAATAAGCATAATTGGCTTAATTGATGCATACATATGTTCAGTTGAAAGGAAAGCAAAGCGTACATATAGATGTTCAAGGGTGGAAGAGTTAACGATTATAAATGTTTGTCTAAATTAAAGAATTGTTAGAGAATTTGTCTTATCTTACCTTCTGAGATATCTTTCACTTGATTCATTTTCAAAGTTAATGAAAAACATATTTCGCTGTCTACTAAGTTTAGAGAATATGCAGAATACATAAAATGTTTTTAGAGAACGAAAGCACTTAAAAGTGCACATTAAAATTGTCTTCCACTTACCTTTTGAAATAATTAGCCAGATTTATAGATATTTTGGTGATTGCCCTTCTTTGAATAACCTTAGTATTTCTTTCTTCTCTACTTTACACGTATTTCTAGAGACCTGATCACATGGATTTTAACCAAATATGGTTTATATAATCTTCATATAATAAATTACCAAAATGGCGTATTTCAACAGGATCGACTAAACAGGGCTACCACAATATCAGGATAAGAATATTTCTTTAACTATGACTTTGGAAGGTAATGGATGAATTGATTTAAAAGAAATTTCGTTTGTAAGGCGAGGATTTAATGGCAAAACGAACATGCTTAGAATGGATAAAAAAAGCAGAGTTACCATAATAAAAGGCAAAATAATTTTTTCTGATTTCAAAGCAAATACATTAGTATACGATTATACTACGCCGAATTTGACGAAAAGCACTTCTGTACCACGGGAAACCCGTGTACACTCCTACTTGTTATAGAATTATTCATCAAAATGTATTATAGGCGAGGCTTTCAGTTCGAAAAAATATTGTAAACATTTCTTCATATAACAATTGAAAAGTTAAAGAACTCAAAATAACATCAGCGGGAACTTCTATTCCGGAAAATTTTGTTTACGCGCGCCACTGAGAAATATTAATTTCTGGGTTTAAATATTAATTTGAACTGCAGCGCGGCCTTCTAGTAATATGTTTTTACCGACGCTGAGGGTGAAAATGTTTCTCCGGTTGATGTGTCCCTTATTCGTTGCTAGACAATTTCTGTAAATCTTGTTGCCATGATTATAGGAAAATTTTAATGGAGAGAATAAAAAACAATACTACTCAACCTTGTCTCCGTCGTTGAGATTCTCTTTAACATATAACTAGAAAATGTGTGACACTTTTGATGTTACTCTGAATACTATTATATTACCTATTATATTTTGATGGCCTTGGCAGAGAGGTGGCTAGCGCGTCTGGCTCCTAATGGTAGGGTCGCGGGTTCGAGTCCCGCCTTGGTCATAGTTGTTTGTGATTGTCTTTGTTATTATTATATTTTATTAATCGATCGGCTGTAATGGGCCTCGTGCTGTAAGTCGATTGTATACAAATAAATTAATAAATAGCTAAATAAAAATATTGGTATCAGTTCACGATGATGAAAATAAAACTTAATAAATTCCACATAATTTACCAAGTTTTATTTTCATCATCATGAAGTAGTTCCACAAACTTACGCCGGAAAATATTACATGTATCACGTTAATTTTTAACCATATCGCTCTGGAAATTGGACGGGAAACTGGATATAAATTATAAATCACGGGAGAATCTATAGCCATAAATAAGTGTCACACCGTTCTGCTGTTTAACTTAAAAAGAATTTATCAGTTATTCAGTTCAACACATTAAGGGAAATTAATATTCAATAAAGAGGTGTTTACAAAATTGCTCATGATGAAATTTCTCGTTTATGACGAGAATGTATGTAATTTTCCATGAATTATCCATTCATATGAACTTAATATAGTAAAACTTTAACCAAAAGCTTCTCTAAATAGATTATGGGACATAATAGGGATCGGTTGTTTTTCTAAATGACGGGCAAATCGAATTTTGCATCAATAGGATGGATACCAGTTCACATCGGAAGTATTCCAGAGATTATTTGATGCCAATTAATTAAAAATGATGCCAAATAATTAAAAATGAAGCCCAAATAATTAATTCGCATTAAAACTTCACCAGTAAAGCTTTCATGGCGGAAATGTAAAATATGAAATCGTCTTTATTAAATTTCATGGATACATTTATCATGGCTTCTCGGGCCGCATGCACAGATCAACAGCCTCCACCACATAAAAAGGCGATCAATAAATATAACTAACTACGCCAAAAGAAAAGAGACCGAGGGAGTTATTTCTCCAGGGGGAGTTGCTTGAATTAAATAAAACATTCATTGAAAAACTCAAGAACATTCACCGAAACACCTCTTAAGCTATAAGACAAACGCGTGAGCCGCACATTTTACTAATGCAGGAACGATCTATTTTATCGAAATCAGGTCAGGGTTTTTTTTTAAATTGAGGGTATCCGAAGTTCGGATAATCCACCACGCGCCGAGATTTCGGGAAATCGTAAATGATTATAGGCGGGTTTTACAGCCGCCGTAAAACTGTTATCCGTAACATATTTACCTACAACCATCAGGTCCCAAGCCTTTGGGGGAAGCGAGGGCCTGAAGGGGAAGAGAGAGAGGCCTTAAAACGCGTGATATAAAACGCGAGCGCGCGCACGATCCCCCAGAATTCCTTAGTTCGTAAACTCATCGAGTCGTCAATATATGAATAAAACCTCATCTCTGTCCCTCACCCATCCTCTCCTCCTCTTCTAGGCAAGCGAACACAGAGATTAAAATGGACGCATTGTAAACTACACGAGAGCGGAAAAGGAGCCTTCACAACCCAAGCTCTATCCCTCCCCGTTTCCAATTTTTCGCACCATATAAAAACGCGGGTGTCATTCTAACCTCCGCCACACATTCTGCACCGGATGCGATGTCAAGGCGTCGCAAAGTGCTTCCACGTGGCCGCGAAATCCTGGGATTTCCTCGAGATTTTTCATTCGTAGGACCTAGTACGAGCGATTTGCGAGATGGTGGCGACAGGCTGAACTCGCATTCGAAGCGCCGGATAGGAAATTGAAGAATTCTTTCGACTACGAGAGATAAAACTTGGGCGGAATCGCGTTCACGGGGGCGTCCGCCGAAAAATTTGGACGGATCCTAAGCATAGATTTCCCAGAGGAAAAGGGCTATAACGTACGAAGCGACATTTTTTTCTACTGGGCTACGATTCGTTCCAAAATGGGACCATAACTCTCTTGCGGGTTGACGGTTGTATTTTTTTTCATTTGGGGTTTTTGATTTTTTTTTCAAGCATAACAAGTTTGCCATCCATGATGACGCACTTTGATCCCCCTGGTTGTTCGTTCCTCACGCCATAAACAAGAAATAAACCTTTTATGTATCTCAAATATTAAGTTATAAATCTATATCCACATGCGTTCCTCACTTTGGACCTGATTCGTTTGACTGTCATATTGTTTCGAATAGAAGGCCACATGAACAGGAGTTACGTTATAATTTTTAGGCTGGGTTCCAAAGGAAACAGCCTTATGAAATGGTCCGGTCTGTATGTGTGTGTGTGTGTCCCCTACTAACAAACTTTGCACCAATGGACCGATTTTCATGAAACTTGGTATGTTGCTCGTGCTGCCAGGGCCCACCTACGGGCTATATTTTATTTGGCGAAGATTGAAGTCCCAGGTTTGATTCTAGGAAAGATTTTTCCCTATTTTTTTACATAGGAAACCTCAAATCTAGGGTTTCCAAATTCCCGACATTTTTGAACCCTCGGGAATCGGGAACGGGAAATCGTATTTCCCGGGAATTCTCGGGAATTCCCGAAATCATCTTTTTTATTTAATTTTCGTAGATCACCAGTAATAATGACTATAATAGTAACTGTTAATAAACAGAGCATCATTTTGGATAGGTTTCTGATATATTTGAGGTTTTCTCAAACTATAAACAATGTAATGAATACAGTCTTTATTATGGTATACAATACGTTTTTATATATAACGCAGGATGTATTAACGTTCTCAATCTCATTTAAATATTTTAGTCATAAAATTAAACATTAGCACAAAAACAAATGCAATTATTATTCGTTTGAAAATTGAAATAATACTTCAAAAAATTTTTATTTATAATTTTTTAAATGAAACTTTAAGAGGCATAGAGCACTAATTGCCCTATCAGGCAATCGTGATCTTTGATTTGTAACAAATATACCAGATGTTGATAAATTTCTTTAATTTTGTGTTGACGTTGGAAGAATTGTTATGAGTGCGTCTAAAAGCATCTTCAAGTTGGGGGTGAGAGAATGCGTTTGTCTGCTTGCATAGAACTAGGTTTTGATATCGAAAGTGATATTGCTTTAGCCAATTCACGCTTCAAATCAGATTCTGATTTAATGTCAGAACCCTCTGTAAGAACATACATTTTTTCTTCTTTTTGCACTTCTTCTTTTGTAAATGTTCCTTTAAAAAGGCTTTCCATTAATGACTTTGCCAATTGTGCAATTTTATTCTTGCTTGACGAGGCAAAAAATTCATCCTATTCCATCTCATATAGGCAACTAACGTTGCTCGAGTACTTTATGAGAGACACAAAATCTTTATTTCTACGTTTAACCAATTCAAATTTTATTTCCTTTAAAAGCATTTTGCTCATTGGAGAGTTATGTTTTCTAAATTACTGAACAGGAACTTAAAAATTCCTTCACTCGTAAGAATATTAGCTTCTCTATTGCTTAAAGCCTCAACTGCTAATCGCACAGGTTGTAAGCAATTCAACATACCTCTCACAATTTCATAATATTCTTCTTTCCACAAGTGATCGAGTTTCAGCTCTCGTAAAACAATCTTAATCGAATTTAGGATCTTTAAAAATCTCTCGATCATTCTCTCCATTGTGTTCCAGCGTATTTTACAGACCAAAATGATTTCTAGTTCCCCTTATTCACTCTTGATTATTTCTTGCTGCAAAAGAGCATTTCTTACTGGAGAATATTTAAACAATTTTACAATTCTTCGTACACTGCGAATTGCCGAAGATACATCATCTTGCAAATCATACTGATCGGCTCGGGCCACATCATCTGATTCAGAGACATTGCTGTCATCTTTCTCGTATTCAGAATCTGTATTGAATTCTCTATCGCTGCTACATGTTCCTGTTGCTTCACCTTTCAACTTTTTAACGTAAAATACTTTAGTTACAGCTAGATGTTGTGCATGATTGTAGCAGAACTGTTGAATATTCGGTATTAATTTTCCGAATTTTTCCATAACAGCTGCACCATCACTAGTTGTTGCAATCACATCTGTTTCAAGTTTTAACTGAAAGTTTTCTAATCTTTCCAGAAGTAAGGATAGCACTTTTTCTGCAGGACACTTCCCATGTGTTCTTATTAAACCAAGGTTCAGTGAAGATACATTTATGTATCTGCGATTCTTACAACTGGTCCACTCGTCTATTGAAATATTCAGTTTTTTATTATCACATTTGAATACACCAAATTTTTGGATGTACAGTTGTTCTACTTTACTGTAATAATTATGTATTAGTGTCATAACTGAAGATGGACTTCTTGGCAACTGCATTCCTTTGCTTGTGAAACTTTCCCTAATAAACTCACTTTTTGTGATGGTGTTGATTGATATTCCATACAAGGCTGCTAGTTTGCTTACGGTCTCTTCTAAATCCAGTCCCTTTGCATACTGTAAAATTGTGGTTTGTCTATTAGAAGATGAAGGCTTTGGCTCATTATTAATTTCAGAGTGATTTTTTCCTTTTCATTCCATGAATGTATTCTAGGTGCCTATGTAGACCACTGGTTGACGATGCTTTGCATTGCAAAGATTTGGAGCATATCTGGCAACGAGCTGATTGATTTTCTTTATCTTTTCTAAAATATTCCCAACATTCTTTATACTCTTTACTCATTGTGACGATAACGAGTTAATCTTTTAGAAAATTTCATTTCTCATAATCATGCAACATTTCTGATGTAATGATTAAATGGTTTATGTCAGCAATGTAAAGGAAAAAAAAGTGGGATTGAACCCGAGTCCGCTTGTTCGTAGGCCGACATTCCAGCCACTCACCTAAACCGCACGATGCGATGATCGCTCTCGTGGAACAGCAAGTAGTTTTCTTCATTACAGTGTTGCCACATCGGCGTTCACTTTAACTGTGTTTTCCTCGATAACTATGTGTAGGCGGAAATTTTTGCAAAGAGTATTGGCTCCTTAATTTTTGCCAAGGAATTGCGTGGTGGAGTCCGTGTCCGCGAATTTTTCATCACCCTATATATATATATATATATATATATATATATATATATATATATATATATTAAAAAATGAACTGCTATTTCCGATGTTTTTGCCGAAGAAGATTTGCTTCCAAGTCTTTCGTAATTCTTTAATCGAATTTTAAAACTAAGAGAATTCGAAATGACGCGTATTAATTTAATCTTTGGAGTAACGGCAAATTGGTATGTTAGGGTACTAGATGCGCTGCGACCAAAAACTATTGATGAAAGCAAAGAGAAAGGGATTAAAGAATCGCGGACAATCCTCTTTGAGGTGCAAATAAAGAAAAACCTCAGGAGAAACAATGGCAACCTTCATAAGACCTTGGAGAAGGGAACATCACCACGTACAGCCGCATCCTTGGGAAAAAAACACGCGCGTACTTGCGGGGTTGATGATTTGATCGTGGAAAGCAAAGAAGAAAGGAAGGTTTTTAATGAACGCGCGGCAAAATTACTTCCCGAGCAGCCTCCCGGATGCTGCTTCCTGTTCGCTTTACGCACGGAACCTTTACGGGAGGGGGTGAGAGGGTGAGAGAGTGAGGAACACCTGAGGCGACAAATAGTCTCTCACAAACCCATCGAAATCGTCGTTGCCTAGAAGAGAGAAAGAGAGAGGATGTGGAGAGGCAGCGAGAGAAAGGGGCTTCCTACAGAGAGCAGTCGATCGAGTGAGAAAGGGGTTTTCGGAGGCTGCGAGAGGGAGATGTGGCGCCGGTGGGAGGTCGCTCTTGTGTGAGGAACACCGCAGGGGTACGGAAGAGGAAGTGTGGGATAGAGGGAGATACAGAGAGAGAGATAGATACAGAGGAAGGGAGAATGAGCAAGTGGTTGCGTGTTAGGGGGTCGATGTGTCGGGATGGGAGCTGGCGAGATTGCCCATCGAGAGAGAGAGAGAGAGCATTGCGTAGAAGACTAGGATAGGTGAGAGGAGGGTTGAGGGAGTAGAGGGACGAAAGAAAGAAGTGGCAGGAGAGAAGAGTGGAAGGAGGAAAGAGAGAGGAGAGGATGGAGAAGGGAGAGAGGAATGGGGAAGGATCAGATTAGATATGGTCTTTATTTAGGGCGAGATTGAGATTATAAAGTCCCATCTTTCACCTTATCTCTCGTCATGACACAAATATAACAATACATTCAAGAATTAACGATAATATAATAATAATAATAGAATAACTGCAAAAAGTTAATAACTGTGTGGGTAAAATAACAAAAATCCCAGTGCAGGAAAACACCCACATAGAAGGGAGGGGTGGAAAACCTGTGAAAACTACTAAAACTCACAAAACAAATTATTACATATTGCACTATAATATATATACATGCAATAAAAGAAAAAGAAAAATGGAGGGAAGAAATAGGAGAGCTAAGAGAGGAGCGGGGAAACAAAGGAGAGAAAGAGAGAGAACAGCAGGAGAGGAAGAGAAGCAGGAGAATGGGAGGAGGGATGGTGGAGAGGATGGAGACAGGGAGAGAAGCAGAAGAATGGCAGGAGAGGGGAAAGTGCAGAGGGCTAGAGCGGGGGATCTAACAGAGGAGCAGGTAAGAGTGTCAGAAAGAGCGAGTTTCTGAAAGAGAAATGTTCAAGGTAGAAACGATAGAGGGCACGATGATGAAGAGCAATGGAAGGATTATTAATGGGAGGAGAAGGCGGAAAGAAAGGGGGATTAGAGAGGAAGATGGGGAGAGGCGGGCGGGAGGATTCTGCAGAGGTGAGCGAGAAGCGGAAGAGTAATATGCGGGCGAAAGAATTTGTCAAGGTCCTGAGAGAAAAACAGAATTGGAAGAGGAACACGAAGAAGCAGGGAGAATAATGCTCGTGAACGGTAAATTTTTGAACGAAAAGGGAAGGGAGGCGGAAACGAATAGGTAGAGGGGATTTAACGGTAGTAGATAGCGGTAGAAAGAGAGTGAGTGAGAGAGATGAGGGAAATTTTAAAGTAACGGTGATTAAAGGGAAAGTTTACAGCATTGCAATTACGACGATGGAATGTCAAAATGGAGGAACAGAGACAATAAAATGTGGAATGACAAATTGATGAAATGGACATTGACATCGAGGAAGTAAATTATACGACGGATCTAAGAAAACCATTTCCTCAATTCGACGCAAATCGGCGCACCTCGTGCGTCTCACGCTTTTTCCTGATGACCAACACATTTTTCGACGCCAAGAGAAGGAAAAGAAGAAGACGAAGACTGATGCTCATCCGCTCGTTGTTTAAAGTTGATGTAGTTAAATTTCACTTGACGAAGTACTGTCGACCCCTCCTGTTTTTCACAAGTGGAGAGAGTTTTCTGAGATGAAGAGAAAGAGTTGAAGGGAGGAGGGAGAGTTACGATGAGGAAGAGATGAAGAGGGAAACAAAGAGTTAAAAAAGAAAGAGGGACAGACAGACAGACGACTTTATTAAGGGCGAAATTGAGACTACTTATAGTTGGGAGCACGAAAGAAGGCGGGTGGCAACTGGATGCGCAGAAGGCAAGGAATGTCACGTGATTTCTCTCGCTCCTTTATTTGGCCAATCAGCGTCAGTCAGTTACAGCGGCTCTTGGCGTGCGGTGCTTACATTTGCGGCGTGATTTTCGTGTTTTTTTTTGCGTGTACTACGATTGAGATTTAAATAGTACCGTCTTGTGATGTTTTAAAATGGAGGGCGAAAGAAGTAAACAAAAGGTTTTGCACAAACAAGCCAGAGAAATCGTATATCGTATATCGTTGGGTGAGAGACTTCCTCTCGAATAGGGAACAGATAGTTGTCATCGATGGGAAATACTCGTCCCCCGTTAAAGTTGCTTCGGGTGTTCCTCAGGGAAGTGTATTGGGCCCTCTGCTCTTCTTAATCTATGTAAATGATATGTGCTCGGTTGTTCGTAGTAAAATTAGGCTTTTCGCCGATGACACCGTTCTATATAAAGAAATAAAAAATCAGGAGGACCATCAGTCTCTGTGTGAAGACTTAAGAGCCATTTCAGCGTGGTGCAAAGAATGGCAAATCGAAATTAATTATACTAAATGTGCCGCAGTCACGTTCTGGAAAAGTAAGAACAAAGATTTAGGTTTCGAATATAAAATAGATGAAATGAGTATTCGACAAGCTGAGTATGTAAAATATTTAGGAGTAACCATTTGTCGAGATCTTTCGTGGGACATGCACATTCGTCGAGTTATAGGCGCGGCCAACAAGAAACTGGCATTCATAGGTAGAATAGTACGGAACACTACAGAGAAAGTACGTGAAACATGCTACTTATCACTGGTAAGACCACAAGTGGAATACGCAGCGAGCATATGGGATCCGTACGAGAAGGGACACATAATTCAACTAGAAAGAGTACAGCGCAGAGCAGCCAGATTTGTAAAACAAAAGTACGAACATAAGGAAAGCGTCACCTCTTTATTGAGCGATTTGAACTGGGTATCACTGGAGGACCGTAGATTGCACTCAAGGTTGAAACTTCTAGAGAAATATAGGTCAGAATGTCTAAAAGAGGAGGTAGTGGGAATAATTGTGGCACCGACGTATATAGGTAGAAATGATCGAGACGATAAAATACGTGAGATCGATTGTAGGACGGAGCGTTATCTAGGCTCGTTCTTTCCGAGGACAATAAGAGATCACAATAGGAAATTTCGAATTGCGTTAGAAAATCTTTAGGTAGGATTTGGTGCATTGCACCCCCTGCCACCCACCAACTTGGTGAATTGCAGGGTAACTTGTAGATGTAGATGTAGATAAAGTGTATCAGTACTTCGAAAACGAGTCGGAGCATGCCGACGATTCAACACGTACAGCTGGTTACAGTGTTGCCAGCTGTCAAGAGCGAACGGCGAGCGCTTGTGACATAGGACTTCGTGCGCCATGCGTTGTTTTCCGAGCGTAAGCTTATGCAGGATGGCGGTTTGGCAGCAACGTAACGTGTATTTATCTCTCTCTGCGCAGTAATCATGACTCACCCGCCTTCGTTCGTGCTCACAACTATAGTCCCTTCTTACATTTAACCCTTTAAATAAAAAGACGACGACACCCGGCGTTCCCAGGGAGAGTTAAGAGGAGGAGGGAAAGGGGTGGTGGAGATGTAGGGAAAGAGGGGGATATAGAGGGAGAAGGGAAAGGCAGGGACATATAGAGAGCGGGAGAGACAGGTGGTAAGATTAGTCGAATGACAGAGTGGTAGTTGAGGATGGTGCGGAAGTGTTGATAAAGTGGGGTTGGGTCGATCATTTGGTTGGAGCTGAAGAGTGTGTGTGGGTGGAGAGAAAGTGCGAGGAACGTGGGCCGGATAAATGAGAATTCGGATGTGGTCGGCTGGATCCGCGAGGGCTGGGGAGGATTTGACGTGGGCGCCTTCGCGTGGGCTCCACCGTCCTTCACAACCATAACCCCTTCAAGATTGAGGATAGCACTTTCGAATGAGACAAAAATACATGCTACGAAGCCTTTTTCTCTCCGAGACAAAAGAAATCTCTCGCGCGGTCCGACGGAGATTTTTTTGTTTTCATTTGGTAGAGAGTTTGCTTTAGTCGAAAGACGTAACGGATTCATTCTTTGCAGCAAATCTTCAGTTTCATCGCAAGGAATAATGGAACGAATATGATGGTATTAAAACAAAATATGCCGTTCTTCGGAGAGAGACGCCACCCTCCCTGTACAGGCAGTAAAAGAAGTGTAGGTCGTCTCGTTCGTTCAATTTTTTATCTTCTCGAGTACTTTTTGCGTGAGATGCCGAAAAAAGGAACGTCGCAATTAGTTCGTCCGTCGAGGTGAAAGGTTTTAATTACCGGGAATTTAATTAACGCGGAGGATTTTTTATTATATATATATATATATATATATATATATATATATATATATATATATACACACACACACACACATATAATTGAGGGAAGCTTTTGTTCGGGGAAGATGTCTTTTTGAAGGAAGATCTGTGCGTCAAAGGAGCGTTTTCTTAGCGTTTAATATCGTTGAGCAAGCGGGTAATTAGTTTTAAGAGCTTGAAAAACGTCGCCTCTATTTACTGCGACCGAGGCAATTTTGCGTCCTTTGTCGTTCCAGAGCGAAATGCGGTTGCGATGACGGAGAAAATTCAATTTCGCCGAAAAATGCGAGGAAATGAATTTATCGCGTCATCAATGGATGGAGTTTGAAAATTATATTTATAACGCGACAGATAAGTAGACGGTGGAAATATTTTGAAACTAATGATCCGAGACTGTTGACGATAAACTAATTATTAAATATAAATTATACTTGAATTGTACCCCAAGGTGCCGTTATGATTTCTATGAATTTGTACTGTGATGTTGGAAGTTGGCCTGAGCTAATTCATCAGCCCGTTCTAACTATGTCGCACTATTTGAAAAATCGCGTATCATCCCTTTTCTGACAATTTCTGCACTCTTAACTGTACAGCTCGAAAGCAGAAAATTAAAATCCTAGTATTCCACTTTTTCCTTGCGAGAGATAGTTACAACAATTATCGAGAAAGAAATTACGAGAAAGGAGCAATTATGAGAAAAATAAACGTGGCATCAGGGTTGCAGGTCTGGAAAACATAGTTTTTGATTTCGTATGTGCGCCATAAAACGGTTTGAAATATCAATTTTTTTTACTCTTTATATTTAGAGAATACGGAAGGTCGGAAGCGTTTATTTACAACGCAGGGGATTTATCCCATAAATGGCCGCTTAAAGAGAATGTTTGGCATGGCTATTAAACAACTGTTTTATATTTTTAGTCCTTAAATATATTATTTGAAATGGCTGAAAATAAAAATTTGTTAGGACAAATACATTATTAAAAAAAATGGAGTTAACGTTATTGATTAAAATAACCTCCATCTTACGTATTTTTACCGACAAAATATGCAAAGGTTCTGTGGATTTGTACGGTAACTACATAGTGAAACCACTCCCCACCCGTTTGATCAGCCTTGGAACGATTCTCGCACCCAATATCTTTGGCTCCAAAATTTCTAGGAAAAAACTGCGAAAATCATGCCAGACAATACGGTATATTACACCTTTTTGACACGCATTTAGGTCTAGCCAATTATCCTGTGAAAGCAAAAATGCATAACATTGGCGGAAACAATGAGTTACGTCACTAACATACCAACTCGATTCGGAGGAGGAAACAATGAAGCAACTCACCGGTCGATGGATATCGCGACGAGCGTGAACACCGACGCGCAGATCGAGAGCACGGCCACGAACTGGCTGACCTTGCAGTACAGCATTCCGAACGGCCAATCCGAGTTGAGCATGTAGGTGTAGTTGAAGGTGACATTCAGCGTCGACACCATGGTGTCTGCCACCGACAGGTTGACGAGGAAGTAGTTGGTTACCGTCCTCATCCTCTTGTGCGCCAGGACGATCCAGATGACTATGACGTTTCCCCCCGTCGCCACGACGACCATGACAGCAAACAGGAGGGTCCATATGAGCTGGCGCCACCAAGGGAGGATGAACTGGTTTCCGCCGTCCATTCCGAGGAGGTCGACGTCGATGGCGGTGGTGTTGTTGGCCGCCACGTGAAAACCGCTCTTGTTCGAGCAGTCCACCGTCACGTTGGGCGCGTAAGTGGGGCTCTCGTACGTCAGGTTGATCGGCGGGTTGTCGAAGTCCTGTCCGAACGACGCGGCGGCCATGGTTTCCGCGGCGAACCACGCGGTGGCTCCGAGCGGTTCTGAGAACATGGCGGAACGAGCTCTTTACCGCTCTTTTTTTTAAAGAATAAAGCTTGATTTCCTTTTGACTATCGTAGGTGTTTTAGTTGTCGGGTTTGAGGAGGTCGAACAGTGGAGGCGTTGTCAGCGGCACTCCCGTTTCGCAAACTAAGAAAAAAAGATTGGAGAAAATTAGGAATGAGGTTTTCCGTGAACATCTTGATCAAATGATATTAAAGAGATCATCGCCAATTTTGTACTGTTTAAATATTTGTACTGGCTAAGTTAATTATCTTTAGATTTTGTGAACATTCTTATATTATACACGAGAAAGAAAAAAATCATTTTTCTTTTTCATATGAGAGACCTAAGAAAATATCTTACCATTCAGAGCTATCAACTGAACAGAAAATACTTCGCATTAAAATGCGGATTTAATGAAATACGTTGATCAATAACATTTCTAAATCCTGCTAAACCATTGGATTCGAAGTGTTTGATTTTTAAGCACACGTATTTAATGTTAATATTAAAATTTAAGATTTTACGTCTAATATTGCCCATCTATGATAACTTATACAATGTCAATGCTGGAACTGTTCATTCATATTGTTAGCTTCATCTAACAATGCAAGGGAACGGATATATGACATTTTCAGTCTGATAGCCTCGGTGTCCGTGTGTCCCACTTACATCTTCTTCATGAATCAACCGATTTCAACTAAATTTGGTATATAAAATGAGCACATATATTAATAAACAAAATGTTATATGTGGACCGGATCGACTCAACAGGGGTGACACAATTGCAAAGTTAAACTTTTTGGTAATTATGAATTTGGAAGGAATTGGAACAACTGATTTCAATGAAATTTTGGATGTAGTAGGCGTGTAACATAAAATAACAAAATCAATAAGGTTAGTGTATATATATACATATATATATGTGTGTATATATATATATATATATATATAACGCAGAGCTGCCACAATGCAACAAATAAAAAATTCTTTTTACACATATATGTGTTGAACTGTCCACATCAATATTAACTAAATTTAATACTTATAATATACACATATATACAAAACCATATTAGCATATTTAAACCGAATCAGCCAAACAGAGATGCCACAATTACAAATGAAATTCTTTCTGTAATTATGGATTTGGAAGGATTTCAATTAAATAGTGTATATAAGATTTGTACAACATATCATAATGAAATCAAGATGTTTAGAGCGGCTACCACAATAAAAAGTTAAATAATATTTCTTTTACACGCATTTATAGAGAACTGATATAATGGATTTTAACCAAATATAGTATGTTTAATCTTCATATAAATAAATAACCAAAATATCATATTTCAACCGGGTCGTCTAAATAGGGCTACCACAATATCAACGTTAGAATTTTTCTGTAACTATGAATTTGGAAGGGATTGGCTTAACGGATTTAAAAGAAATTTCGTTTTTAGGGCGAATATAGAATGGGAAAACGAGGTGATTATGTTTAGGACGGATAAAAAAATCGGGGCTACCACAATATAAGGAAAAATAATTTTCTGATTTCAAAGCAAATACATAAGTATACGATTATACTACGGTGAATTTCACAAAAAGCACTTTTGTATCACGGGAAATCTGTGTACACTCCTACTTGTTATATATTAAAATTGTATTGAAAGGAAAGTAGGCGGATTAGTTCTTTCCAGAACTACTTGTTTTGAATGCATTTTTCTATTTAAACCGTCAATAATGCAAGTTTTATGTAATTTACAAACGCGTTAAAAATTTAATATGGATAAAAATGATTGCTAAAAAGGTGTGCAAACTTATAAATAAATTATTCAAATGCGTAGAAGCTCAAAAATTATCATAAATACATGCAAATCTGACTTATCTTCGGAAAATAAAGAAATGCAGATTGGGGAATAAAGTCACCGCAGAATTCCCATTGGAGATCGCCAACTCCTCAAAACAAGCTGAAGTAACTATGGAAGATTTTTTTAAATAATCAAACAGTATTCATCCGAAGTTTATTTTGCATATGTATCGCGAGTCAAAATAAACTGAGAGCCTCTTCTCCGTTGTTTCCATTTGAAAATCAATACCAGACTTCGTTTTTCTTTCGCTCCCACGCTGGTATTAATTCTGTTTTTGCGAAGAGAAAAGGCGTACATTTTTTAATTTCAAAAATACCAACTTTTATTTAAAACCGTTTTCATTTCTCGTTTATATGCTCATTTTTTCTCCCACCAGTGTTGTTGAAGAGCAGTTTTGAAAAAAAACGATCCTAGCTCATCGATAAAAATTATCTCATTAATCATGCACGCTTTGTGTAGCAACACAAAACCAATTAAAGCTGGATTCGAATTGAATACCCGGAAAACTGGTAATTTATTCATAAAAATGGAAACAACATCACGTAGTAGCAGGGATATTTTTCTACCAAATTTACTGTGGAAGATTCATATTTCAGAATTGCAATAAAACATTAATGCGAATTCAGAAGACATCTACATGAAAACATTGTTTGAACAAAGAAAACGAAATAACAATGAAGAAGTGCCGGAAATGGCCGTGAAAAAGATGAAATAAATCTGCAATTACTCGGATTAACTTTAAAAAATTATCAATATCGTATTCCATTGAACGCATGATACGGCGAGGGGTTTCCAGCCAACGTCAAACTAATTACGCTGGCTGGCATTTCATCTCTCATATCAACCTCTTAGGTTATTATAGCCATAACTCCTTACACACCAGATACTCTCACAAGAGAGGAGGGAAACACGGTTCCTGCATTAGCTTACTCTTAACGAAGAGCATCAAAGGGTCCAACCGCCAAACGTCCCTTCCGAAGGACGGAGCGCTGACTCGTGCGGTCTCCTCACAACACAAGCAGGATGGAACGATCCCATGTTGAAAAATCCGACCTCCGCCGGATTCGAACCTGAGACTGTGGAAGACCAACGCTCTAACCGCTCCGCTTCCGCCACCTCTCAAATTAATTAAGTGGGGTCAAATAAATAAATATTTAAATCACTCAAAAAGGACAAACTCGAAAGCACCGCAAAATATTTACGGACTGAAATGAACGTTGTATGCTCTCGAGTGAACGTTATTATTGCTGACATAACGCTTCTATATTTTTTCATCGTTTCTGGCATAACAATGTCCGATTTTTTTATTGGCACATCATGATAATGAGTGTGCTACTACAATATTTCCATTGAGCGGATTGAGCTTTTTAAAGAGTTGAGGGGCAACTAAATATTACTGATTTTCCAAATTATCCTTGATCCTTCAATGTATTATAAGGCATTATTTAAATGTTCTTATCACTTTAAGCTAGAGAGAACATACTTAGTGCAGTGTACCGCTGTTTATTTACAGCCTCAACAATATGTTTCGTTTATCAGAAAGCGGCTTAGAAAATTGATATTAAAGATGCCATGAGAGAAGATACAATTTTATTCTGCTTTGCAAAAAATAATCGAATATCGTTTTTCACTCAATTTTTCCGCTCATTCATCATAATATCGCATAAGTCTTTCCATTTCTATTCTCGTTGCCTTTTCGATTCAGTATGAGCTTCTTGTTTCCTCCGCTCGGCAAATCGTGTCGCTCGTTTCCACGCTCTTCCTTTGTCTTACAGCTATCAATTTTATATATGGATACTCATTAACATATAGTATGGGATGAGTACACTTTTTTCGAGATAGCCATTTTACCCAAACCTTGGGATGTGAGCGATTTCCGAAATTTCTCCATTGATCAATGCTGCAGGACAAATCTGCCTAGAGGAATAAAACTGAACCCGTAAATTAATGAGACTATTGCAACAGAACGTAGGAAGCTTAGACGATAAATAGTGGAACGAGTCAAGTTTTTCCACAGTTGATAGGTAAAAATCCGGGGAGAAGTAAGGAAAATGGAGAAGAGAATAAAGTACAGATGAAGGAGTGTTCAGATTGAGGCAAGGAACGAAACGTTCCATCTATAGAGCATGATCCCCTCGGATAAAAGAAACATTATGATCGCAGAGTATCCAAAGATGCGAAATAAGAGTGGGAAGAAGATAGACGAGATGAGAATAGATCGAGAAAGCAAAATAAACAAAGACAAAAAATAGGAAGAATGGTGAGAGACAGACAATGAAAGCGATCACGCCGTTGAGTAGCTGATAAATGTCCTCGATAAGTTACATAAACATCAGGAGTAAAGCGTTTAGAATAAATTTAAGCGTATTTTATGCTTCCAAAATTTCTAAGCGAAGTTATTACCAAGAACAACACTTCGGAAATGACATTGCAAGCCACCGATTTCCACAAAAATAAAAACATAACAATCGCATAAATCCACACGTATTTTCGTTTACGAAATTTCCAAACTGAATTTTGCCAAGAATAACACTTCGAACGCGACCCGAAAATTCAATTCTTTTTTCAGTCTTCCAGGATTTTGGCAGCTAGAACTCGCGGGAAAAGCTTAAAATAGTCATATATATACAAAGAACGGAGAAATCCAGTTACCGACGCGACACCAATTATGCCGTAAAGCAGGGATCCCCAAACATTTTGAGAGGAGGGCCACAGAGGAATATTGAAAGTGCTAGACGGGCCGGATCGAAAAAGGAACCGTTTCAAAATTTAAAATATTGTATTCTACAATTACCTAAGCATACATGCACATATAACTATAAGTGAACGTGAATAAAGGTAAGAAAAAATTCTACTGCGAACAATGCGCCTGTTTTTTAATTGGAAACACTGATTTTATGATGTTTAGGCTGTTTAATAAAATTTCCGTGGGCCGGATAAAGCCCTTTCGCGGGCCATAGTTTGGGGACACCTGCCGTAAAACATCGCGAATCTTATTCCGAGCTGATTCGATGTCAATCTGGAAAAAACAAAACGAGCAATAGAATTGGCGATTGTTGGCATGAGTAGAGGTGACTCGGAGCAATTTTTGAATTTGCGCGGCATCCAACCGGGTGCCTCGAACAGGCTCGAATAGCTTTATCCCGTACTTCACGCCTCGATAAAAACCAATCCGCCTTTGGCGCACCCACTGGGAACGACTTGAGCGACGCAACCCGAAAAATCCATTTAAATTTCAATCTCGCGAGCGGGATGCCGACTTTTCCAAACCGCATTGCAGTCAGACAAAGAAACCTTCCCACGAAATTTCCTTTTCTCTTTCCCGCGACAATTGGCGGGAGGAAGAGAAAGACGCGCGTTTTTGTTCACGTCCCGAGATGAGAAAGACGTAGGAAACACACTTATCCGTCCAATTTTCGGCGGAAATTGCGTCTCGCAAGTTGGAACCGAAATAACTCCTCGCTTTCTCCTTCTCCCTCGCCTCGCAAGATAGCGCTGCACACGCATCTCCCCAGGGTAGAGGGCGTTGCCTTCGGGGACGGGATCCAACAATGGCGGGAAACAAGGCAACAATCCAAAAAAAAAAAAAATTAACTCCTGAAGTCGGGGAGGGAGAAAGGATGGCGAGGGGGAGGGTGGCGCAAGCGATACGTGTGCGAAGGTGAGAGAATGGTAGGGAGACGGATGGGGTCAAACCACGAAGGGACCGAACCCAGGTGATGCTAGCTCCTCTGACACTAGTCTCCTTTTTATTTATGCCGTTTCTGACGAGATGGCGACGGAGGTTGGACTGGTAGGTCGGATTGGGAGGAGGATGGGACGAGGGAATGGGATTGCGCTGCTACGTGGGACGTTTTGGATGGTTGTGGCAGAAGTGCCAACTTCCATTTGGGTTAGGTTTGGATTGGTTAAGTTCTATCGTTTAATTCCATCGGCTAGTCGGTTTTCGGAATTTCGGTGCTGATTGGATGGGAGTCGAGAGGAATATGGAGGAGGGGAAGAGGAGGAAAGGAAGGAATGGAGAGGGGGTGGAGGAAGGGGTGGAGGGGGGGAGAAGAAGGGGTGGAGGGGGAGAAGAAGGGGTGGAAGGGGGAGAAGAAGGGGTGGAGGGGGGAGAAGAAGGGGTGGAGGGGGGAGAAGAAGGGGTTTAAATTTGGTAAGAATGCTTAATTCAGAGATACAAATGGAATGACTAAAACAAAATAACGAATAAAGAGTTGGGCTCGACTCCGCTAAAAAAACTAATTTTCTTCGTACAGGATTATCTATTTTTGGAAATTTAAATTAGAAAAAATTGACCTACGATCTTCGGACTCAAGAAGAATACGCACAGTTTATTATTCTTATCATGTAGTTTAGCTTTCAGGTCGAAATCGCTCGAATTAAACGTTAAAATTCCAGATTTTAGCTAAATTTTGCATTTATAACAAGAAGCCGCCTTGCCAACCGATACCTATTAATCTAATGAATGAGAGCCTGTGTACTATCATAATATGATTATATATATATACTAGTAGTTGGTGCTTGCATACTGCAAGCATTTCATATCACCTTGAAAAGACATTCATTTTTCAGACAGACATTTCATCATTACAAATGTTCTTTTAATTCTAAAGATTTCACCTCCGCAGCGATTTCCGTTTTCCCCAAATGCAAAAATAATAGTTTTAAACAATCCCCAAATGTTGAAATTTAAAAATTTTCTACACTTTCTCCATTATGGGGTACTAATCCTACACAATTTAGCAAAATTTTAAAGTTGTAGCATTTCTAGAAGTAAAATAATATTTTTCTAATTGTTTAAATTTAAATAATTTTTAACGGCCGCCGAAACCCAGATATGGTAAAATTGAAATGTTTATTTGCACAAATTCACTACTCTGTAAATAATTTGAAAATTTTAGCTTCCTAGCTCATCCCATAGTACCTAAACAGCTATCTATTTGTTTAAACTTTAAGAATTTTTAACTGCCAAACAAATTAAAATATCAAAATTTGTATAATCTCTATTTCGTTTTTTTTTTAAGAATTCTAATTATAAAAAAAATTTCAACTCCGTAGCACATGCGGAAATACATAAACCATGAAAATTTGTTTAAACAATTGCGAATTTTTAGCGGCCGCATTGTTGCACTTTTTCAAGATTTTCGTTTTTTCTAGTCGGTTTTGCACAAAATCCTACCTATGAAAAAAATTTCGAATCTCCAGCACATCTGGAAGTGCCTAAACATTAGTATCCTCCTGTTATATCCTCCTCTGTAAGAGTCGTCGATATATAATGATATATATATATATTACTGCATACTGTCGACTGTGGCGCCGCCCTTAGAGGGCGTTATAAAAGAGTGGGATATTCGAGAACTATTTATTACAAAATTTAAATTATTCTTAACAAACTTTCCGAATAGATAGAAGATTGAAATTTGGTAGGAATGTTCGACTCTTATAGTAAAAGCAGTTTAGCAAAACAAATCCCCAAGAAACACTAGATTTTGAACCCAAATTACAACCAACCAATAGTAATTGACTTTTATTTCGGTTTTGTTTACTTCGACGACGAAACTAATTTGGTAAGAACTTAGGAAAGTAATAATACCTACTTAAATAACATACTAGGCTTCTTTATTGCATATTTTTTGGTTAGCCACATAAAAAAATGACAATTATTTTTAAAATTATTTTATTTATGTTTACTGTACATAACAACCCTTTCACTCATTATTATCTTTGACGGAAAATGAAAACCAATTGCAATTTCGACAAGTTATTGTTTTTATTATCAACGTTAATTTAATTTTAGTTAAAGTTTAAGGCAATAATAGCTCGTTATATCATCAAATGGAAGAAAGACGAAGATATTATAGAGAATTAATGAGAAGAGGATCAGAGCAAGAAACAGAAGAAGATCGACGCAGAAGAAATAAAGAGAGAACGAGAAGACCAAAACGGACAGATGAACAATGGAAAAGAGCTAGAGAGAGCATAAACGAAATCAGGTACCAAAGAAGAAATGAAGAACCTGAAGAAGGGGGAAATAAAAGAAGCCAAAACAAAATCGATGCAGCCAACAGCAGAAGACGAAGAAACAACATAAATTTATACTTAGGAAGAGGAAATGGATTGACTATTCGACGTGATGATTCATATTTAGAAAAAATGGATAAAGAATGTCGATATTATAGAGCGTTATTTTTTAACTGAGAAAAGCATTACAAATACTGTAATCAAGGTAAAAGAATAGTGCTTCCACTTCCAATGCTTCACAGAGGCTCTAACATAATTTTTGTGTATCAAATCCGTACCGGGACTTAATGTCCGGTGTTGGTGGTGGAATCGAACTTAAACCAACCGGCTTAAATGCCCTAGTTAATATGAATTTAAGGTTAATTAATTATCCATGTAAATAAGAGATGGAATAACAAGATATTTCTTCAGTTTCAAATATTAAAAGTCTAGCAAGGGGAAGGAAAGAGAATGGGAGGAAGGAAAAGAGAGAGGGAGAGAGAATCGAAGGAAGAGATGGGGGAAGGAGAGAAAGGGAGAGAATGTGAAGAAGGAAGAGAGAGAGAGAGAATGGGAGGATGGAAGAGAGGGGACGAGAGAATGTGTGGAAGGAAGAGGGAGAGAGAATAGGAGGAAGGAAGAGGGAGAGAGAGAATGGAGGAAGGGAGAGAGAGAGAATGGAGGAAGGGAGAGAGGGAGGGAGAGCAAATAGGAGAGAGAGAGAATGGAGGAAGGGAGAGAGATAAAACAAGGAGAAGTGGAAAATATATTTATTTGTTGTAAGGCATTGTCATACTCTATCGACATTTGACTAATCTCTTTCTCTTTGCTCTTCGTTTGTTATTGCTTTTATCATTTTTTTAGTCTTCGCGTTTCTTTCTTTGTTCTTATTTGTTTGTTACTCATTTTGCAAATTTCTGCCGACGCTTGATTCTTCTTTTCTGTTCTTTCTTCGTTTGTTATAAAATTTTTTTAACGTTTCTCAAAATTTCCCGCAGAAGAACTGCGGGATCTCTACTAGTCTTAATAAAACTTATCGTGATAGTATTCAATAAACAATCCTATGACTTTAACATCTGCTAATGTTACCACTGATAGTTGACATAAAGAAAACGCTCAAGTGTTTATATCAGAACATAAACCTCATATTAATCGCAGCGGACCAAAACAAATAGGAAGAAATGAGATAGACATTTTTTATTCCCGCACGTTAACGTTTATCTATTCATCCTTCCATACTTTTTTTTTAAGGAGACCCTCCCGAGCCTTAATTCCTCACTTTTTAAGTCAGCAAAATTCAAGAGAGAAGAGCTGTTTTCGAGCGAGGGGAGTGTTTCCAGAGTTGTAGAACACTTCTGTGTATCTCCCGTCCCCATTCTTCCTCCTGCCTGCTTGCTTGTAAAGGCTCTTAGACTCTTAAGGGACGAATCTAAAGCTATCCCCTCCACCTCTCCCCCAGAAAACGTTTTCCTCAAAATCTCTGAATAGGCAGTCTCCAGAGGCGAGGGGGGGGGGTGCCAGGAGGAGGGAATGGGGAGGGGGAAGAGAGGGGAGGGAGGAATACGCAAGCTTTGAGGACCGGATGAGCGAAACAAGTAACAAACTCGTGAGATAAGGATGTCGGTGAGTGTGTGTGTATGTATGTATGTGTGTGTGTATTTATATATACATATATACACACATACATACTAGTAGAAGGTGCTTGCATTCTGCAAGCATTTCATCTCCCCTTGAAAAACATTAATTTTTCACCGAGATATTTCATTATTAGAAAAAATTTATTTACTCAAAAGTTTTCACCTCTGCACCGATTTTCGTTTTTTCCTAATGGAGTAAAACAACCTCTAAAATTTGCAATTTAAAGAATTTAAAATTTCAATTGTTTGGTATTAATGCCACACATTTATGCCAAATTTTAATGTTGTAGCACATCTAGAAGTGCAATAATATTATCTAATTGTTCAAATAAAAAAAATTAACGGTTGCAATAACAACTCCATATATACATACACACACAGACACACACACAGACACACCCACGCACGCTCGCGTACACACACACACACACACACACACACATATATATAACTAAACACACAGGAAACGGATAAAGGATTCGGAAGGAGATATTCGGAGAAATGGAGAAAGAGAGAGAGGGATTGGAGGCGTCGGAAGGTATGCTTAGGAAAAGGATACTGCGTAAACTACCGAATGTAAATTGCCCCGTCTTTGTTGTGGGATCGAGGGACGCTGGAAATTGGGAAAGGGCTTTTGGGGACGGGAGTGGGGAAGGAGACGCGGCTGGAGTGTCGTAATTGGGGTTTTCGAAGGAGCTCGGACGGGGTGTGTGTGAAGTAGAGGGTGAGAAGGGGAAGGGGGAGAGGGATAGAGGGAGAACAGAAAGAGGAAATAAAGAGGGAGGAGATTGAAATGCGAAGGAAAGGTATAAAGAGCCGAGGCAGGATTTTGTTAGGAGCATGGAAAACAATCCGAGAGCCGCATCCGCGAACTATATTTTTTTAACGCTACAATTTATTTGGGCAGTAACAAAATTATTTTGTCAGTAGAATTTCCCATGCAAAATAAATGAATTGGTAGTAGAAAAATAAAATGGCAGTAAAAAGATAAAATGGCAGTAAAAATGATAAACTGGAAGTAGGAGAAACATTTTCCTCGTCCTCACCGGGTTGGGTAAGTTGGTTGAAGTGTTTTTCGTTCCTCCTCAAAAGACCATTTTGTTTTGGGAAATTATTGCATTGAGGAGCATTTTGCTCGCTTCACCAGGTTGAGACAGTTGGCTGAAGTGATTTTCGTTCCTCCTCAAAGGAACATTTTGCTCGGCCTTAAGAAGGTCATTTTATTTTTTACTGACATTTTATTAATTTTACTGCCATGTTGCATAAAAATACTGCTAGTTTTCGCTTTCTTTACCGCTGCTTAAATACTGCCAGTGTATCTTATTTACTCCCATTTAATTTTTTCTACTGCCAAATAATCCTTTTTTCTACTGCCAAATAATAATTTTTTCTACTGCCAATTTGTTTTTTTACTACCAGTTTTACTCCATGCCTTTTTTAATATCCTCTGTTTTCGGTCCGCGAGTCTAAAAAAATATATATTTTTGTTCCTCCATTCTGCAAAATCCTTCCCCCTTTTTCTACCCTATCCTCCGCGCAAAATACTAACATTTCGCAAATCCCTCCTATTTTCTTTCAGCGGGAAATCCTAATCCCTACATAACGCCAGGATCTATTTCCCTCCCAAATTTCAAAATTCTCCATTAATTGGATCATTGAGGGTTCGAGAAAAAAATGTCGCTTAAGGGATCCGATATATTTCTTTGGATACTCCCGCAGTTTGCGTCATTTTTAGCGAATGCGTTCACCTCTTCGCTGTACTCGATTATTCGGGAGAATCGATATTTAAAATAATTATATAATTCTCTCCGAGAGATTCCGTTTAGAAAGATACAAAAATTCAAAGTTGAATTTGATCTAAACGTAAAAGGAAAAGCTCACTTTCCACCATTTTTGGGATGGAACCATGGAAACATGATCGCGCCGATTCAGTCGATCTTCGATTCTGATAACGCACGCTTCGAGAAATATATCGCGCAACAACGTTATTTTCAATGCCCATGAGAGTAAAGTTCATTTTAAGGAACTTTCTTTACTGGCTATATTCTGAAATATTATTACTGGTTGAAAACCAATATCATATGCTGAATTGGAATCTTTCGTAAAGACAAATAATTTTGATTTATTTGCTTCTATAGTGCAAATTTTTATAGAAAACCCTCCCTAAGCAAAAACAGCTGCATTGTAATTACGGAATGTATTTATTTTATGAGAGCAATTGATTTTATCAATTTTAACTATGACACAAATACATCAAAGTTTTATTTAATTTATTTGGTTAAATAACAGCAAAAAACAAGGCTTGATAGCACCTACATAGCTGAAGTGTGATGGAAGCTAAAGGCGAGATGACAGTTAAAAAGGTTATAGGCTTGAAAGCTCGGCATTTACCGTTTATAAACATTTTTACAGCAATTCGATGCTGATTTCCCCAGTGTCTGAGCTTATAACTCACTCGTAGTTCATTCTAAAATTCATATAATGCGTACTAGGCTCAAAGACAGACCGAGAGACGGAGCCGTAGCAGAGTCGATTTCGATTATGCCATGAATGACCGTGATAAATGAGGTGCACCAAACTCTGCAACTTTCTTTAGCGAAGGAATCAAATACCTAGTTAATTAAAGGCTTAAATTAAATCTCATGAACGTCATTTAACCTGGGGAACCATTAATCAACACACGAACGAAAGCAAGGGGGACAAATCAGTCAGCCTGTGCCGCAACTAGGGTATGGCGAAGGTGGCATTCGCCATAGGTGCCGTCTGCAAAATGCGCCAAACGATACGGCAAAAATGTCAATATTTTATTTTTCCATAAATTAGTATTAATTTAATGCTCAAATGTTCAAGTTATGTTTAATATAACGATACTATTCATTAAAACGAGGGAAAAATAATATTCTATATAACTTAATAGGTTTCCTTAAATTTTGGCATAGGCGCCTTATCTCCCAGGTATGTCTCTGCAGTCAGCCAAGCGTATTTTTTCCTTTTTACGAGAGAAATGAAAGTAATAAATTAAATTTCACTATAGTGGAAAGAATAACAACTTTCACTTGATATGATCGCCTTGGAGAAGTGCATAAATGCCCCAGCCAATTGGTTTATGTCTCTAACCCGATATTTTACGATAAACACGAAATGATTAATAGATCGTTAGATGCTGAACTCCATACCCTAAAATTATGAATAACGAATATGAAACTTTCAACGAGCCAAGGGCGGCCTCAGAGGAGAAGGGAGAGAGGTAAAGATTTCAGAACACCGAAAAAATATAAAAATCATAAAAAATAACTTATCGAAGAAATTTTATTTTTTACTGCATTTACTTTGAACAGTTGTATAAAACTCCTTAAGCCAAAAAAAATTGTAGGGTAAGCCCTATGCATTTCGCCCACTAAGTGGGCATCTTCAGGGGAGAACCTGCCTTGGCAGTGAACAAGGTTGAACCTTGTTCACTGCCAAGGCAGGTTCTCCCCTGAAGATGCCCACTTAGTGGGCGAAATGCATAGGGCTTACCCTACAATTTTTTTTTTTGGCTTAAGGAGTTTTATACAACTGTTCAACTTGGAGCCAAAGTGATTACGAGCTACCATCTACTGCATTTACTTTGTTGGATAAAATGCTAATTTCCTTTCTACAGATTGAAATCTGTGCGCTTTTGAAGATATGCAACAATAATTTATTTTTTGATCTTTGATTACCCCCTCCTCCCGCCCTTGCACAAACATCCAAGTTTGTTTTCATAACTATTGAAAACAATATTGAAATGAGGAAAATGTTAGCTACCGGTGTCTTACTTGTCAATCATATACTTAAATCATCAGATTAAAAAAAATGTTGCAACTGAAATAACCCGTATTGAAAGATGCAATTAAAACAGTGAAATTCATCTGAGAGACTTATACAAAGTATTTTTCAGATTCTAATTGACAACATAGTTGCTAATAAATAAGTAAAGATGGAGACTACGGCGAAATTGATGTTAAATAGAAATGAACTCCTTAACCGTAAAATTAAAAATTAGAGAGACAATGTAAAAAGGGGGAAGAAAGGAAGGAAAAGGAAAAAGACAATAAAAATTCCTTTCTTCCCCTTTTTTCATTGTGTCTCTAATTTTGAATTTTACGGTTAAGGAGTTCATTTCTATTTAACAACATAGTTGCATTAATGAAGCGACTTTTACTATTAAGTAATTGGAAAATTCAACACATTTAGCGCATTTACAGAGCTGTTTTCGATCAGTTTGCCGTGTCGAAAATTTAAACTAGGACATAGGTTTGCATAGTCACTTTATTTATTCTCCAAGCAGTCTAATCACATTATCGCAGAGCTATAAAGATTATTCTTAAAGTATACAGCGATGAATTTTTGCGTTTACTCATCATTGGTGTGTTTTGATGAGTTTTTGTAGTATTTTGCACAATGATACGTGCGTGGCCTTTTCAAAGTCATCGCATATTTAAGAATTATTCAAAACCATAAGCTCATAATTAAAGCGCATTATAAAATTTAAATTTTTTAAAATAATTTACTTATTCGTGAAACTCTTCTGACACCTACAAATTCTTCGTTTCATTTTCGAAAATGGGTCTTCAATAGCTAAATCGAAGCTTCTCGTTCTCAGAAGAAGAGCAGAAGAGTTCAGCTTTGAATACATCAAGGTGAACATATCGTAAACACTCGAGGCAAAGTAGATGGGAGAGAAGATAAAACAAGGAATTTAACGATGCCGATATATCCCAGAAACGTTTGTCCCGAGGGAGCAATATTTCAGATACGTAGTGATATATGTATATAAGGCGAAAGGAAACAATAACGGTGAAAACGCTGAGGAAAGTTTACTCCAAGTCGATGCCGGAGAAGACAGTCGATTTTCGTCCGTTATTCTCGTTGACTTATGGAAGTATTTGTTTGCGTAAGAACAATTGGATATTCTCTCTCACACTTTCTCTCTTTAACGTCTCTCTCCCTCTCGATCTCCGCGAAGAAGTCAGCGTAGCCGCAGGAGATGAAGGCATCGCTCCTTGGACCGCAGCCAAAGAAATCTTTCAACTGTCCCTCTCATCTCCATCCCGCTTATACGCCCAGAAGAGGGGGGAGAATGGGGTGAGGAATCAATAACAAGAAAGGAGGAACCGAAAAGAATCCCTCCAAAGCTGTAATTTAAGGGGTTTATTTCTCTTCCATGGCGAAAATCTGGATATATAATAAAAGATGGTACACAAATATTCCGAAAAAAGCAATAGTTTAAAAAAACACGGATGAAGGAAGAAATATACGTTTTATAGAAATGGATCCTTCCTCAGATAGCATATTGTTCAATTGGAAAGTTTATTTTCTTTGGTGGAAAGATCTTAAAGTTCTTGAAGTGAGAGAGATGAGGGGAAGGTGTTAGGAAGAATACATTTTCCAAAAATATATTTTATTTTTTCGAAAGTGAGAAATTTTTTTTAAAATTCAAGAACGCCTCGTACAATGGAATGAGAAGAAAAGGAGATTTTTAACTGTGTTGAGTGCTCGATGAGAATTATGAAGTACGCTTTGAATTCTCATTTCCTACAATAAGGTCGAATAATTCGGAGCATTATTTTCGCCTAGCTTTGAAATTCTCGCAGAGAAAATCTTTCGTGAATTCTAAGGAAGCATTTGTTATGCAATTGGATTTCTTATGACTGCCCAAACAGAGAGACGATCTATTGTGAGTTTTTTTTTGCAGAAATGCATTTTTGCAGAAAGTAGTAAACGAGTCAACTTAAATGGAATTCAATAAGGAGTTCTCCTTTTACGGCTCACAGTACCACTTTTTTACTCGGGGCTAAAATTGGTACGTTTCGTCTTTTCATGAAAATAAAAAATCATTAAAGAGATTAAGATTCTTCCTTGTTACCACCCGCAGAATAATGCAAAAATCGATGATCAAAACAGCAAAACTAGTCCTACAAGGAGATACATTATTTCATAAAAAGTTTATTGCAACTATGGAGGGTGATCCCAAAACTCTTAATTAGAAGCTTAAGCGATCTAAAGCCAACCTGGATTACTAACATGAGGACATGTTAAAAACTTTAGATCTTTAATTAAAATAGAATGAAAATCATAAATAGCGACATATTAAAAAAGAACCTCATGAAAATCATAGAAATGCCCGAGCAATTTCTCAATGGTAAAAACCTAGAAGTTACCGGAATTGGATAGTAGGCAATAAATTTATATAAACGAGCAGCTATCATCGAAAATGAGAAAGTGAAAAATGATCAAGTATGGGATGTATCTGAAAAGAATAGATGAAGGGAGGACAAAACCATATTCCAAAGAGTATCGTATATGCCTGATTGTAAAGCAATGTTTCTTCTAAAAAAATATTTGGCCACCTGTAATTGCCGATTAAATTTGAAATGATCCAAAGAGCTCCACCCTATCCTAGTATTAGCATGAATAACCCATGGTTTCGGTAATAGGGGGTCGACTTATATTCGAAGCCACCCTATAATCGGGCAAATACGGCAGTTTCACCGAAGATGGATTTCTAAGGTTAGCCCCAGAGGGAGCAGAAATCTTTGCGTAACGGTATTATGATTCAGTTTCTTATAACGAGATCAATGTTAAATGGACCAATGGAATAATTGAGTTTTCCAAATAGACAGTAAAATGATAATTTGCACAAGGCACTAACAAGATTCCGTGTGATTCCAAGAAGAGGCTGAAATGAAGAATTCGTCTGAGAGATAATTGCATCTGCATAGTGACAAGAGACAGTAAGCCAACACAGAAGATCAAACTGATTTTTGTTAAGAGGGAATTGGAGAAGTAACATGCGTAATATGGGAGAAGGAACACTTTATGGGCGTGGGATTCATAAACATGCCCTCAAAGGAGAACGATAAAGGCTTACGGGGAAGAGATTCTCGTAGATAATTACAAAAAAGTAGATTTAATGCACGCAGTGATTGTACCATATATGCATATTAGGGGTTTCTCACAGGATACTACCCTGCACGACGGATTTCAGATTTCCCATGTAAATCAAATGGGAAGGATAGTTCCTGGAATCGAACTCGGGACTTCAATCTTCGCAACAAAAACTATCCCCGGGAGTTTGGCCCATGTAGCAAGAGATTTCCACAATATCAAAATTTGCATAATCCCTATTTTGTTTGGAGCTGGAGATTCGAAATTTTTTTCTTAGATAGAGTTTTGTGCAAAACCGACTAGAAAAAACGAAAATCTTGAAAAAGTGAAACAATGCGGCCGCTAAAAATTCGCAATTGTTTAAACAAATTTTCAAGGATTATGTATTTTCGCATGTGCTACGGAGTTGAATTTTGTCTATAAGTAGATTTATTAAAAAAAACGAAATAGGGATTATACAAATTTTGATATTTTAATTTGTTTGGCAGTTAAAAATTCTTAAAATTTAAACAAATAGAATACTGTTTAGGTACTATGGGATAAGCTAGGAAGCTGAAGTTTTCAAATTATTTACAGAGTAGTGAATTTGCACAAATAAACATTTTAATTTTACCATATATGAATTTCGGCGGCCGTTAAAAATTATTTAAATTTAAACAATTAGAAAAATATTATTTCACTTCTAGAAGTGCTACAACTTTAAAATTTGGCTAGAATGTGTAGCATTAATACCCCATAATGAAGATAGTGTAAAATATTTAAAATTGCAACATTTGGGGATTGTTTTAAACTATAATTTTTACATGTGGAAAAAACGAAAATCGCTGCGGAGGTGAAATTTTTAGAATTAAAAGAATATTTGCAATGATGAAATGTCTGTCTGAAAAATGAACGTTTTTTCAATGTGAGATGAAATGCTTGCAGTATGCAAGCACCAACTACTAGTATGTTATATCTATCCTCCTCTGTAAGAGTCGTCGATATATAATGATAAGACACGTAAAATGTTAATTTTTATGCCAAAATCATTTAAGTATCAGAGTAGGGCTCGTTAACATAATCTGTTTTAGGAAAAAACATAACATTGTATCAAGAATTAATTAGTTATGTATAAACAAGGTTAATGAAAAATTTGGATTGATATATCTCAATCAACAGGAAAAGTCTCGCCTTGTCTTGAGATAAATCAGGTATATTCATCATCAAGTTTTTCGACATTTGTTTTAAAAATTCAAATTTCCTTAAATGCTAAAGCGTGGTCATAAGCTTACAATTAGACGGAAAATAAAGTACAACTCACCAAGTATTTTTTTAAGAGTCTAAAGCCTCGAGTTTAAGAATAAATTGCTGGGGGATAAAGTAGGCGCTCACACGGAGTCATCGCAAATTTATTCCTGCTTTCAGTCGGAAACGTGGGATCCCAAAATCGACCCCGGATTGACTTCGTGGAACCTTTGACGTAGGATACAAAAAACTCTATAGAGCAGGAATTTCAAACTCGAAGGGGGGTCCGGGCAGCATTCAAACGACGAATGTTATAAAAGGGCCGCATTGCAGCTATGGATGTTATAAGAAGGTCCGCAGCTGGAACGATAGACTTTAACTAGAAGATTCAACGCCTGTTTTGGAATTAAAAACTACAGTATTGAAAATGCGTTCCATTGTAATAAGCTTAACTATGAAAAAAATATCGTCATCTTTTCGCTAATATAAAGCTTTTATATGAAATCCCACACGATTCACTTGGGACACAAATTAGCTATCGGGTCGCAGCAAGGCACAGAATGGGCCGCATGCGGCCCGCCAGTTTGGAATGCCTGCTAATATCACAGAGGCGGATCTAACTGCATAGCTTAGGAGAGGTAATAAAAAACAAACATATTTACTTATACATATTTATGTAAGGTAATAACGTCTCATTATAATAAATATACAGCGTGTATTATGCATTGGTTAGATATTTGCAAAATATTCATAGAATGCCAAAAAAATGAATTGAGATAATATTTTAATTAATATTGCTCATTTCCACTAGGGAGGGTAATTATCTGCCATTCAAGTATCACGAGAGATACCCCGATTCTTACAAGCTTTAGTTATATCTCCGAAAAAAAACGTAACAAACTAGAGCCCCTGAAAAATGGACGAGCTGCATAATTTTAATAAATTCGTTCGTCACCGAGATGAAGCCTCTTCGAACGAGATGAGTGGATTACAAGAGGACAGGCCGAATTGATTTTCGCAAATCCACTACGAAGAGAGAGAGAAAGGGAGATGGATATAGAGAGAGGGGAAGGGGTTAGAGAAGGAGTGGCCCACCGCATCGGACGCGATCCCTGTCAGCGCGCCAAAGCATTCAGTCGTTCCGATTTAGACGCCTTAACGACGTCGTAAACAGCACGCTATCGGATGGTTAACGATCGCATTTTTACACGATTATGACGCGTTACGCTCGCTCGCGCGGACCTATTTCGGGAGAAATTTCCGAACGAAAGATATATTTAGGCAAGGAAAATAATCGGAGAGAGTGTGTGTGTGTGACGGAGGTATCGCTTTCCGGTTCAGGAGAGAAGCGGTACGTCAGGATGAACTCGATTTGCAAATTGATAAAAAAAATCAAATTTGAGTGGAGGTAGGTAACTGCCTCGCGACACGAAGCACTCCATAAATCGAATTCGTCGGGAAAAGATGATAGAGAGAGAAGGTTTTTTTAACGACGCCGCGCACGCTTCGGGATGGCTATATATCTAGGGAGGACGAGTGACACGAATTTATGGCTCGGAAGGTGATTTCGGCCCGAAAGGAAGACGGTTCGCTTCAAAATTATCCGTGACCGGGCGATTGATTCTTCGCGCGGATGGGATATGGGGAGGAGAGAGTGAGAGGGAACCATCTATCGATTGGAAGCAAAGCTCGACGGAATGTAGTTTATGGCGTGTGTCTGCAGACCGCATACGTCATCTACTTTATGGCGAAAGTAGGCGAAGAAAATTTTTCGATAAAAGGGCAAGAAAATGTAGGAAAATATCGTCACACTGAATCGCCACCTTAAACTTCTTTAAAAAAAACCAAGACAATTTTCTCGCGAGGCTAAAAAAATATCACGCGTCGATATTTGTAATGGGGTGGTTCCCCTTTGTAAATTCCAATGGTTGATTCTCGTTTCATAGATCGCTGTACACAGATTGTCCACTATGTTTGAATAAAAATCATTTGGAGTGTAAGTTATAGGGAGAATAAGCGAATGAAAACAAAAAAAAAATAAGAAGGAATAAACCTTAATTTTTTTAAATAGATGTGTTAGAAGCTAATAAGAGATATCGTGCTGAAATTGAGTTTTATCGAAATTATTGTTTTGATCCTTAACGAAAATCGAAACGCAACTACGCATTCTTTACAAGTACTTTTAGAAACACGTTATTTATCACTTGACAGAGAAATTCAATTTAAACGCTTATTTGTGTCGGGAAATATTTCTTCTTCAATAGTTTGCATTATGAGACTTTTTCTTTTTGAAAATTACCTACAAACTAAAAACTATCTTTAATTGATGAAAACGGGTTTTCATTTGAGATTCTCAAGGTGTATTACCAAATTATGCAAAAAACATATCTCACTTGCCCAACCGATGCGTCCGTTTCATTTTACTACGCCAATAAAAAATACGCAGAGAATTAAAACAATTCCGTGTACTCGCGATTCAGAAAGCACAATTTAAAGTATGTACTTTTCACTTCGCCAACATGGTGGAATGTAATTGGTGAGCCTGAATTCGGTTATGAGAAAGTGCCATGACGTGACGTAGCCTTATGATAAACAAGGCGGTGTGTGCGTTCATGATTTTGATATCCTTTCCCCCGACAAAGTGAGTTATCCCCGCGGAAATGGAAACTTGGAATGATTAGTTTCCTAATCATGGCGGAATCTACTTCGATGCAAACTCTGAGACTTGGTTCTATCAATGGCTTCCCCGAGACGAAGATGAATTCCCACGTCACGTTACAACTCGTTCAATAGGAAGCACTGGGAATTTCAGATACGTCGTTCGGAATGCGCTCGCAAAGCAAATTTTCCCATACTATCAGGGGAAAGGTTACTTGTTCCACCAAGAAAAATACCATTAAGATATATTGTACATATAAAACGTCATTTTTTTCCACAAATATAATAATTCATAATAAATATTATCATTTCAAAAATACTAGTTTCAATCGTATTTAGACTTTCAGAAGATTCAAAATTTCCGTGAAACACTTTATAAAATAAACGCATGTTTAATATAAATTCATAGTGGCAGTACGAGCATACTCTAAAATTTTCAAAGCGAACGATATAGAACATTTGCTTTATCTATACTAGATGAACTTAATTTTGAATAAAATTCGAGACATGATTGTGAAAATCTGTTCCATTATTATGGCAAAAACATCGCAGCGGTCCTACAAGAAAATCTTTTCCTCGAGAGAAAAACTGTTAAAATGTCATTCGAATGTCGTTATCTTAAAAATTCGAGAAATAAAACAGAAAATTAACGAAACACTATTAGAATTTTCATTTAAATTAGTCAGTATATCCTCTTAAATTCGTCGCCAATCGATCCCGTTAGACTGCGTGTGGTCATCAAATGAAAGCAAAATGTCACCTTTAAAATTTTTCTTCGTCCAAGATCACTGACAAAACCTTGAAATTCCACTGGAACTGGATACTCCAATTGGCGCACGTGTTTTTTCCCGCAAACGAGCCGATTTCAGAGGAGAGAAATGGATAGCTAAAATATTTTTTCATCATATCTTTTTTGTTTCTTCTCGCCCGCCGAGTATATTCCGATACACCGTGTCTGTCATTTGCTTTTACGGCAGCGTCAATTTCCGTCACAAACGATTCAAGTGCCTCCTGCAAGTTTATAGGTCTATAGTCTCTCTCTTTATTTCGGAATTGAATGCGAGACGAGGTAAAAATATTTCTCAGGAACATACAGTACAGGAAATGAAAATGGGAAATGGAAATACGAAGTACGACGCGGGTTAATTATTGAAAATCATAATCATGTACACTCGAGGGGGAATAGATGTCGCACCTGGTACTGGCGTTTTGGCATTGGTTCTATCACGAGTTCATATTTCTGAATAATGTTTATGAAAAGCTGCAGTTCATTAACTGGTGAGCTTATCTATGCTATTCGGTGAATATTTGAAGAACAATTGAAAATGTGCATTCTCAGGATTTGACAAAAAAACCTTCCGAGGCCTTCTTGTCAAATAATAAATAATAATAAAATTTAAAATCAAAATTATGACGTGTATCAATCAATGTGCACACTGTTTTCCATAAAACTGGTATAGCAGAGTGATTAAAACGATTAAAATAGGTAGACATTTTCCGAGGACCTCCGTTCGTAAACATCTCACCATTAAAAAAAATTGCAAATTTATTTATAAAAATTTCGCGTCCTTATTTTATAACTAACGATTTGTCTTTCTAAAATATTTCGTTATTTTTTTGAAATTTCCGGAGACGGCAAAAATTTTATTTTATTACTTTAGGGAGTGCGGTTGCGTCGAACAAGCGCCAATATTCAGTGAATTTTTATGGAATAGCCAAATTCCGTGAGTATACGTGATATTAAGGAAGCCGGCAGTTTTATACTTTCTCGACATGCATTTTCCGTGACCTAGCCAGATAATTAATTCATATCCTTCAATTAATTACAAAATTTTTATCACACTAACAAATTCTAATAGAAACTAGCAAGTATCGTGTCGGTATTCACACAGTGCCATAAATTTCTGTTTTGAATGGACCAAGAAATGACTCTTTTTATCACAAGAAATTACTAATCATCGAACTATAGTTTAAACACCTATTTTTCTATGATTAGAATAATTGCCTTCTGGAATTTTTATGCCACTCTTGAAAATAAAGTTAATGTAAGGACTCAGTTTGTTTATGCAGTTCACATTGCAACAACGCTAGCACAACATGAAGCATTCGCCAGCAAAGATAGAATAAAAGACATTTTCTGTGTAATATTTTGTCTGAATTCAACATTCTCATTCTATTGCCGTCCTTTGTATAATTACTAAGGACAATAGAAATCAAAATGCAATCACCATTTAACGTGCCTCGTGCCAATTCCAGGTGAAACTGGACCTTCCAAAAGAATATACAGGTGAAATATATGAGATGGAGTGGTATATCTTTCACTCGATTTGGCGAATGAAGTTGAAACTTATTTCAGTGATGTAATCCCCAGATCTATTTTTTTTATGGTATATAACCTTTAGGCAACAATGCGTGCGACAAGAAACACGTGTTTGGCAGGATTTTCATTATTTTTTTACTACCCTTTTGGGCTTATCGCTCCCACTGATTTAACCAATTAGAAATTGTATTGGTACGATCCTCGCATTTTTGTTGGCAGCCAGTTCTGGGGATTGCGTTGATTCCATCGCTTAACGCCGATCGCATTTATTTCCCTTATCTTTTCTCCGAACCATTGTCCGATTATCTCAACCCAGTCGACGAATCCTTTCGCTACGTGTATTACATTCTTTCTCGCAAATCTTCAACCGATAGTGCTGCCGCCGTCGGTTGGCGGGATAAAAGCATCCCGTTTCGCGCAGAATTCCTCTACGACCCCTTTTGCCACTTAACCGCATTCCTCTATCGCCCTGAAGACCATATTTCTGCCAGTGTTCTTCCGCACCCTTTCTCTGCCCTCTTCCCCGATCCTTCTCCTTCGCCTTCTTTATTCCGCCTCTTCCTAACACTGGTATCCATCTTATCTCTTTATCTGTTCTATCCTATCAATATCTTATTTTTATTTTATCTTCCTTTCATTCTTTCTTTTTTCGTTCGACACAAATGTCCTTTTTCCTTCCTGCTTTTATCTTTAATTTCTTCCTCCCTCTACGCCCTACTCATTCGTCTTAACAACTACTCTTTTTTACCGCATTCTTCTTCCATCCCCCTATCCTTCCTGCATTCTCTTCCCGTCCATCTTCTTAATCCCTCTCACCCTCCCTATCTCTCCTCCTCCTCTCTCCCTTCTCTCTCTCCTCTCTCCACTTATCCCTCTCTCTATCTCCCTCCCCTATTTTAATCTCTTTCTCCATCTCCCTTTTTCTACCGCACTATTTCTGCTCTTTTCCCTCATTCCTCTCTATCTCTCTTCTAAAGACCAAATAAAGACCATATCTATCTCCCTCCCTCCTTTTCTTTTCTCCCTCTCTCTCTCACTCTTTCTTTCACACTTCTTCTCCATCTCTCTCCCATCATTCTCCTCTTTCTTCCCTCATTCCTCTCTATCTCTCTCCCTGCATTCTTCTTTATCTCCCTCTCTTTTTCACACTTCTCTCGCTCTCTCCCTTCATTCTTCTCTGTCTCCTCTCTCTCCTCTCATTCCTCTATCTCCCTACCTCTCTCTTTCACCCTTCTTCTCCCCCTCTCTCTTCATTCCTCTCTCTCTATCTCTCCCTCCAATCAATCTCCTTCTCCCTCTTTCCTCTCCATTCTTCCTCTATTTCTCTCCATTCGCCTCCTCTCATTATTCCTTACAATTTCTCTCTTAACTACGAAATTTCTCGTAGAGTGACACTTTTTTCTCCTTTCGTACAACGGTCTGTTCCGGGTTACTCTTCCTCATCTCTTGAATTTTTTTCCTCTTCACACTCCTCAAACAGTACTGCTACGGCTTATGAAAGTACCACGCTGGCAGCGGGCTTACTGTGGACATGTTGAAGTTTCACATTATTACTTCTATAGAGATATTTTTCGGCCATTTCTCATGCATCAAAACCTATCGTCAGTTGAAAGTTTCAATTCCTATTAATAAATTTTGGAACTTAATGGTCAGTCTCCTTGAAGAGGTTAAATTAAACTCTTTATATGTTCGATGTGGAATTATTTTGACATTTTCCGTACCACGGGTGCGATATGGATAGAGGCTTATTGCTGGAGCGTATCTGAACAGATCGCCTTTAAGATGGCGTGAGAAATCCATAAAAATCTTAAAGAATTTTAAGTGCTGTAAACTCATGAGTGGACAGTGATACAAAAAAATTCCTAGCAGTACTTTAAAATCAATGGCGAATGCAAAGGAGGAGTTAATTCGATAATACTCTCCTCCCCTAAGGGAAGGATCAATATTTATAAAAATATTATTGCAATTCATGTTTTAGTTCTAGTTTTTGTAGTACTATTTTGCAAATATCTAAGTTGTGTACAATTCTCACTGTATGTTAATTATAGTGAGGCGTTATTATTTCATATACATATGTATCTATAAAAGAATTTTTTTCTGCCACCCACCCTAATCTGTGCAATCGAGATTCGCCTCTAAATTTAATTATATATCATTTTACGAATACTTATGATTACTGCAATTTTTATTTCTTAGTATACTAATACTAATTTTTTATTTTGGAGAAAATTAATCAGTGGGTGAAATGCATAGGGCTTATCCTATAATTTTTGGCTGAAGGAGTTTTCTACCACTGTTTAATTGAAGGTGAATATAGTGGCAACGATACGCGAAGACAGAATAAAATCACTATTAATAAAAACGTCATTATTTATGTAAATGTGTTAAAATGCAAAGTTCGTGTCTCAAATATAATCTGTTGAGCATATCAAGCTTATTAAATCAAAATCACAAAAATTTTCCTTTTAATAAATTTGATATTACCTTAACTCTTATATATATATATATATATATATATATATATATATATATATATATATATATATATAATGATAATTCAATATAAAAGTTATTAAATAAACAATATATTAGAATATTTAGTTTTAATAAAATATTTATAATGTAATAAAAAATATTTAAGATTAAAAATTCAAAAATAAAAATAACTTCTTTATTAACGCACTAAAACGAAAAATAAAAACTTTACAAGCATGGCGTATTTTGGTTTTTGGTTTCTACAAATCTCCTAATCTAAGAGGTTTTCATTTTTAGAGTCACCAGTGACCAAAGGTTTGTGTAGAAATAAGGCACACTTGAAAAAAATTATGAAAATTAAGTAAAGAATTACCTTAAAACTTTTACATAAGCTTTTGATCACTAATGAAGGCGAAAATTGAAACCGCTACGATTAGAAAATTTATAGGACTCCGAAATCGAATTACGTACATTCTGCAGGAATTTTTTATTTTTCCTTTTCGGTGCGTTAGTTTAAAAGTTACTTTAAAACATTTTATTTTTATTTACAATCACAGAAAAGTCGAAAATATTAGTAGCCGTTATTTTTCATTAACCTAAAGCCGAAATGAGGAACGAGTGTAAAAAGATTCTTTTCCATTATTAGTAAACGATAAGACGAAACGGCATTAGTGAATACTCTAACATTTTTCACGAAAAACATTACGAAAAGCGGTGACCATTTGATGGTCGTTTCGTGGCGAAGCAGGAAACTCAAAAAACTGTCACATTATTTAGCGAATTTTTTCTTTTGTAATCGCGAAAAAGATATTACACCTTTTTACCACTCTGCCACTTACCCTACAATTATCGCATGCGAGGGAGAAGAGGGCATTTTATAAGATACGTATGCGTGGTATCGGCTCCGCCATTAAAAGCTTCCTCCTTTCTTCTCCGCGAAAGGAGAGGTAAAAAAATGACTGAAGCAGCGCGAGTGCCGCTCCGTTTCCCACCGGCGCAGCATCCGAGGCCGCAGAAGAATGGCGACGAAACAAGTGAAAGCAGAAGAGCGTCCTTCCTTTAAGGACGAGGGGAATATGAGAAGGCACTCGACGGTCTGGGAAGTCCATTTACGCGCGAGAGAGTTAGAGAGAGCGAGAGAGAGAGAGCGAGTGAGAAAAAAACAAACAGGAAAAATGAGTGCGAGTGATACAGAGGAAGATAACGGACGAAGACTTGAGTGAGGAGGTAAAAATCGAAATTCGTCGCTTCCTTGTCTTTCCACAAAAATAGGGAGTGAGGAAGTGTCGTCATTATGGAGGGTAAATAATAAGTGCGCCGATTACTAAGATGGAGAAACGTTTCGAATGGCATCCAGGGACGGACGAATATATATTTTTGACGGAAAGGAAGTTTACATTTTCATATTTCTTTTTGTGGAAGAAATTTCGATTTATTTTTATCATCGGAAAGGCGTCTTTCTCTGACAACCAACGATCGACCAGCTTTCCCTCTCGATGCACTGCGCAAAGTTTTAAAGGGGGCAGTGTCGTTTAAGTGAGATCATCTTTAACGTACTTTTACGTCTCGGGTGTCTCCCGTCACCTGCAATCTATGTGGGACACCACGTGGGCTGCTAATGAACTATCGCGGGTAATTTTAGAAAGAACTCCAACCTCTCGTGTATCCCTTCGAGGAAAAACCTCGGCTGATGCAATTTGCGCTCGATAAAAATAAAAACAGGGTAACTAGACTTAACGCGTTTTCTGCCCCCTGACGCACCAACGAGTCCTGCTAGAAGAATCCAATGTAACCAGCGACGTACACTCGCGTTTTTTATCCATGCATTTTAGCGGTATGAAAAATAAAATGTAATCCTTTTGTCCGTCAGTCCGTCACACCTAGGTATCTGGTGAAGTACTTCTACACCGTTGAAGTTTGTGCAACCAAATTTTGAGAGATTGTTTATGGTTACAAATCATTCCTATAGATGAAATTTGGAGACTCCAGGAGCAGCATAATGGGTGTAGTGGGGGACAATAAAAAAACCACCCTTAATATCTGATTTATCAGTTTTTTCATTGCTTGTTTTTTTAAATTTTAGATTTGTCTTTTCTCATAGAAAATGTAAGGCTATACCTGAAGACTCCGGTACAATCTAAACTCCAAAGTAAGTAATGGCAAAATTTTAGGAACTGATTTACCGCAATTCCAAAGGTTTCTTGGCAATTTTGGGTAGATCGTAAACAAATCGCCATTTTCATCATTAAATGTGTTCCACAAATATACCAACAGAAAATTTATTGACATAGCATATCAGCCAAGGAATCCAAGAACTTAATGATATTTAAGACTAGTTAGGCGTTAGACGTCTATGTCGTATGTTTGCTTCATGGGCTCATTCCTGAGTCTCATGATTATAAAGGATGAACTTTAAAAAAGTACAGTTGTATTAAGATATTCAAAGCAAAAAGCAGAATAAGAGTTGTGATTCTGGCGAGGAATAGTCTTAATGGAGAAGCAGCGAATCTGTTCAAATCTCTCTTATGTATGTACATCACGCAGACGCGGTAAAGATAGCAAATATGGATTTTCGGTTTTTGTGGCTCCAATTGCTACCTTACATAGAGATTTTATATGCAACGCATCTCCATAATTTAGACTGTGTATTTAACAGGGAAACAAAAAACTATCAAAGTCAGCACGGTCTATCTAACTGCTGGCAATAAATGAAAAATAACAACAAATGGTCGCTAACAGTTTCAAAGATTTACAAAACCGGCTTAAATGAGAACTTTTGATTCTGTAAGAGGATTTACAGCTACATCAGTCAAAGTGGAGGAGGTTTTATTAGTATAAGTTCACCGGTAGTTGAAAGAAAGGGGATAAAAAAATGCTGTTTTTTGGTCAACCCACGCTGGAGACTGAAAAGACCGTTGACCGTTGCGATAGCAGGGAGGCCTCATAAGAAACCAGGCAAGTTCAAGACTGAACGTTAGTAAACACTTAAGACTTCACTATGACTTGGTTGCATTGTGCACGTTGAAAAGCTGCCATTCTGTTGTTCCACCGTAAGGTCCTTTTTGCTGAGGCATTCTGCCGATCTGATTCAGCCAACTATACAAAGCATCTTTCATACCAAAATAGAAATGCTTTCCTAAACATATTATTTTTGAATTAGTTTAATGATCGACTGCCCTTATATTTTTATAGATAAACAGCAATAAAAACCTGTATACGGTAGTATAACACAGTGAAGACATAAATAAACACTCAAAATGTGCTTTTTGCGTTACATAAAATAAAGGATAAGCACAATTTACGGGCGCATTAAATTAAGGAGAGGAATTTATGGGTGCGTTAAGGGAATTTATACCAGCGGAATTAAACCGAGGCACCAGCATTCATATTTAGGTTGCGTATTGTGATTAATTGAATGAAATTCATAGAGGAAATGTTTTAAAAATATATAATTGCCTTTTTCTACCAAAAAGCTCATCATCGAGCTCCATAAAAATAACCTGACCCGTCGTGAGCCAGCGCCACGTCCCGCACGCGCTCTGCGGGAGAAGCAAGAACCATCGATTAACCACCTGAGTCGTCTGGGGGATGAGGGCTATCGGAATTGCCGCGTTGGGAACAAAGGTAAAAGAAGAAGAGATGGGAGGGAGGGATAGAGGACCACCCTTGTGTGGCGCACTCGAGTCACCGCTGAGATGAGAGCATTCAGCGGTGATGGTGAGGAGACGGATATGAGAGAAGAGAGAGAGAGAGAGATACTGAGGGGTGAGAAAGCCTTTAACCTCTTCAGAGTGAGAAAGCCGCTCATTTCCAGCTGAGGGAAAGGGTACTTAATCGTCGGAGGAAAAAACTTTCACCTTTTTATTTCACTCGCAGAGGAATCAAGAGAGCGTGAGAGATGGATGGTCCACCCACTCACTAGGATATGGCGTGGGAAGACATAGGTTTTAATTAATCCTTTCTCTAAGCGCTTGAGAGAAAGGAGGTGTCTTAAAATAGGGAGGCAGAGAGAGACAGGGGAAAAGGAGGTAAGGAGAGAGAGGGAGAAGAGTGAAGGAGAGAGAGGGAGAAGATTGAAGGAGAGAGAGAGAGAAGAGTGAAGGAGAGAAGAGTGAAGGAGGAGTGAGGGAGATTGGGGATCGGGAAGACGAGAGGGAGAGGAGCGAGAAAGAGAGAGGACAGGGAGAAAGAGGGGCGAGAGGGAGAGAGGAGGTAAAGAGTGAGGGAGAAAAGGAATGAGGAGGGGAAAGGAGATGCAAGAAAAGAGAGGGCTGATACCAAGAGAGGAGTTAGGGAGAGACAGAAAAAGAGAAGGGAGGAGAGAGAGGAGTGAGGGATAGTAGGAATGGGGAAGAGAAGGAGAGAGAGAGAATGAGAGGGATAGGATAGAGAAAGAGATAGGACAGGGAGAAAGAGGGGAGAGGGAGAGGAAAAAAGGAATGAGGGAGGAGGGGGAAGGATATTGAAAAAGATAAGAGCCAGAGAAAGAGAGAGGGGTGATGCCGAGAGAGGAGTGAGGGAGAGATCGAGGAAGAGTAGGAATGGGAACGAGAAGAGAAATGGAATGAGAGGGCGAGAGAGGAGCGAAAATGAGAGGGAAAAGACGGAAAGAGATAGAACAGGAAGATATAGGAGTGAGAAAGAGAGGAGGGTAGGAGTGAGGGAGAAAAGGAATGAGAAAGGAGGGAGAAGAATATTGAGCGAGAGGGGAGAGTATGAGAGGGGTGATAGCGAGAGATGTGAGGGAGAGAGAGAGGGATAGAGAGAAGGGGGGGAGGAGAGTAAGAGGGAGACAGAGGAGCTAGAGAGGACAGAGGAGCTAGAGAGAGGACAGGGAAAGAGAGAGGAGAGGGATTATACCGGAGGAGAAGAGGGAGAGAGGAGGGGGAGAGAGAGCGGAAGAGGAGAGGAAGAACGGAGCGAGAGAGATAAGGAGAGGAAGAGGGAGGAGAGAGAAGAGAAGAGAGAGAGAAGAGAAGAGAAGAGGGAGAGAGGAGTGAGGTAGAGAGTAGGAGAGAGCGAGAGAGAGAGGAAGAGGTAAGGGATAAGGGAGAGAGAGTGAAGAGAGAGTGAAGACAGAGGGAAGAGGAAAGGGATGGAAGCGGCAGGCAAGTTGACGCTGATGGCAAGTATTTTCTGGCGGTGAAAGAGATAAGCGAAGAGGCGGTGTCATCCCATGAGAGGGTGTATTAGGCGTAAGGACGGAAAATGGAAGGGATTTTTTTATGCGGCGGTTAAAGACAACGAAAAGAGATAACCGAGATATGCGAAGGAAGAGAACGGGAACGAAAGGGGCAAAGGGAGAGGAGGACGGGGAGATGAGACGCGTCCCTTTTGACGAGAATCAAAGAGGTGGCATTTTGAAAATTTCGAGCATTAACACTGTCAAGGTGTAGGGATGGGGATATCTTCGGTAGAAAGGAAAGATATATCAAGGTGGCACAATGTGCGAAAGTGATGGGTGAAATTATTGGTAAATGAGGGCAATAAATAGGCAAGATTTTCTTTATGAGATGCAGTTAAGTAACGCTCTCATGGTACCTCAATTGTCTATGTGACTGCACAGCACAGATTGGAATTCTTAACGCAAAAGTGAAATGATATATTTACAGTCAAGTCATGATGCCTTTAAATATCTGTTTTTTATATGTAATAACGCGGTAAAAATATTCAATATTTTTTTTCTGGAAATTGTCACCGTTTATTCGCTCTACCTTTTAAAAATAACAACGATTACACTATTTTCTTCAATTATAATTACTTGTTCATCCGGAAAATTAACATAACCTTCTAAGCACGGGTATAGCTGGAAAGCTTTCAATGTTACGATTAAAAGTTATTATCAAGTTTCTGAAGGACGCAACGCCGAATGCTAACGTTTCAATCGATACCTTTTTTATATCTCTCCTCAGCTCTTGTGTATGTCAGCTGTTTTATGTCTTCATTTAAAATGTAATTCTTAGCCCCCCAATTACCATAAAAAGATTGGAAAACCAGGTGCGCATTTTGGCAGCAGTCATCGGCGTTAATTTACCGACAGTAGGCTCTTTAGTCGACATACTAAAACCTAAGCTCAGAGAACCAATAAGTGATGTACAATAGCTTTCCATGCCATTACATAGCAACGCTGCCACTCACCTATGAACTGTCAGGAGTCTTGTTAGATTGCGGCGACTAAAAATTATAACACGAGCTAAGTCAATTATAGTTTTGTTTGTATACGCGTGAGGAAGAGAGGAAGGTCTTTACGCGGTCGTGGATCACGAATTAGATGTTGATCACCATTTTTATAGATGAAAACCCATTCATAATATTCTCTATTTTAACATTTTTAAATTTTTTACGCGCGTGCCAAGGAGAAGAATTCCTCCTCTTCCGAAAACAAAACAAGGTATTGTAGAACCAAGTTCTTGCGAGAAAAATAAGAAAACTGTCGGGGTTGCGAGGCCGTAATCTTTACAGGTTGAGAGAGAGGGGGAAGAGAGAGAGAGAGGGGGGGATAGAGAGAGGGAGGGGAAGAGAGAGAGAGAGAGAGAGAGAGGGGGAGAGAGAGAGGGAGGGGGAGAGAGTTGGAGAAAAGGAGGGAAGATAGAGGAGACTGGGGTGGGAGAGAGAGAAGGGGAAAAGGGAGTGGAGGTAGAGAAAGAAGGTTCGAGAAATTTTCTATAGAAACTCCGCTTGGAACGATCGCTAAAAAATAAAATAAAACAAAACAGAGCGGATCGCGGATATGATACGTATGTGTGTGTGTGTGTGTGGAACAATGGAACATTTCAATTTTGCAAAAGAGCATTGTGGCAAGCTACGTTCTCGTCCGCATTCCTACATCGCCAAAAAATAGGGAACTATTTTCCCTTTTATTTCACGACGCGATATGTATAACAGATAAACATCAGTCCTTCCCCTAACTCTCGCTAGAAGGATTCTAACGCGATATTTATTGCGGATCGCGAGGGAAAAACGTATCGAAAAGAAGTCTTATAAAAAAGGAGGGAAGGCACAAGAAAGGTAAAACGGGGTCGGGGAGAGTTAGAGGTTATGGAAATTAATGGAAGAGGGTGTGTGTGTGTGTGTGTGTTTGGGGTGAGATAGGTTACGGGGATTGAGTTTGAGAGAAGGGGAGGAAGGAGGGTTGTTTACGCGAATTCTACGTTTCGCTAGAGGGAGAAAGGGGGGAAGGTTATCATTTTTTTGTTCGTGCGGAACTCGGCCTTTCTATTTTTTTTATCGGTCTGAGCGGGAAAATGCAATAAATATCCAATTTTCAGACGCACGCACGCCGGTGTTTGTTTTTTCTGTCGCGTCTGTCTCGGGCTCGAGTGTGCAAAGCGGCGGTGTTTTATCGTGGAGGGTGCGCTTCTCCTTTTTTGGGGGGGGGGGGGGGGGAGGTCTTGAGGTTTATCGCGTTAACGTTAACCTGGTGATGTTTGTATCGCAATGTTCCTTAAACGCTCGGTTCAAAGTACCCTCAGCGAAGAAGAAATTTTTTTATGCGACATATACTCTTAGGAAGATGCGCCGTGAAGGATTTTTAGTGAAGGCCGTCGCAAGTATACATGCTATTCACGTAATCGGTATCGTTTAATGAAAAAAACTGATTTTTTAACGTTTTGGCTTTACTTAAAGAGATATTTGTGATAAAAATCTTGATAATTATAATATTTCTCCTGCTGTTAATGCCATCGTTATCTCCAATTTACAGAAATGGACTAAACAAATATGATTCTCAAGAGTCAGTTATAAAATACGAATACTAACCTAAATCGGAAGAAATGATGCAGGTTTGCGTATAATTGTTTCACGTAATTCGTTAGTGTCGTCATAAATAGTATATTAGAGCAAATAATAGCAATTATAGAGTTGACTCGCCAGCTATGACGGTCCATCCTTCACAGAGTGATATTATGCCGAAGAATAAAATAAAATAATTACGCATAGAAGTGAATTATATGTATCCAAGACAGGGCCAGCCCCAGTGCTTCTATTGCTCCCGGGCCTCTTACCATACCCTTTTCCCACCATAAAAATCCATCATATTATCTAAATGTTAAGCTTACGTAAGAAGTGATTAAAATAAACTTTCAGAGAATCCACTTATGGTAAATGGGACCTTCGGAATATACATTTTCACTCCAAGAATAAGAGATCGATCGATAATACTATGACGCGAGAAGGCGACCTCCTGCGCTGTGCGGGTCCCTTTTTCTTTTATAACCTATCGGCCTATCCTTAATCAACGGAGGAGCAGCGGAAGAAAGTCCTGTTTGGATTCCAGTTTCTGTATCTGAATTCTCCGTCTATCGAACGTCAAAGAGAATAAAAAATTCGAAAAAGTGGAACGTATGAGCCAAAGGGACTCATAAAATTGTCTCCCTAGGAACGTTTAGTACGTAGCAGGTTAATTTGTAGGGAGAAATAGGATGATTCAAATGAGTAGAAAATATTGTATTTATTATCCTTTTCTATTTAGCAGATCAATGCAAAAGAACTGTCGCGATTAAAAGAGTCGGCACAATTTGATATCCTAAACTTTATTCAACTCAATCAACTAATGAAAGGGGCTCTCCATAGTATTCTATCCTAAACCTTATGCAACACATCCATCCATCTATCCCTTAATTAATTGGAGGTGTTTCAGCAAAAAATCCCATTAATTTATTAAACTTGACTCGTTTTATCAAAGCTTACAGAATTGTTAGGCGTTCTTTACCAGCAATGCGGTAGTAGCGGACCGCCTAACGGGCACATCTCGTCCGTCCGTCCACATGTCTTATCTTAGAAACTACTGAGCGCATTTTAATAATATTATGTATTAATGATTCTTATTAACATTTATCGACGAATTGTGATTTTTAGCCACATCCGTCAATTCGAACTTCCACTTTATATATGCACTTAAATAAACTTATAGGGGAGACTCGGCTAATTTCGCGGTACCAATCAGGCTCAAGTTTATTTCAAGGTCAACCGTGGTTTGGGTAGTACGGAAGACTGCCGTTAATACTTCCAATCATTGAATTAAAGTCGCAATAGACCTGGATGTCAGAGTACTACGGATTTACTCGTACTGCGGAATTAGCCGAGTCTCCATTATGTATTTACTCATATCTCGTTAAATGGAATCCTTCAAGGAACCATTAAATACCATATTTTTTCTCCTTAGTTCTTATACGATCTATAAGGTATCAATTTAAAATGTTTTCTAATATAGTACAGCATTTGTCACAAAAAAGTCTGCAAGACCATATACTTATAGTTTCTGAGATAAAAATTCAAGTACCAACCAATCTTTCGATAACGTTTTTAACGCATTTCCCATAAAGAACGCCTTTGAAATCTGTGTATTTTATGAAGCACACTTTTCCTTCTTGTTACTACATGATTGCATTGCATTTACGGGGGGTCGAAACGTAAAAGTAAAAGGGCACTGAATTTCTTTTGCCAAGTTAATTGGAATTGGAACACCTCCCTTTCGAAAAACAAGACTATTAAAGTGAAAGGCCATCAAACAACCTTCCTCTTCGTTATCTCCCTTTCGATAGAGAGCCGAGAGGCATCGTAACAAACGCGGGCAATTACGGCAGAGTGCAACGTAACGCATTTTCGGAAGGTATAGGAGGCAAAAAGGGGAACAAAACCATAGGGAAGGCAGAAAAAACTAGCGAGTCCATGAGACGGCAAAAGGAAATCCGATAGTGAACAATAATTGCAGGACAAAAAGATTGGAGTTCGAGAGAGGCGTTTGAACACAAGAGAGAATAAGAGAAAATATGATGAAATTGGAAAAGAAGAAAGGCAAGTGAACGAGCGAGAATAAAAAAAATTAAAGAAAAGTAAAAGAAATGACTGAGAAAATGAAGAGAAGTAAATGGGAGGAAGAAAATAAACATTAGGGAAAGGGAACAGAAACAGTTTAGTTCGTCCAAAATAAAAGTCAACGTAAGCGTTCGTCTTTTATTGAGACTAAATCGATATTGTACGTTTCATATTGAGCACGTGTCTCAGCATTACAGAGAGTGATATTAAAAAATACTACCTTTAAATTAATCAAAAATGCATTTCCACTAACTTTTACAAAGCCAGGAAAGATAAAAAAGATAATTGTTAAAATAATTAACAGCTGCGAAAAGAAGGATGTAAAGATAAATAAAAGCGCACGCATTAATTCACGAGAGTTCTTTTTAAATGTGCGAGCATACGAAAATTCGATAAATAATTAAAGACCTCGAGAACTCTCACTAGGAAAATTTGTGTTAACGACGAATGTATCTAAAAATAAAGCAGCATGGCACAGAAAGATGCTTATAAGACGGACGAAGGACCGCCATAGGGCGAACTGTCAATTTTAATTATGGGCGTGCATCTAAAATGACCACACACAGAATTCATTCCTGTCTTTTCATTTCTAGAAAAGATCCCGAGTTAATATTTTGGGTGAAAGATTAATATATCAAGTTATACTCTTAAAGGATAACGAATGATGCTGGATAAAATTAACGGAACTATTAAATTGCCATTAAGAAATATCGCAAACAGAAAGTTAAAGCCATTGGCATTACGGGCGAAAAATTTCATTCTAGTATCAACCTTATCAGTTCAACGGCCTAAATATCTCGCCTTGCATTTTGCAGACCAAAGCACCACTTTTGAAAAAAGCATCTATAAAATTTCCTCGTCATCTGCTAAAAATTCGTCCAATATGTGACAATATTATCGCAAAAAATCCATCCTGCTATCTAGTGGCGGGATTTTGTGTTACGTGAGACGGATTCGTCGGGGATTAGAAATGAAACAGCAATGGGATAGAGGTGGTGCGTACACACCCACCAAGGTTACGATTCAACGCTCGTTCGAGAAGGTATTAAGAAAAAAAGCGGAATAATCCGAATGACAACCAGATGAATAGATATCAAACGTGCGGAAGTGTGAGCAATATGAGATTCGCAACGTCTCCATGGGCGATAATGAAAAATATTTGGAATATAACGGAAAGACACAAATATAGATGACTTGTTTATCGATTACGAAAAAACGTAATTCGAGGAAAATCTATCGACGACGTTCTAAATAGACACGAGACACATTAATAAAATAAATAGCGAAAATTGATAATAGAATAAAACCTAAAAATGTAATAAAATAATGACCATCAGGACGACCAGTTCACACAGTCCTAGATACTTTTAATTGACCCCGGCCAACAAAAGATTTTGAGAAACACGAGGAGGATTTCTGGAAAAGTAAAAAATAACCCACAGCCGCATAAGAGGAGGCGGAGGGGACGAGAAGAGAAAGACGCGAAAAGGATAAGTGATGAAAACAGCAGGAGAGGGATAGAGCAGGAAAGGAATAACACACGACCACTCCTCTCTCTCTACATGTGCGAATCCTTTGGGAAAGATCTTTATATGGAGGAAAGGGGTAGAGTGGTTGGCGGTATATATATATATATATATATATATATATATATATATATATATATATATATATATATATATATATATGTGTGTGTGTGTGTGTGTGTGTGTGTAGGGAGGGAGAAAAATGTAGTTGAGATGCCCTGAAGGGTGTGGGGCGGAGGAGGAGGAGAACGGACGCTGAAGTTAAAAGCCTCCTCCCAGCCCCATAGAAACCCTCTTCCTCCCTCGACCGATATAGCGTAGGCGAAAAGGGATATAGGAAGGAAAGAGGTCACGTGATCTGAGGGAGAGAGAGATGGCGGGAAGGTGAGAGAGAGAGAGTTGATGGGTTGAGTGGAGAGAGAGATGGGGTTAAAAGGTCGGGATGGGACGCGGGGAGGAAGAGGAGTAGGGAGAGCATGGCGGCGGGCGGGTTGTGCGCGTGGAAAACCCTTTGGTCCCCTTACTGCCACCCACGCTTCCTACATCCCTTTTCCCTTGGAAAATAGCTAGGGTTAAAATTAAACGCGACCTCCAAGGGCGTACCTTTTTTAAATGGTTAGCATGCACGGACTCGGAGGGTAGATTTTTGAGACGAATCCGATGGAAGGTTTTAAACGGCCAAAGAGATTACCTTTCGAAAGCCTTGATGCTGGGGATCGATTAACACACGGTTGCGGTCACTTATTAGGCTCTCCGGAAACCATTCAAACGATTAAATCGTTTTTTTACCGGAAAACTATCGGTTTTAGTGAGCTGAGTTTGTTCGACCTGGCTCTGCTTTCTCGATTTCTTTAATTCAGAAATAAACATCTACGGGGAAATCCTGTAGCGTAAGGCATCTTTAAAAGGCTTGTTTGCGTAATGTGGCCGCGTTGTTATGTTTGCTCGTGATTAGATGAATTTAAAAACATTTAACGTGTTAGTATGATACGACTAATGCACACTAAGGATTTACAGTGAAAAATTCAACCATGTTGAATATTGTTAAATAATAACTAACTAATTTATTAAGAGCTAAGAGAATATACGTTTCTGGCAATAATTAATAACAGGAGTCAAAATTATGCATTTCAATCTTCAAAAGTATAGGAAACCCAATTTAAATTGGACCAGAAAAATTGGTAGGGTCGTTACTAAGCGCTAAAACAATTAAACAAAAACGCATCGCTGTAATTTTATACACACGCAAGAATTGCGGTATAAGAATATAGATTCAGTTTCTTAGCGAGGAATTAAAGAATTAAAAGGATGATTTGATGCATGTAGCTTCCTCTATCAATTATTTATGTCAATAATGCAAACAAATATTTCATGGAACACGAATAAAAATATTCATCGCAATTTAATGTATAATTTTGCTTTAGAATGGTGTTGGTCATTGCATAGTCGATTTTCCTTATAAATCTGACGAATTCCAATACTTGAAATCAGAGAGATAATCTCGTATGAAAGCGTTGAAGGCTTGTATGTCCTAAGTCTAGAGCGTTTTCCTTCTTGCAACATTTCATTTTAAGTATTCATACTAATACAGGATTCGGAATGAATATTTCAGCGACTAAGATCTTTTTGAATTTAATCACTTGAGTTTTGTATGTATATATGCCGTTGTGTAGCAGTTTTCTTTTAACATAAATATATCCAGTTGAATAAAATAGAGAGAGAACAGGATATTGCGAAAAAATTTAGATGATTACTTTGGGTAGGAAAAAACGCAATCGATTTCATTCTCTATTTCCGCAGGAATCGTTTGCCTTTCGCTTCTTTGGCTGAATACAAGTGAAGGATTGTGGCGCCTGGTGGGTGGACACGAGATGTATGAGAACAGGCGCACGCACAACTTGGCCACCTGATGAAGCGTTAAGTGATGAAGGCAATGTATCAGCACGGATAGGGGAGGTAGGGGGAGAGGGAGTGGGAGAGATTGGAGGAGGGAAGGGGAAATAGGTAGGAGAGAGAGAGAGGGAGAGAGATTGGAGGGGGGAGGGAGAGATAGGTAGGTAGAGCTATAGAGGGGGATAGGGAGGGAGGGAGAGGGTAGAGAGAGAGAGAGAGAGAGAGAGGGGTTGGAAGAGAGAGAGGAAAATAGGGAGAAGGAGAGAGAGATGTTGGAGGAGGGAGAGGAAAATAGGGAGAAGGAGAGGGAGAGATAGATAGGAGATAGAGGGGGTGTAGAGAGACGGGGTAGAGAGAGAGAGAGGGGGAGAACAAGTTAGGGGGAGAGAGGGATTGATTGATATGGACTTAATTTGGGGCAGGATTGAGACTTAGAAGTCCCATCTTCCACCTAACACGCCTTCATAAAACCTATAATAATGATACATAGAACATTAACAATATAAATACAAGTGACAGTAAAATATGTTGAAAAAGAAAAGATTGTGTAGGAAAAAATAAGGACTGCTTAATAATAAAATCCATATATAAACCCACTGCAAAAAAACACCTGCGCAAGAGGGAGGAAGATGGAGGAAAGTAAAAGGAGAGAGGTGGAGAGGGCGGGAGGGAGGAAGTAGGAAGAGAAGGTGGGAGAGAGGGAGGAAGGAAAGAGGGAGGAAGGAGAGAGAGAGGGCGGAAGAGGGTAGAGTGGGAGAGAGTGTAAGGAGGGAGGCAGAATAGAGGGAAAGCAATGAGAGAAGAGAGGAAGGACCAGAGGGGTGGAGAGATTGAGGGAGAGAGGAGGGAGGGATGGGGCAAGAGTGGGAAAGGAGATTGATGGAGAGAAAGGAAAGAAGGGAGAAAGGAGAGAGAGTGAGAAAGAGATTGAGTTAGTGGGACTTGGAATGATGGAAGAATTGAAAGATGTGAAGATGGAAAACATTAGCAGGACTGGAGGATCAAGAAGTCCAAACCAGGAATAATGCAGGCTGGTTTTCCAAAGATGTCGTCCAGAATTCATTACTTATATTGACAAGAAATGTTTCAGTACTCTTTCTGACATATTTTGTTTTTAAATAAACGAATTTAATGAATGTTACTGTTTATACGCTAATATGTCTGGATCAACTGTCCATTGCTGAAGAGTAGTCGTGCGGAAAAAATAACCCATTTGTGCATTCGTCTATGCTTATGTCGAATTCGGCAATAATGGTCTCCATGGAAACATTCGATAAAATGCGATTTAAAACGCGAAAACGCTGTTTTAGTAGAAATTCACGAAAATATGATTGATTATCAAAATTCGGTGATAAGAATTAGAATATACATTATGTTCTCTTAAAACAGTACAGATCTCGCTCCGATATCACAATTTTAAGATATTTAAATGTATTAAAGAAAACATCTCCGCACGATGGATTTGAGATTTCCTATACAGAACAAATAGTGAAAAAAAGTTCCTGGAATCGAACCCGGGACATCAATCTGCTCCAAATAAAATATAGTCCGGAGGTGGGCCCTGGCAGCACGAGCCTCATACCAAGTTTCATGAAAATCGGTCCATTGGTTCAAAAGTTGTTAGAAGGGGACACACACACAGGCAGGACGATTTCATAAGGCTGTGTCCTTCGGAAACCAGCCTAATAAAAATGATTCTGGATTATTGATTGATATATCGATTTGGCCCATTACTGGCGAGGTTTTTGTCCTGATGTGCCCATTTACGACCTGCAATTGCGTATTACATGACGTGAAAATACATTTTAGATTGCAGAGAAAATTACGTTAGGCTTTTTTTTATTTTCGCAAAAACTAACGTAAATATATATTACTATCTCCTGCCAAAGAGCAACAGAAAAATGCGAATGAAAAATTCGATATTTATAAATAAACTCCCGGGAATATAATCCTGCTGATAAGAGTTTTGAAATCAGAGTAGCTATTATTTACACCAGCGGTGCTCAACCTTTTTTACTGGCGGGCCGCATCGGTGCTTGCAAATCCTTCGCCGGGCCGCATTGGAAGTTGCGAATTCTTCGGCGGGCCGGATTAGAGGTTAAATCGAAAGTTAACCATATGTTCTAAGGAGCAATATAAGTGAAAATCAAGTCTAAATACGGTTTTTATGGCTAAAATTTCAGTATTAAAAGTTTTTTTATAAGACTTTTCATAAACTGCACGAATTTATGTGTTACCAACCACGTCTATTGCATATATAGACAAACCTATCCTAAAAATATGGATTCTCCAGGTTGCAGGATTCCAGATATACAACTGCTGAGGCGGACGGAGGGACGAACCGAATAAATACATGAAGGTGCTGGATGTGTTGATATTTTCTCCTAACAACCTCATAATCAGCATTAACTTGATTTTAGCAATTATTAGTTTTTCAATGTTTTAGTATTAGAATTAGATTTATTTTAAAACTGACTCATCACTGTAACAGAATTCTATTAAAACCTAAAAGAGCTAACTGCAAGAAAAAATATAAAAACAAAATAATAAAAAATGATCAACAAAAATATTAATAAAAAAATTACAAATATATATATCGGTATTTAAATAAAAACAATCAAAAAAGAAATAAAAGAGGTATATACCTATTAAAAAAATAAAAATAATACTAAAAATAAATTTGCAATAGCCAGGTTTATTCTATCATTGTTTTAACATTTATATTTTATTGAATATATTTATTAGTATTAGCAACCGTATTGAGTAGACTAGATTTAGATATTTTTAAGAAATTAATCTAAACGACTATAATTCAAAAAATATACTCCATGTAAATTGAGCACTATTCCGACCAGCTGGGAGCGCGGGTGTTACCACAAGGGACAGCCGATATATAATGGTACACTACTTTCCAAACTACCAGAGAGATAGAGAGAGATGGATGAAAAGAGAAAGAAGGGAAAGCGAAATGTTAGAAAGAAGGGAAAGCGAAATGTTAGAAAGAGGGATAGAGGGACGTAAAGGAGGGAAGTATAGAGAGCGTAAAAGCAGAGATTGTTATAAAGAGACGAGAAGAGAGTTAGGGCTCGAGTTGGAAGGTTTTGGAGGTAGGAATCAGTGGGAGGAAGGAAGTTAAGAGCTGTAAAAAATCCCCCGAGGGAGAAAGGAGAGCGAAGGTATCTTTGGGGGGTCACGACGCCGACAGAGAAACGAACATGAAGTATCGCGGAGAACAGGAAGAAATGAAGTGTGTGTGTGTGTGTGTGAGAGAGGCGTATCGCGGCACACACGCACGCGCGAACAAACACGCACTCACCCAAGCGTCTTGTGGTGAAAATTTGAAGCTCGACAGACTAGAAAGGAGATTTCGGGGGAAAGACGGGATGAGAATGATAAAGGGCGCGGAAAAATAAAATAACGTCGCGAAGAAGAAGAAAAAGGCGGTTTCCACTTTCTCCTTCCAACGGGAGAGAACGAGACGGATTTGGTGAGGAGTGAAAGACAGCGAGGAATTTATTTTTTCTTTATTCACGGAGAGAAAAGCGTCTCACACGATGAGGAGCCTTTGTGACGTTTTTGCTGTCGTTTCCTTTTCTTTTCTTTCTTCGAATCGAAAAAAAATGCGGATGTGTTTTTTAACGTTTCGTTTCGTTCCGCTCGAATCTTTCGTGGTCTCTCGGTCCTTGATTGGTCGTTATAATGGGGATGAGAGTTAAATTAAGAGAATCGTAAGACTTGCGCTTGCCAATGAAAGAAATGTAAATCTAAGAAACGCTCCAAATAAGGAACTAATGGCAAACCTGAGCCTTATCCCCTCGTTGAGACAGCCGTTATAGTAAACAAACAAATAAATAGACAAAGTGCACAGGAAGAAACCTACAGGTCGCTGTGTGCGATACTAGGTCCCTGGCGTGGTTTAATCTCCCGTAAACCTAATATAATTTCCCCTTTCCTTCCCCCTTTATTTTTTTCCCTTTACCTCTTGGCGTGTACGTGTGTTTGTGGTTGCTTAGTAGGTCCCTGTCGCGGTTGTACTGACTCACAAACCTAGCAACGGTGTGATTTTTTGGGTCCCTGGCGCAGAGTAATTTCTCGCAAACCCGGTTCCGTTTCCTTTTCCACCTTTAGGATTAGTGCTTGTGCGATTGAGTGAGTGACATCAGGTTCTTGGCGTGGAGTAACAACCCCTAAGATTATAATTTTTTTATCGTTCGTATTAATGGAAATGCTTCCGGTACCTATGTGCCCGAACTAAATAAAACGTACTTTGTCTTGCTACGAACAACAATAATAGTTTGTTTATAGTTGTTGCTACAATAAAATTTCTGGAAAGGTACTTTACAGTAATAAAATATATTTAGGTAAACATATCTCTCTCTCTCTTAATTGGTTTGGTAAATAGTTTTACCACATATATAGGCCGCCCCTCGTGGTAACACCCACGTTCCCAACCGGTCAGAAAGCGCTCAATTACAATGGGGTTAATCAAGGTGCATATACAATACCGTCCCGATAAAAACCTGCCAAAAAGTTTGCCGACGTTACGGTAATATAATATAAGATTTGTACATGCCACACGAAGTTTGGTAACAATAAGACAATCGAAACAGTAGAACAAACAAACAGACAAAATGAACAGGGACTCGACAGGCCAATTAATTACTGATAAAAACAAGAGAGAGACAGATGGTCTATATGAAAAATTGCGACGGGATTTTTTAAACAGATAACATTTTCGCATATCTTTTCTCTCAACTTTTAGCGTGAGAATATTTTAATCACCGAATTCTCCACTAATTTTGGAGAGTCCGGCGAAATTTAAGTGCGAAATGTCGTGCAAATCTCTAAATATTGTAATTTACGTTCGAGGAGGAACTGTTTCCACTCATACAATAACCTATGCGATAATAAGGCTCGGATATATTCCTGCGAGTTACAAAAGTCCTTTAGATAAAGACGGCCCATTAAACATACAATGATAACCTTCCCTCAACTTGTTAACCTTCTACACTGCTTCCCATTAAAATGGAAGCCGATCAACATCGTCAACGCAACAATCGCCGTCACAATGAAACGGTGTTTTTTATTTTATTCGCCAAACGTGATCCCGTTTGAAATTTTCGAGATCCATTTATAAGGACTGGGACCACTTTCCCGCATAAATAACATAAAAAAGTTCAGAAAATTGACGCACGTTTACTATTTTTCACGGAATCGCTCCTTTTTTGAGGTCTACGAGCCTCAATGAAAGAGGCCTACTTCCTCCAGCCTTATTTTTTTCATCCTCGTTAAAAGCAACCTTTAGGGCTTGTTAAAAACGAATCTGCAGGGAAAAGGATACACATGTGAGGGAGCGCGCGCGCGCGCACATGCCAACGCGAAGGGGGAGCACCCGAAAGCGGAGGTGGCGCTGCTTTGCGGCCATAAATGAAAAGAAATTGCTCCTCCAGGGTGCGAAGTAATTTACGGCGGCGACGTAATTTTTTTTCTTTGTTGTTGCATGCGAGCGAAAATCAGCCCGTGGCCCTTTTTTTAGAAAACCCCTTTTGTACGTTCCAACACGGGAAATGTATTCATTTATATGCGTATGGTAGGTGGGTGTTTTTGCAGGCGGGTCGGCGTAAATTATTTTAAAGTCGGTATACTCTTGCGACTGCGCTGCAAATTTTTTTTCCCCTGAAAAATGGCAAGCTTTTTAGACTTCTCGTGATTTATTATTATAAGTTTTCATGGAGAATAAAACAAAGGAAATCTCATAAATTTGAACGAACATTAAAAAAGGTTGAAATATAGGTTGCTTATAAATAAACAACGGCTTTGACTGCTGTGATAAATTTTAATCGACCAATGGGAATCACAAGAAATAGGCGAAAAATCTCCGTTTCATATAGTTACCAAAGAGCAATTTTAAAGCTTTAGAATATATACGATATTTCCGTTCCAAATACAAATGAAGCTGTAACCGAGAAGAAAAATAGCTGCCGCGAAGTGCTTTAAGCGGTAAAACAGCTCTCAGCACCACCAGATAATTTGAGGATTTCTCACAAAAAGCCTTATTATCTGTCGCGCTCGGTAAAAAAAACGCTGAAAAACTCCATAAAGAACTCATTTTTTTCAGAAATCTGAGTATGAAATATAATTCTTTGCGGTATCATTTGGGATCCTTTTTTAATATTTAAAAGAGAATGCTATAAATATCGGTTAAAATATAAATATCTATTTATGGTGATATTTTGTATGACAGCGACGCTTTTTTATGGCATTATTTCACAATGAGGAAAAAAGAACGTTTAATAACAGAAATGATCAAAACAATGCAGAATCTAAGAAATGGAAATTATAGTGCTAAGATGTGAGAATTCGTAAGCTCAGCATCATATGTATCTTGCATTGACCTGTCTTCAGAAGGAATTATCAGTAAAATGGCTGTTAATCAAAAAATGATCTATGGGTGTCTATTTTGTAGATGGAATGAGCACCGTGTATTTACTCATGCTTTTTGCAAAATTATCTTATCGACCTGATAAAATTATTATGCCTGCCAAATTTTAAGTTAAAAAGTAAAAAATCGGAATCGTCCTATGGCAGGATAGTTTATATTGCTACCAAAGCCATATAAAGTTAGGGGAAACTAGATGTCTATTTCAGCAACAAATCAGCCGTGGTCGTCAGTAGTGATCCACCAACAGCGTCTCCTTATTTAGAAGGACGACTGCTTTGCCACCGAAATGCGAATTTGTTTTTCCCGAACTGCTTTCCAAACTCATGGCCATTGGGGCTATCTAAATTATTAATCAGCTAAATGCTGTTTCAAAGACCTAAGTTTTATTAGTACTGCTACATAATATAAGAATTTAATTTAATTTAGTACAAAAAACTCTATATGACATTTTATAATTATCCATTAGAACAACTGCGAAAATAATACAAACCGACAAAATGCACATGGACTCAACAGGATAGACCTCGCTTTGCTCCGCCAATAATTGGCCGAACGAAGCGAGGTCTCACCTGTTGAGTCCCTGCGCATTTTGTCTGTCTGTCTGTTTGTCTGTTCTACGATAACTTTCGTCTCGGTTGTCTGATTTTTACCAAACGTTGTGTGCATATACAAATAACTTAAGAGTCGACTTCCTATAGTTTTACTAGAATACCACCTTTATAGTTACTGCGCAATTTGCGTTAGCGCATTGCGCTTATTTCCGAATCTTATCCAATCGAAACAAAATTTGGCATACATACGGAAAACATCACACACTTGCATTGTATATTGAAATAATAATACTAAACTTCATTCACCGTTTAAATTACGAACATTAACTATTTTTGGCAGGCATGCGGAAACGTTTTACATATTACAAGGATATAAGCTTAAAAACGTTGCTAGTTAAGTACGTATTTTTTCAAGACACGCTTCACGCTCCGATGCGAATTTTTAAAAAGCCCTCCGAAGCGGATTAATTCCGCCGTCGGATGAATATTTTTCGCTTGGGCACGCATTTAAAAGGGGATTTTGGCCGACTTTAAACCCCTCCCTTGCCATCCTTTTAGCTGCACTTCATTCCACACAAAAGAAAATCTCTCGGGGAAGTTTAACTCTATGTAGAGATCCCGTCCTATTAACGGTCATAGCCGCTTATTTACCTGTCGCATATACTAGACAGCGCATTTGAAATATACTAGAGGCCTGTTGCAGTACTTCCTGCAAACATCTAGAGTTCCAATGCGCTAGTTCCTACGACAAAAAATTGATACAAAGAGTGTTATTAGTTGAACCACTTTTATTGGCCCTCTTAAAATATTTATATAATTCACACCATTAATGCCTTTTTGGGGGACGACTTCCCACTTAAAAACTGCAAGAGTTTGCGCTGAGTATTCAGGCGAAAGATTTGTCGAAATCGAGCCGACCGTTCTTGATTTATTTGGGTTTATACTGGGAGGTGACGTCACTCGAGACAATTTTTTTGCCCTTCACGCGTTTTATTGAAAGCTTAGTGCAAATACACTTGAAGCCCGAGTCTAACAATAGTCTTTACCTGGCTGTTGAAGTGAACGGACGTGCCTTTCACTTGCTCCTGCGAGCTCCTACGTAGCCTCGAGCGACTAGAGTAGCTGTAGCATTAGAGTAGCTGTAGTGTTAAGTAGAACTAACAATTTACTTTATTCTATTGTTATCCTTCGGTAATTTTATTTAACATTCGTTTAAGTTATGTAATTAGTTTTGTTATAACATCCACGTTATAGTTTTTATTTTTCTCTACCGTAATAGTTAACTTTTAAGCCTCGTAGTTTCTTGCTAGAAATTTCATTCTCCCTTTTACAAAATAATATTTATATCATAGTAGTTATTGTGTATTAGCATATTCTCGTTACATTTGTAAGGTTGTTTTAGTTTTACGCTCCATAGTATTTATATTTTTCGTTGTTGTGTACTATCATCTCCTGTGCGTGATCTAACCTTGTTTGTGTTGTTTACGCCTTTCACTTTATACCTGCGCTTGACCCTTTCTCGTACGCTACACGAAGAGCGTCCCCGCTTTAAAACAGACCAAATTCTTTAGCCTTATCCCATTTCAGCTTTTGTTTTTATATTGTAACTCTTTTGCGTTAGTATATAAATTAGGTAAGTTTAGGATGGCTTCACCGAGGACTCCCGTTTCCTCCTTCTTGTGCGCCGCTGGTTGCGAGGCCATGAGGGCTCGAATCACGGAGCTGGAGAGGGTGGTTGCGGACCTCCTTCAGAGGGTGGAAAGATCCGAGGCAGCCTTGGTTCGTGTGGGGGGTGCGGGGTCATCCCTGAAAGCTCGCCGCGCCAAATTGGCGGCCCGGGTTCGCCTGGGTGCGGTAGCCGGTAGAGTGATCGGGGTTGACTCTGACTCCTTACCGCGGGCTGAGGGTCCTCGGGCTGGGAAATCCGATGAGTGGAGAGTGGTGTCCACTCGGGGAGATCGTGGGGTGGTGCTGCGGAGGCAGGGAGTTGGGAATGCTTCGGCTGACTCGCTTCCTGTCAGTAATAGGTTCGAGGTGTTGTCGGAGGACGACTCCACGGCCATTGCGCCCGTACCCACTCCCGTCTCTTCGATGGAGGCCGGGCCCAAGGGGAGTCGGGTTGGGAAGGGAGGGTTGTTAGTGTTAGGTAGCTCTAACGTTCGGCGTGTAATGGCACCCCTGTTATCCAGTGCCCGCCGGGAGGGAGTTGAAGAGCGGGTCTTCTCCAGATGTATATCAGGAGGCACGGTGCCGCAAGTGACCAACACGGTGAGAGAAGCGGTAGTGGCGACAGGTTGCTCTCGGCTGCGGGTGGTGGCCCATGTTGGGACTAACGACGCCTCGAAGCGCGGGTCCGAGGAGATTTTAAGTTCTTTTAAGGACTTGGCCTCTGAGGTTGCTCGTGTCCGAGAGTAGTCGGGTTCCGATGTGCGGCTTACTGTCTGCAGTATAGTCCCTAGGATTGACCGCGGTTCTGAGGTTTGGAGTAGAGTTGAAGGTCTGAACCGAAGGCTGTGGAATTTCTGTCGGGACTTGGGAGTGGACTTCGTCGACCTACGACCGAATATCGAATCGTGCAGGGCACCACTGGATCACTCTGGTGTTCACTACACGCCCGAATCGGCTCAGAGAGTAGCGAGTAGGATTCTCGAGCACAGTAGGGATTTTTTAGGCTAGAGAGTAGGGCAGGGTGTAGGTCAGTTTTGGGTCAGGGGATAATCGATGCATTTGTAGAAAATAAGAATCCCGCAAGATTATCTAATGATAGAATATACACCGAGCGTGACATGCAGCACCAATTTCGCGATAGGTCATTGATAGAATGTTCCGTTAAGGGCGCGACGGGTCGCAATTCCAATTTTGATGCGACGCCATACAGTCGTGGGAGTGATTGTGGTGGGAGCGCATGTAGTTTTAGAGTGGAAGAGAAAGTCAAGGGTGAGATTAGCATGCGAAGTGATAGTGAGAAATTAAACGTCGTCGTACTGAACTGTCGCAGCATCCGTAGGAAAATTGCTGAGTTCGAGCATGTTATTCGCAGTCTGCATGCCGACGTCGTGATAGGCACAGAAAGTTGGTTAACGGATGAAATTCAGAGTCAGGAGATATTTCCTAGAGACTATCGTGTCTATAGAAAAGATCGCGCTAATAGATCGGGCGGGGGAGTTTTCATAGCGGTTAGCGATAAGTACGATAGCAGTGAGATTCCGATAAGTGACAAGGATATCGAGAGTGTTTGGTGCCGCATAGGTAAAGATGGCTCCAAAAAGGTGTTCATATGCTCGTTTTACAGGACACCTAACGCTGGTGTAGATTGTATTTTAAGTCTCGAGAAACAATTATCAAAGCTTAGACTGATAAATCAAGATGGTATCGTTATAGTCGGTGGTGACTTTAACTTACACTCAATTGATTGGGAAAATCTATGTTTCGAATCTAGAGGTAAAGAACGCGAATCCTGTGAGGCATTAATCGAAACATTCTGCGGGCACTCTCTCCTTCAATTAGTCAGAAAGCCAACGCGATTGGGAAACATATTAGATTTATTAGCAACTAACGTCCCAGAAAGAATAAACAAAGTCACCATTGAAGATGGGATAAGTGATCATCAGGCCGTATATGCAGAGTGTAAGTTGAAAATCGAGAGGCACCCCAAGCCTCAAAGAAAGTTTTATATATTTGCTAGGGCAAACTTTTCAAGCTTCAGGTCGCGCCTACGAGAAATACTACCTGGCTTCCGTGATATGACCGAACGATCAGGTGCTGAGTCGTCATGGAAACTATTCAAGGATATAATGCTAGAGAGTATCGATAAGTACATTCCAATTAAATCGAAGGTCGACAATAAAGAGCCACGTTGGTACAATAAGCAAGTTAGGAGTGCGCTTAGGCGTCAGAGAATATGCCACGCGAAAATAAAAAATATGCCGTCTACATCATCCGATGAATATAGAGCAACTAAAGTTAAGACGTATAAGGAATCCCGCGCTAATGCGAGAACTACTATGCGCGAGGCTTTTACTAACTTCCGGAATAAGGTATTAAATAATTATTTGAAGGAAGACCCTAAAGCGTTTTGGTCCTATGTGAGAGAGGTCCAAGGTAGAGGCCCTACAATACCTTCCCTGCGTAATGACTCGGGTGACGTTATTCATGATAGCGTAGAGAAAGCCAACCTGTTAAACGGTCATTTTGTAAAAGCATTTACAGCCGTCAGCGACCATTGCGTACATTATGCACCTGCAATAAGGTGGGACCTGATGGACGATATAGTATTTTCTGAGGTGGGAATAGCAAAGCAATTAAGTTCCATCAGACATAACAAAGCCACTGGCCCCGAAGAAATTCCTGCTCGCGTTTTAAAAGAATTAGCTCAAGAAATAGCACCTTTTCTTCGGATAATCTTCGAGAAATCCATTTCTCGCGCAGAGGTCCCTAGCGACTGGAGGTTAGCGCACGTTACCCCAATTCATAAGGGCGGAGACAAGGAGAACCCAGAAAATTACAGGCCGATTTCTTTAACTTCGATATCGTGTAAGATTCTCGAACATATACTCGTTAGCAACATAATGCGATTTCTTGATAGTAATTTATTGTTAGATGATTGTCAACACGGCTTCAGGAAAGGTAGGTCATGTGATACTCAGCTCGGTCTTTTTGTTAATTGTTTACTGAGAAGCGGAGAAAAGAATACGCAGGTCGATGCCATCTTCTTAGATTTTAGGAAAGCCTTTGATAAGGTACCTCACAGGAAGTTAATAACGAAATTAGAAACCTTAGGCGTAAATTCTAAAATCGTTAGTTGGATCCGTGAATTTTTAAATCATAGGAAGCAGATGGTTGTTATAGATGGGAAATCTTCGAACTTAGTGGAGGTTGTCTCTGGCGTTCCACAGGGTAGTGTAATTGGTCCGTTATTATTTCTAATTTATATAAACGATATCAGCTCAGTAGTCAGAAGTAAAATTAGGCTTTTCGCGGACGACACCGTCATCTATAGAGAAATAAGCAATCCGGAAGACCACCAGTATCTCCAAAATGACCTAGAAGCTATTTCTGCATGGTGTAAGGAATGGCAGTTAGAGATAAACCAAAAGAAAAGCTGCGTCATCAACTTCTGGAGAACCAAGAGTATCTCGTTGAATAATAATTATTCGTTGGACGGAGTAGAGATTCCAGTTTCAGACTCGATTAAATACCTCGGAGTCACGATCCATCGTGATCTCTCGTGGGACACCCACATTCGCCGATTGATAGGTGCCGCTAACAAAAAGCTGGCCTTTATAGGGAGAATAGTTCGAAATAGCTCCGAAAAAGTGAAAGAATTATGCTATTTATCCTTGGTTCGACCGCAGGTTGAATATGCTTCAGCTGTGTGGGATCCTTACGAAAAGGGACTCACTAACGAGATAGAAAAGGTTCAGCGCAGGGCAGCTAGATTTGTAAAGAGGAATTACGATAGTAAACAAAGCGTAACATCATTAATAGAAAATCTGAAATGGACATCGTTAGAGGAACGTAGGCTGCAGGCTAGAATTAAACTACTGGAAAAATTTATGTCGGAGGGACTAGCGAATGAGGTAGTAGGACTTATCAGAAGCCCGACGTATTTCAGAAGGCAGGACAGTGAGGATAAGATTCGCGAGATTGATTGCAGAACGGAGAGATATAGAGGATCGTTTTTCCCTAGGACGATAAATAGGAAAAGATAACGTAGGAAAACTATGGACCCTTGGTGCACTGCACCCCCTGCCATCCACCGAAAAGGTGACTTGCAGGGTATAATGTAGATGTAGATGTAACAATGCAAAAATCCGAGATGAACAATGCCGGCTACCCTAGAAACCTCCTTTTTGAAATTTCGAAAAGCCGCAGAAAATCAAAAATAAACTTAAAATATGAGCAAACAGGAATTAAACAACAGAATCGGCGGTAAGAATCTTTATTTTTGTATGCGTTAAATGGTATAAATCTCGAGTCAAAGTCTTGATAGTAAGATATTTTAAAATGTTAAAGAATAAAGGTCTACGCATCGTATTCTAGCCGATTACGTGTTAATCAAATGCAAAAACAAAAACTATGATGGCATCGAACCCATGCCTTTCCGGAGGACGACAAATAACCTCTAAGAGTTCACGCCGAATATTCAGGCGAGAGATTAGTTGAAATCGAGCCGACCGTTCCCGGTTTATTTGCGTTCATGCCGGAAGGCTTCAGACGCAGGCAAGCAGGGACGCAGAGACACAGCGGTTATAATATATTAGACGACAATCTTACAAAGTTTTTCATTACATCTCATAATGACCAAATTCCACAAGGTTGAGCTTGACTTTATTAACGAATTCTAGAGAGTTTCATCTGAAGCAGAATGTGAAAAGAATGCAGTCACCGATGGAATTTCAATCCAAGCGGGACGATCCGCACGAGATATCAATCGCTTTTTTTTCAAATTGACACACACGAACTAGAACAAACAAAGCAATTTTCTAGGCCATGCTAGAGACAAAGTACTCGATAACAACAAATCCGAAATTTATAAAATACAATGTAGTCAACGCGACAAATTCAATGTAAGACAAACAAAGAGTAAATTTAATATTAGATTTAAAGAACATTTACCACACTTCAAAAACGGAAATTTCGACAAATCACGCATTGCCAAACACATGGTAGACACAGTCCACCCAATTTCCATTAAGGTCCTTACATTACTTAGACGCATTGTAAGCAGAAAGAAACTAGACGCATACGAAAGTATATGCATTCACCGAAAAAAAGATAAAATAATGAACAATGACTCCGGCCCGATCACCAACGACACTCTCCTTTCCCTTTGTTTTCAAAACCAACCATCAACCCACCCCGGCACCTATATAAATTCCGCATCCAGTCATATTCCCGCGCACGCATAATACTTCGGTCCCTGGATAGAATTAGTTTTACGTAAACCAGGTAGGTGTGTCTGTATACTATCACCAATATTTACTTATTATTTTTTTATGCATAAGGTGTTTAAATTTTTCATTTATCAATCGGTTTAATGCGAAATTCATAATCTACAATCTGCTTTCGCCCTCGAAAGTAAAAGCTGATGTCTGATCCAAAGTAGAAAAAGTGCAACTTTGAATGTTATTGTTCCGCAGTATGAAATAAAACAAACATTACGCTGCTTTTCAAATAGTATTTTTTCGCACAATGACTGTAATTGATAAATTGAATCGTTCACTTTTTTAAGCGCCATTAACTGAACATCACTCGAGAAAATGTGTGTCATGAAAACATAACAGGACTATGGATAGGCTAATTTCGAAAATGATGTTTCCGGATTCAAGCGAGTAATGGGAAAAGTCGGTTTTTCTCGAAATCGGAAGGGAGATATCAAAAGGATCTTTGTTTTTCTTACAAAAGGAACCTTCGGCAATGCTCGCTCAATATTTTTTCCGGGAATTCCTGCGCTCTTTTTTATATAAAAAATAAGGTCCCGCTTTAAAAGTTTCAGCAAACCACGTCGTTTTTAACGGCTTAACGCTACATAAACCCCGAATTGGAATCTTCCTCGCGGTCCACATTTCCTCCGAATATACGGACAATAGAGTAGAACTCTATTAATGTTGCCTGGAGAAAAATGTAACCGCTTTAATTAAAAAAAAACTCGGTTTTGAAAGTTATCAACGGCTCCGAATAGGTGTTCGTTTGCTCTATGGAGATTATTTATATTGAGCGCGGGATGATGCCAAAACAAAACAAAATAGTTGTGTGGTGTTCGTTCAGGAATTCTTTCATTGAGCATACGAGGCGAAAAATTCACGGGAGTGTACTTATGATAGGCGGACACGATGAAAGAATACTGAATTGCTCGACACGGTAATTTGCAGTGAAAATTGTGCATTTTAGTATGAATCTGGGAAATCTGGGTTTTCAGTTTCCTTGAATAAATATTTCACAATGGAGTGTAGGCACAAATTCCCTTAACACCGTCAACATATGTGTGGATTTACGTACGTTTGTTTATGCAGATTTTTGATCGTGTTAGGCTGCGAATGTTTGTGTGTGCATGCCTGAAAGAATTCTTGTATGTGTATATATGTATATATATATATATATATATATATATAATATATATATATATATATATATATATATATATATATATATATATATATATATATATATATATATAATATATATATACACACACACACACACACACCTGTCTGTGTGTTTTTAGACACGCATTAAACTCAACTATACTCAAAATGTCACACAATGTTTCTTATTTTATATGGTAGATTAATAGATAATTATCTTTTGCTTAATACAAAATCGTCTCAACTGTATAATTACATAGTTATAGACGGGAATGCATCGTTATTCAATTTTCTCGTTCAGTTGGTTCAATAATTGAAAACAATTTAAAACTTTTCGAGAAACAAGTGAAACAGGACAACATAGATTCGAATGCGTTGTTATTCAATTCTTTCGTTTAGTTGGGTTATTCAATTCTTTCGTTTAGTTGGTTCAATAATTGAAAACAGTTAAAATTAATCAGTGAGTAAGTGAGTCAGTGAGGCACAAGCAGCTTTGTTATTAGAGATATACAGGGTGTCCGAGAAGTCACCGTACCCCTGATTTATTTTTGTGATATATTTGTTACATTCTCTGACACGCATCCGTATTTTATGAATTCAGCGGCACCGCCGTCATATTCGACACAGAGATTAATGCGTCACTATCTTCTTCCGGACTTCTTCCGCGGTATTTGTTGTTGTTTTTTGTTCCCAAGACAATCCTCATTAGACGTTGAAGATGGAAAACATCCCATCACACGTGATGTTGTGAGCAGGTTTAACTGCCAGTCAATGTTATTGACTCATATTTCTTTGACGGACCTGTCAACGGTGCATCAAATCTGGAAATGCTGAAGAATTATCTTACGTCAGACTTGACCAATAGAAGAATCATGGAACAGGTGTGGTTTCAGCAAGATGGCGCGCCAGCCCATATCTTGTTTGTATATAATTTTTGGCTAATCATCCTCTTGGATTACTATAGCCATTAATCCTTCCACACCGAACAAATGCACAATGGAGGAGGGAAGTCCGGTGCCGGCATTTGTCTACTCTTTACGAAGAGCACCAAGGGAGCCAACGGTTTAACGTCTCTTCTGAAGGCCGGAGCGCTGACTTGCGCGGTCGCCAGTCTATATCGTGCCAAATGTTTGAGACTTCCTAAACGAAGCACCAATGGTTTGGTAGGGGATCTGCAACATCCCCATCGCCTATCATAGGCTCCATGCAATTCCGACTTGACCACACCCGATAACAGCCTGCTGTGGGGAATCATAAAAGGCAAAGTGGCAGCGAGTTATTACTGAAGCTTTCACCTCTGTAACACCACAAATATAAGATGTCATGAAGGACCTGGCGACGCATCAATCTTTGTGTCGGACATGGCGGCGCCGCTAAATTCATAAAATACAGATACATGTCAGAGAATGCAAAGAATATATCATGAAAATAAATAAGAGGTACGGTGACTTCTCGGGCACACGTATGTACATTATATATATATATATGTATATATATATATATATATATATATATATATATATATAAGCAAGCGTACTGATGTCTTTATGTAGGTGAAGGAGTATGTATGTCTGAATTACCTATAAACCACACAAACAAAATGTCATGACTACATCAGCCGTGAGATGCAAAGTGAATATTCAATAAAACTTCCACAACATAGGGACGTCATACAAATATAATAGTAGTTCTAGAAATTTCAGATACAGAACTTCAACTCCTTGAATAGGAAAATATCTGCTTTAAATTAAAGAGGTTCGAGTTAAAATAAACAAACCAAGAACAAGTATTGCTTTGCAGATATAGTATATGGTAACATAAATCAGCCTAGTGGATAAGATGTATTGAGGGGCGTGGAAAGTTCATAACCTTTCCGTGTCTTGACGAGATTTTTCCGCGCATCTAAAAATGTAAATTCATGAAATACGTATGCCTAGAGAAAAAAAAGACCACAACCGACGACGAGAGAGCGGTGAGTGATTGGAATGCATTTGCATCAAATACTAATCTTTCCGCCTAGACACGTTTTACCACCAAAATTTCCTCTGGATCTAATTTTAAATCTAATATAAACCGCGCATTCGGTCGCCAAGTTAATCCAAGAAGTTTCAGAATAGGAAGAACTCGTGGAGTGGAATCAGAAAATCTAATATGGGATTTATGCAGGTAAAAAGAGAAATTTATCCGGCCATATAAAAATATGGGAAGGATACATATATATTACGACGTTCCTGAGTTTGCGTGCGCATTTTCATGTTCGAAGAATACCAGTTTACAGCTACTTTGCTTTTTTTTAATAAACACTACGCCATCCAAAATCTCCTTACATGCAGAATATTTTAGTATTTAGTATGCTTCACGATAAAATCATTTATATTTTACTTAAAAGTTCACATTTCAGTATATACATTTATTTCAAAGATGATTATATTATCGAGTCATTCCGTATTTTATCCACTTGTCAGTTTTTAAATTCCTGATGTTTGTGGCGTCATGATTTGGATTTTTTTTGCTGATCGAAAAAAAACTCATTTTTCATTAACATGGAAAATGAATCTAAGTAATTTATTTATCAGAACGTATAAGGATAAATACCAAAGAATATAATGCAATGGATTTATATTTGAAGGTACGTATGTATATAAAAGATTACGTAGTCATAAACCTTCGTTTAAATGTACTACAGGCCGAATAAAATTTTTAAACCTCGGCTTTAATTCGCGTTAAAATTTTTCTAGATCATTTCTCGACGCCTTTAAAAACAATGCGTCGGAGAGACGACTATCACAGAAGATAAGAAGATGTTAATGAGGATGGTACGGACGAAGGGACTTCGCCTCAGAATCGTATGTTGTTTCATGCCTCGCACCCTCCGCCTGTCGCTGTCGTCGAGGAGTGTTGGGGAAGGGATTCGGAGATGCCGACAGATGAAGAGGGCGTGGCGAACGGGAGAGGAAGGAGTGACAGAAAATATAAGGAGAAAAAAGAACCTGGAAGAATGCCAAGACAAGGCTGAAAGACGCCCAAAAGAAAATAATGAGATATCTATAAGCGTGGCAGAAGAGGACACGTATCCGTACCGAATACAACAATAACACATGTTATTGGCTGAAATTATATCGTTAGTTATAAAGAATCAGACATGAAGTACTTTAAGTAAATGGCCTTTGTTTAAGGTCCTTTCTTTTCAATCAATATGATAATGCGCTAATATTGAAATTAACAAATTATTTGGAAACGATATAAAGTATAATGACGTACTCACTACGGATCCGACTCTGTCAATGAAGTTGACATCTTATACTATAAGGAACAGATGATTTCGCTTAATAGCTTATAAAAGATTTAATGCAGTAGATATTAAATTAGTATGGGAGAAATTAGAAATCAGGAAAAAAATTATTCCATGATCGGGAATCGAAGGCTGGTCTTCTACTTGCCGGACGAATTTTTCCTCACTATACTATCGTGGCCGAGTAATTCACCTTCTTCAGTGGTTGGTCTGGCCAAGCTAGTATCTACCTTCTCCAGCAGATATCCTTAAGCCTATCGCATCCACTCTTTCCATCATGTTGTAGCGGCAATATCACCAGCGAGAGGGGAGTGGGTTTTCTTTGGTGTAACTCATGGAGAACATCTGTTGAGGAAGGCAGATACTAGCTTGACTAGCCCGATCCCAACCAAAAAATCCACTTTCTGTAACAGGAGTGAAGATATTATATCCAATAATATTAATATTTTCCTTTTCTTATCCAGTATCGACCTCACTGTATAGAGAAAGTTTTAATAAATTTATACTTATGGGGAGTTTGGAGGAGGAGAGAAAGAAATCGGAAGAATGAAAGAGAAAGAATGATAGAGAAGAGAGCGAATTAGAGAAAGAGTGAAAGATACAATGTAAGAGGAAGATGTGTATGAGAGAGTGAAAGAGCGTGAGAGAGACAATGAGAATGAGAATAAAAGCAAGTGAAATAAAAATAAAGAGGACGAAAGAAATGGAATGAAATAGAGAGAATGAGAGAAATAGAATGATGGAGAATGAAAGAGAAATACAAAAAAGAGAACGAGAGAAATGGAATGAAATAGACATAATACGAGAAACAGAATGAGAGAGAATGAAGGAGAAATAGAAAGAAAGAGAATGAGAGAAATAGAATGCAATAGAGAAAGAATACGAGAAATAGAACGAGGGAGAATTAAAGAAAAACAGAAAGAGAATCAGAGAAAGAGAATGAGAGAAATAGAATGAAAGAGAGAGAGAAAGAATGAGAGAAAAAGAGATAGACCACTCTCATGAAAAGTTAATGGATCCTATGGAAGGCGTTAATCCGGCCAAAAAATGCGGCATCAAAGCGAAGAAGAAAGAGGTTTCAGACAGTTCCGATTAATTCGCATCCAGAAGGAATTTTTTTTTATATGGAGGCGAACACACCCTGAGGGGAACTTCCCATTCTATTTATTCCGGTCCCTCTCTCTCTCTCTCTTTCTTCCTAGAAGAACTCAGAAGGAAAAGATAGAGAGGGGGAGAGAGAAAGAGGCGAAAAGAAAAAAAAATAAAGCGCGCGGGGGGAAAAACGCCAATGGGCATTAATATCGAGTGTGACGTCAACCTTGACGACAGAAGTTCCCCAGGGGTCCATTTCGCCCCCATCCTCTATCGCCATCTCCTCCACTTCTCCGATCCTTCCCTCCACCTCTCTCGTTGCTATCTCCCTGCGCACTCCACATTCTACCTCTCCTCCCACTCCATTCCCACTCCTCCCACACACTTTTCCTCTCTCCCACGTACCTTACAATCTCTCGCTTTTCATCATATCACTCGCTCCCAAACCTTCCTCCAGCCTTCCCTCTTTGAATCGTCCCTCCTCTTATGTCCTCTCAATAACTCCTACTCTTCCACTACCACATTACCCTGCCCCCAACCGATCCATACGCCCCCCCCTGTCTTCTCAAAATCCTTCGGCATGTAATTTTTCCACGCCCTCTTGCTGGTGTGAATATATACATAAGGGATTTGTTCGCTTGATTATTCAGCTATCAGCGTCAGATTTTTTCTCTTCTCCTTTACCAAGTCTCGCGAGCTAGTTAAATTGGCTGTTCTTTTCCTCCTTCGCCTCCGAAAACGACGAGGGTTCCGATTTCTAATTGCTTCGACGAGTTAATTTGTTCCCCAGAGTGACGAGAGATTGCATCGCGGAAACGCTTCTGGAACATTTATCACGCGGATAAGACAGGGGCTCTTCGCCGGGGCGCAATTTGCAAAGCTGTTTGCGCCGTGATTCGGATTTTTGCTAAACAAATGCTCGGGTGATTAATTTCGCGATGGCTCATTTGTATGAGCTCGATTTTCGTGTGTCAAAGACTTCGACCCCGGAATCGTAATTTCGATGCCGGGAATGAAAATTCAGCTCTTGTCGCCGCGTTGAGTTGGTTAAACATTTGACTCGGATGGTCAACTAAATGGCAGACAGCACTTTAATGTGAAATAATATCACAGAACATAACGTCAAAAAAACGCAACGCATAAAAATCATGTGACAGGCGAAAAGGCAGCGATAAGATATCGATAAGCCAGTGAGACGTATCGCCTTAAAAATATTGACATCAAAACAAGGCCTTATATCGACATGCTGATCGATTATTTTTACACTAGAAGTAAAATTTAAGGCATAAAAAGTTACTAACATTAATTTTGAATAAATTATGATCTGAAATATAAAAGGGAACATTAGCATTTATCGTTCAAATATCTGCTATGAAAAAATATTTTGCTAGTAAGAAAACAATTGTATACATATCGACAATAATTCCTCCCATATCGAAACGGAAGCGCATATTGATTGATCCAATTCTATCCTTAATCAGGGCAACACAAATCGGAAGCCATGAATATTAATACACTGTAAACAGATGCGAAATTAGTTCCGAAATGGTTGCATTTGTATTGATCGAGGAACGCAAAAAAAGGTATCAACGCCATTTATTTCTGGCATGAGGTTTGGAAGGAAATGTTTTACACATCTTAGCTTCAACGGGAACGAAGTCGTTGTTATATCACGGAAGTTGTGCCACTCGTAGCTACTGCAAACCCAAACAATCGCCATAATATTTTTCCGTCCATCGGGTATATGTGTTCGTCACTAGCATCCCTAAAGTGCAGGAAGGAAGGCTCTTGACGGTGCATTTCATGTTGTGATTACAGGGATGGGAAAAAGGGTATCTCCATGACGCTGGAGGCGGAGGAGATGGGACGGCGGGAGAGGGATTTGGAGGAGAGCGGGGGACTGGATCCAGAGCGATTTGGACTGGGCCGCTGGGTCAGCGGTGACCCAGGGGATGACAACGCAATTTGTGCGAAGCTTCAGAAAAATTCATGGTCAGGCATTTGCTTTTTTTTTAAATCGCAGTGCTGAAGGGCAATCTTACGCGGTCATTTTTCATGTTTAGTCCCATGACGGTAAACATTAGTTCACTGCCCGAAGCGGTTTACTGGGCGTATAGGATGATATGTAGCACTTTTAGTCAAATTGACTCAAATAGCGTTGCATCTTTAGGCTATCATATTCCTGAAAACATCGTTGATGTTCTTGTGAAAGCCATACTTCTAAAACCTCAACTTTTTCATAATTTGTAATGGAAGCTATAATATAATAGCCAAAGCACACTTTCTTAAGTATAAAGTGCAACACGAAAGTCAAACAACATTATTATTATCTCCACAGATATTAATCGGAGCGAATAACAATGCAAAAATCAGGTCCATGATTCCTTAAAAAAATATTAAAATTATTTTCTGCTTACTTCAAGAATGATCGTAAACACCACGATCAGCATGTGAGAAATTTTAGATTAAACATAAACAACCGCGTCTCATAAATCTGCGAGAATTTAGGAATAGATCATACGTAAGTGTACTATTTGAATGCACCTATAAATTAATTACATACAAAATATGATACGAAGAAAAATTTGATGGTGTGGTGAGAGCTAAAATTCCATATTTAAAATTAATAATATTTGAGGTTTAAAACAAAACTGAGTATTCTAACTACGATTGATATTCGCACATAAATTAGATTTTTTAATTGTGTAGAGAAACTCAAAAGAACAAACAGACATCCTCTTGGAAAAAATCTGAGCTTTTAGAATGGAGAACAATTAGTCAAGGATAATGGAGTTGTGTTAAATCCAATGTTTAAAGAATTACAACTCATGCTCATTTTTTATTACAAACAATTATACCGACCTAAGCAATTTAATTTTAATTGTTATTTTACACCCATTAAAGTTTTAGCTTTGATGATTTTTAATTCAGCAAACGTTTTTATGTAAACACTGCAGTAAACACAAAAGATAATTTTGTTCTTCTCAATATCCAATACTTAAATGTCCTTCTCTTAAAAAAAGTTATTCACTCATTCGTAGCTGAGATTACATCATCTACACTTTCTAATCCTTTTAAAATGTTTTGACGATATCTACAAGATCGGACATTGATCGCATAAAATGCATTATTAATGCAATAAACTAATGTCCTTGTCTTTTTTATAAAATTAAAATTTAAAAATGTTTTGACGATATCTGCAAGATCGGACATTAATCGCATAAAATGTATTATTAATAAACTAATGTCCTAGTCTTTTTTTAAAGGCGTTTACCAAAAAAATTGAAATATTCTATTTGGATAATGAGCGTTACGTGCCTTTATCTTATCCTCTCCACTTACAAACAGAGAAAACGTCGCGCCTCGTTTCTCCTTTAAATTCCCCTTGAGCGGTGTAAGGGGGAAGAAGAACGAAATCACCTCCCTACTTAACACTTAAAAACTTAAGAGAAAAACATCGCCTCCGCATCCCATCCCCTTTCTAACCCCTTCCTCCTATCGCAACCACTTTGTAGTCCGCACATACCCTAAACTTTCCGCAGTCCTTGGGGGTGTCTTCGAAAAACATCTCGTCCCTACCACTCTTTCCTTCTCTCTCTCTCTCTCTCATCTTATGAAAGCCTTTCCCATCCATTTTTATCCCTCACACCTTCACCTACCTTTCTCTCTCTTTATACCTACCAAACCTTTGCTCGCAAAAGCCTGTCCTTTTTTTATCCCCAGGGTAGTAAATCCATCGCGAAAGAGAAAGTGTTGAAACGGTTGGACGATAGAGACAGAAATGAGAAGAGTATAAATTTTTTTAATAGAAGAGAAAAGAGAAGGAGAAAAAGAAGGGAAGAAAGAACTGCGAATGTGTAAGTCACCACACGACACATCTCATCTCCTTGGATACGGCGAAAAGCGCAGAAAGGGGAAAGCAGAAACGAACCCGATTCCAAACAAGACGACCCGGAGGAGATGTGGTAATAAAAAAAAGGGTGTTCCCTTGCGGGAAAAGCAGGTTCGCAGTATTAGTCAGATAAATAAGGGGAATCGGAGGGTTTTTCCCCTCGGCGAGGAAAATGGCCGCGGAGCGAATGGCAGTCTTTATCCTAAAAATCTGATGTGGCCACTACATCACTTTCTCCATGCCTGTATCCTTTCTAAAATTTCCAAATAGGTTAAATGATAATAAATATTTTAAGGAACTGAGAGAAAAATTTAAAGACTTTAAAAAGAACAGAAATAAACTCAAACCATAGCCTTCCGATATAGGATATAGCCACGAAGCTCCAACAATTAAGAAACTATAAAGTAGTGTTACTAACAATAAGACGTAACTAAGCGTCCATTGTTAACGATAGTCGGTAGGCGGTGGTAGCTAAAATATTTAGTTTTTAAGATATCTCTTAAAAAATTCATTATATGGGAAAATGTTACAAACAAAGGTTGTAGAAAATTAAATTAATTTTCTGCAATTTGTATTCCAGTACATTTTTACATATATTAAATATTAAAGCAAATATTTCAAAATAATGAATAAGTGACAAGAGTAAACACCCATTTCCGGTTGACCGAGTTTTACCAAAAATTAATTAATTCTTGTGAAATTCATGAAAATGTTATATATAAAATTTCGCGTTGACCTGATTAATATATTTTGAGTTAGAGCACCCACAAAAAACTGTCACGCACGCACGTACACACACAGATATCATCGAGAAAATTGTCAAAACGTGTTCAGGGGACCTCAAAACGTGTATTTCCGTTGAAATCTCGAAATGGTTTTTTTCACGAAAACAATACTTTCCCCTATACTACGTATGAAGAAAGTAAAAATAGGAAACTTTTTGACGATTCGAGCACGTAGAAAAATTGGCTATTGCCGCCAATGGATACATCGCCAATAAAACCGACCGTGTCGTTCTCGCCGGCAAATGCGGAAGCGTTATCTTTATGACGTACTCACCGATCTCTTCCGTAGGCAGACGAACGGTGAATGTAAAATTAACGAAGAGGAGAAAATTCCAGGGATTGCGTGAACGCCACAACGGTAATTTTTTCTCAAGGCCGAAAACTAGAATAAATATGACGCGTTGTTCGATAGGGGGTCAAAAGCCTGAAATCAATGCTTCGCTACGGTCCGCTGGTTGTTATGAGTAACTCGTTGCTGGGGCGTAAGCTAGGTCATTTGCCCGAAGCGTTATGTGATTTACCGGAGCTCACTTCCGTTTCGATATTTTTTCCTCCGCCGCGATGGGTTTTTTATTTCGAGTTTGATTTAAGCCGTGAAAATATGTGAGCCATAAGCGTTAATACGAATTAATTATTTCATAAGGGATAATAATAATGGCTCTAGACTTTTTATTAAGAGTAAATAACTCAATTATTCCAAATTATGAACATTATTTTGTCGAGTTTTACTAGTAATAAGGTAGAATTAATTTTTTCGTTCCTAACCAATTACCAAAGAGGCACCAAACAAAAGCTTTTTCGTATTTATATGGTACATGGAACAATAATTGATACTTTAAAGAATAGGCGGTCAACCAGTCGATCGAGATCGACTGGTCTTCTACTTGCCGGACGAATTTTTCCTCACTATACTATCGTGGCCGAGTAATTCACCTTCTTCAGTGGTTGGTCTGGCCAAGCTAGTATCTACCTTCTCCAGCAGATATCCTTAAGCCTATCGCATCCACTCTTTCCATCATGTTGTAGCGGCAATATCACCAGCGAGAGGGGAGTGGGTTTTCTTTGGTGTAACTCATGGAGAACATCTGTTGAGGAAGGCAGATACTAGCTTGACTAGCCCGATCCCAACCAAAAAATCCACTTTCTGTAACAGGAGTGAAGATATTATATCCAATAATATTAATATTTTCCTTTTCTTATCCAGTATCGACCTCACTGTATAGAGAAAGTTTTAATAAATTTATACTTATGGGGAGTTTGGAGGAGGAGAGAAAGAAATCGGAAGAATGAAAGAGAAAGAATGATAGAGAAGAGAGCGAATTAGAGAAAGAGTGAAAGATACAATGTAAGAGGAAGATGTGTATGAGAGAGTGAAAGAGCGTGAGAGAGACAATGAGAATGAGAATAAAAGCAAGTGAAATAAAAATAAAGAGGACGAAAGAAATGGAATGAAATAGAGAGAATGAGAGAAATAGAATGATGGAGAATGAAAGAGAAATACAAAAAAGAGAACGAGAGAAATGGAATGAAATAGACATAATACGAGAAACAGAATGAGAGAGAATGAAGGAGAAATAGAAAGAAAGAGAATGAGAGAAATAGAATGCAATAGAGAAAGAATACGAGAAATAGAACGAGGGAGAATTAAAGAAAAACAGAAAGAGAATCAGAGAAAGAGAATGAGAGAAATAGAATGAAAGAGAGAGAGAAAGAATGAGAGAAAAAGAGATAGACCACTCTCATGAAAAGTTAATGGATCCTATGGAAGGCGTTAATCCGGCCAAAAAATGCGGCATCAAAGCGAAGAAGAAAGAGGTTTCAGACAGTTCCGATTAATTCGCATCCAGAAGGAATTTTTTTTTATATGGAGGCGAACACACCCTGAGGGGAACTTCCCATTCTATTTATTCCGGTCCCTCTCTCTCTCTCTCTTTCTTCCTAGAAGAACTCAGAAGGAAAAGATAGAGAGGGGGAGAGAGAAAGAGGCGAAAAGAAAAAAAAATAAAGCGCGCGGGGGGAAAAACGCCAATGGGCATTAATATCGAGTGTGACGTCAACCTTGACGACAGAAGTTCCCCAGGGGTCCATTTCGCCCCCATCCTCTATCGCCATCTCCTCCACTTCTCCGATCCTTCCCTCCACCTCTCTCGTTGCTATCTCCCTGCGCACTCCACATTCTACCTCTCCTCCCACTCCATTCCCACTCCTCCCACACACTTTTCCTCTCTCCCACGTACCTTACAATCTCTCGCTTTTCATCATATCACTCGCTCCCAAACCTTCCTCCAGCCTTCCCTCTTTGAATCGTCCCTCCTCTTATGTCCTCTCAATAACTCCTACTCTTCCACTACCACATTACCCTGCCCCCAACCGATCCATACGCCCCCCCCTGTCTTCTCAAAATCCTTCGGCATGTAATTTTTCCACGCCCTCTTGCTGGTGTGAATATATACATAAGGGATTTGTTCGCTTGATTATTCAGCTATCAGCGTCAGATTTTTTCTCTTCTCCTTTACCAAGTCTCGCGAGCTAGTTAAATTGGCTGTTCTTTTCCTCCTTCGCCTCCGAAAACGACGAGGGTTCCGATTTCTAATTGCTTCGACGAGTTAATTTGTTCCCCAGAGTGACGAGAGATTGCATCGCGGAAACGCTTCTGGAACATTTATCACGCGGATAAGACAGGGGCTCTTCGCCGGGGCGCAATTTGCAAAGCTGTTTGCGCCGTGATTCGGATTTTTGCTAAACAAATGCTCGGGTGATTAATTTCGCGATGGCTCATTTGTATGAGCTCGATTTTCGTGTGTCAAAGACTTCGACCCCGGAATCGTAATTTCGATGCCGGGAATGAAAATTCAGCTCTTGTCGCCGCGTTGAGTTGGTTAAACATTTGACTCGGATGGTCAACTAAATGGCAGACAGCACTTTAATGTGAAATAATATCACAGAACATAACGTCAAAAAAACGCAACGCATAAAAATCATGTGACAGGCGAAAAGGCAGCGATAAGATATCGATAAGCCAGTGAGACGTATCGCCTTAAAAATATTGACATCAAAACAAGGCCTTATATCGACATGCTGATCGATTATTTTTACACTAGAAGTAAAATTTAAGGCATAAAAAGTTACTAACATTAATTTTGAATAAATTATGATCTGAAATATAAAAGGGAACATTAGCATTTATCGTTCAAATATCTGCTATGAAAAAATATTTTGCTAGTAAGAAAACAATTGTATACATATCGACAATAATTCCTCCCATATCGAAACGGAAGCGCATATTGATTGATCCAATTCTATCCTTAATCAGGGCAACACAAATCGGAAGCCATGAATATTAATACACTGTAAACAGATGCGAAATTAGTTCCGAAATGGTTGCATTTGTATTGATCGAGGAACGCAAAAAAAGGTATCAACGCCATTTATTTCTGGCATGAGGTTTGGAAGGAAATGTTTTACACATCTTAGCTTCAACGGGAACGAAGTCGTTGTTATATCACGGAAGTTGTGCCACTCGTAGCTACTGCAAACCCAAACAATCGCCATAATATTTTTCCGTCCATCGGGTATATGTGTTCGTCACTAGCATCCCTAAAGTGCAGGAAGGAAGGCTCTTGACGGTGCATTTCATGTTGTGATTACAGGGATGGGAAAAAGGGTATCTCCATGACGCTGGAGGCGGAGGAGATGGGACGGCGGGAGAGGGATTTGGAGGAGAGCGGGGGACTGGATCCAGAGCGATTTGGACTGGGCCGCTGGGTCAGCGGTGACCCAGGGGATGACAACGCAATTTGTGCGAAGCTTCAGAAAAATTCATGGTCAGGCATTTGCTTTTTTTTTAAATCGCAGTGCTGAAGGGCAATCTTACGCGGTCATTTTTCATGTTTAGTCCCATGACGGTAAACATTAGTTCACTGCCCGAAGCGGTTTACTGGGCGTATAGGATGATATGTAGCACTTTTAGTCAAATTGACTCAAATAGCGTTGCATCTTTAGGCTATCATATTCCTGAAAACATCGTTGATGTTCTTGTGAAAGCCATACTTCTAAAACCTCAACTTTTTCATAATTTGTAATGGAAGCTATAATATAATAGCCAAAGCACACTTTCTTAAGTATAAAGTGCAACACGAAAGTCAAACAACATTATTATTATCTCCACAGATATTAATCGGAGCGAATAACAATGCAAAAATCAGGTCCATGATTCCTTAAAAAAATATTAAAATTATTTTCTGCTTACTTCAAGAATGATCGTAAACACCACGATCAGCATGTGAGAAATTTTAGATTAAACATAAACAACCGCGTCTCATAAATCTGCGAGAATTTAGGAATAGATCATACGTAAGTGTACTATTTGAATGCACCTATAAATTAATTACATACAAAATATGATACGAAGAAAAATTTGATGGTGTGGTGAGAGCTAAAATTCCATATTTAAAATTAATAATATTTGAGGTTTAAAACAAAACTGAGTATTCTAACTACGATTGATATTCGCACATAAATTAGATTTTTTAATTGTGTAGAGAAACTCAAAAGAACAAACAGACATCCTCTTGGAAAAAATCTGAGCTTTTAGAATGGAGAACAATTAGTCAAGGATAATGGAGTTGTGTTAAATCCAATGTTTAAAGAATTACAACTCATGCTCATTTTTTATTACAAACAATTATACCGACCTAAGCAATTTAATTTTAATTGTTATTTTACACCCATTAAAGTTTTAGCTTTGATGATTTTTAATTCAGCAAACGTTTTTATGTAAACACTGCAGTAAACACAAAAGATAATTTTGTTCTTCTCAATATCCAATACTTAAATGTCCTTCTCTTAAAAAAAGTTATTCACTCATTCGTAGCTGAGATTACATCATCTACACTTTCTAATCCTTTTAAAATGTTTTGACGATATCTACAAGATCGGACATTGATCGCATAAAATGCATTATTAATGCAATAAACTAATGTCCTTGTCTTTTTTATAAAATTAAAATTTAAAAATGTTTTGACGATATCTGCAAGATCGGACATTAATCGCATAAAATGTATTATTAATAAACTAATGTCCTAGTCTTTTTTTAAAGGCGTTTACCAAAAAAATTGAAATATTCTATTTGGATAATGAGCGTTACGTGCCTTTATCTTATCCTCTCCACTTACAAACAGAGAAAACGTCGCGCCTCGTTTCTCCTTTAAATTCCCCTTGAGCGGTGTAAGGGGGAAGAAGAACGAAATCACCTCCCTACTTAACACTTAAAAACTTAAGAGAAAAACATCGCCTCCGCATCCCATCCCCTTTCTAACCCCTTCCTCCTATCGCAACCACTTTGTAGTCCGCACATACCCTAAACTTTCCGCAGTCCTTGGGGGTGTCTTCGAAAAACATCTCGTCCCTACCACTCTTTCCTTCTCTCTCTCTCTCTCTCATCTTATGAAAGCCTTTCCCATCCATTTTTATCCCTCACACCTTCACCTACCTTTCTCTCTCTTTATACCTACCAAACCTTTGCTCGCAAAAGCCTGTCCTTTTTTTATCCCCAGGGTAGTAAATCCATCGCGAAAGAGAAAGTGTTGAAACGGTTGGACGATAGAGACAGAAATGAGAAGAGTATAAATTTTTTTAATAGAAGAGAAAAGAGAAGGAGAAAAAGAAGGGAAGAAAGAACTGCGAATGTGTAAGTCACCACACGACACATCTCATCTCCTTGGATACGGCGAAAAGCGCAGAAAGGGGAAAGCAGAAACGAACCCGATTCCAAACAAGACGACCCGGAGGAGATGTGGTAATAAAAAAAAGGGTGTTCCCTTGCGGGAAAAGCAGGTTCGCAGTATTAGTCAGATAAATAAGGGGAATCGGAGGGTTTTTCCCCTCGGCGAGGAAAATGGCCGCGGAGCGAATGGCAGTCTTTATCCTAAAAATCTGATGTGGCCACTACATCACTTTCTCCATGCCTGTATCCTTTCTAAAATTTCCAAATAGGTTAAATGATAATAAATATTTTAAGGAACTGAGAGAAAAATTTAAAGACTTTAAAAAGAACAGAAATAAACTCAAACCATAGCCTTCCGATATAGGATATAGCCACGAAGCTCCAACAATTAAGAAACTATAAAGTAGTGTTACTAACAATAAGACGTAACTAAGCGTCCATTGTTAACGATAGTCGGTAGGCGGTGGTAGCTAAAATATTTAGTTTTTAAGATATCTCTTAAAAAATTCATTATATGGGAAAATGTTACAAACAAAGGTTGTAGAAAATTAAATTAATTTTCTGCAATTTGTATTCCAGTACATTTTTACATATATTAAATATTAAAGCAAATATTTCAAAATAATGAATAAGTGACAAGAGTAAACACCCATTTCCGGTTGACCGAGTTTTACCAAAAATTAATTAATTCTTGTGAAATTCATGAAAATGTTATATATAAAATTTCGCGTTGACCTGATTAATATATTTTGAGTTAGAGCACCCACAAAAAACTGTCACGCACGCACGTACACACACAGATATCATCGAGAAAATTGTCAAAACGTGTTCAGGGGACCTCAAAACGTGTATTTCCGTTGAAATCTCGAAATGGTTTTTTTCACGAAAACAATACTTTCCCCTATACTACGTATGAAGAAAGTAAAAATAGGAAACTTTTTGACGATTCGAGCACGTAGAAAAATTGGCTATTGCCGCCAATGGATACATCGCCAATAAAACCGACCGTGTCGTTCTCGCCGGCAAATGCGGAAGCGTTATCTTTATGACGTACTCACCGATCTCTTCCGTAGGCAGACGAACGGTGAATGTAAAATTAACGAAGAGGAGAAAATTCCAGGGATTGCGTGAACGCCACAACGGTAATTTTTTCTCAAGGCCGAAAACTAGAATAAATATGACGCGTTGTTCGATAGGGGGTCAAAAGCCTGAAATCAATGCTTCGCTACGGTCCGCTGGTTGTTATGAGTAACTCGTTGCTGGGGCGTAAGCTAGGTCATTTGCCCGAAGCGTTATGTGATTTACCGGAGCTCACTTCCGTTTCGATATTTTTTCCTCCGCCGCGATGGGTTTTTTATTTCGAGTTTGATTTAAGCCGTGAAAATATGTGAGCCATAAGCGTTAATACGAATTAATTATTTCATAAGGGATAATAATAATGGCTCTAGACTTTTTATTAAGAGTAAATAACTCAATTATTCCAAATTATGAACATTATTTTGTCGAGTTTTACTAGTAATAAGGTAGAATTAATTTTTTCGTTCCTAACCAATTACCAAAGAGGCACCAAACAAAAGCTTTTTCGTATTTATATGGTACATGGAACAATAATTGATACTTTAAAGAATAGGCGGTCAACCAGTCGATCGAGATCGACTGGTCGATCCCGAAGCAATTTTAAGTCGATCTCTTTATAAATTCATTAAAAAAATGTAATAATATTTAAAAAAAAGTTATTTATATTTTTAAAATTATTTCATTCAGAGTGTATGTATGTGTTTGCTCTATTACTGTGTGATAATCTGGTATCTCACACAGGCAGCAGGATGGAAACATTTGAAAATAGCTGGTGATTTACAATGTCAGATTACCCACTAATTTTAATAAATACCTACTTATACCTAAAATTGAAAAATTATCTTTTACTACTTTTCCCTCAATCGTTACTTTGCAAGTACATTTTATTAAAATATAAATTTTAACCAAATTAATATAATTTTCTTATGGATGAGGCCAAAATATTTTTTGAGGGGGGGAGGGGGTCGATTGCCCTGCAAGTTAAAAATAAAATGTACATCCCAAGCTCATAAAGGTTGGCCATCCCCGCTTTAAAGCATAAATGCCATTTATTATGTCTGAAAAATGTATTCATTATCTGCTCAACATCCATGAGCTCATTTATAGATCAAATGGTACATTTTGGCAATATTCATGCATTTTTATGCTAAATATATTGTTTATTTATTAAGCGACATAGCTTGTGGATTCACCAAACATCGGAATCAAGGGATTATATGCTATATTTGTTGATACAATTGTAAAAAAACTTGATCATTCGAAATCAAAAATGACGAATCATGGTCTGTTTAAAGGCGGAAAAACACGTGAAAACTCTCTCTCTCTGTCTGTGGTCATAACATGGACAAGAAATAAAAATTTTTTGCGCCGATGTAAGACACGGCATTAAAATTTTGATGATCTACTTTTTCGGGAAACAGGGAGGGCGTAAGGAAGGATGAAAGGACACGCGGAAGCTTTAACGTTTTCCCCTGTGCGCGATAGTGACAGCGGCGCGCGGGTGTGGCCGATGATGGAAGCTTTATGAAAAAATGACGCGCACGTGAAAAAAAGAAAGGGTGAGCGGCAGCAGTCAGAAGAGTGTAATCAAGGGGGTTATTTGGAATGAGAAGGGGAATGGAAAGGAACAAAATAAACTGGGAGCGGACGAATGGAGAGAGATGTAAGTATAAAGGAAGAGTGAGAGAGGGTTTAGAAAGCTTGCGAAACAAATGATGTTTGAAATACCGGCGGAATGACGCGGGAATATCAAAGAAAAATGATAAGGAACGATTTGGGAGAAAACAGAACGGTACGATGAGAAATTGCGAGTGAAAGGATGGCACTGAAATGCTAGAAAAAAGAGAAAAGGAGTGCGATATTAGGCTCTCAACATTCGCGAGGTTAGTAGCCTTGAAAATCATCGCGAAACATCAAAACCCTCGAATGGTACAACCCAACGGCGGGTAATACTCAACTGCACTCCGCGGCCAGTTTAGACCCCTGACGAAACACTCAATTGCGCCCCTGGTCACTCTCTTGCCTCCCAGGACCCGCGGACTCCCGCGGTCATTTCAGATCCCTATCGAAACACTCGAAATTGCGCCTCTGGACTCGCAGTGTGCTACAAAGACCCGCAACTTAATGTGAAAGTTGCCTGCAAGAGTGTTTGGTCTTCTATTTTTCGATCCAGCTGAGGTAGAGGATGCATTTTTGTAAAACATTGATGAACGCTACCAAACCCAACCCGAGGGGAGGAAACAGTGCACGTGAGAAGGAACCAAAAACACTTCACCCTAACTTACCCAACCTGGTGGGGCCGAGTGCAATGTTCCTTCATGTTCCAATTTGGACATGACGAATCGAGTTAGGTTTTCCCCAGGTAAAAATGGTCAATGTAACGAATCGAAACTCGCCCTTCAAGAAGAGGCAAAGACTATCTTTCCGGAATTAGGGCTGTTTAATGACCGGGAGGCAGTTGAGAAGTTACCCTTTCGGTCTCCTCTCCCCTTCCCACTGACCTCGGGCGCAGTTGAGTAGTCCCCTCCACGGCATAATCATTGGCAGGTATCACTAGTGACTGTCATGTTCGATAATAAGTGTCCACTGGATCTACCTACCACAAACTTATATATATATAAATAAATAAATAAATAAATATATATATATATATATATATATATATATATATATATATATATATATATATATATATAGCCAGCTTGGTCCTCAACTTGGTAAGTGTCCGCTGGGCTTCCCTCAACACCTTGTTGCCACCCTCATCACTACCTTTTCTTTTCCTTTAGTAAATATATATATATATATATATATATATAATAGAGAAAATTGAGCAATAAGAAGTGAAATAGGGGGAACGGAAAAAGCAATGTAAACTAGATTTCATGAAAATCGGTCTATTGGTTCAAAAGTTAATGGAGGGGGGGCGGACAGACAGACAGGCATATGGACAGACAGACACAACAAAAAAGCTATAAGCCTAAGTAGACTAAAAAGGAGTAAGATAAAATAAAGGGAAGGGAAGGAAAGAAGTAGGATAAAGCGAGATAAGACAGGCCAGTAATGACTGAGGAAGAAGAGTGACAAAGGAAAGAGATTAGATGGATGAATAGCGAAGAGTGGACCTGGGGATTCCGAAGGGAAAGTTAACGCTTAAGAGAGCGAAAACGTGGGCAAAAAATAAAAGGAGAAATTCGAATCCGGGAACGACATCGAGAAAATGGAAACAAAGGATGGCGAAACGCGCAAAAACAAAAGAAAATCGAGCGTCCGGCGCGAAAAAAACCCAAGCGAGGAAAAAGAAGGCGACGAACAAGCAATTGTGGGAAGGAAGACGAGGGTTTATGGGAGTTAAATAAGAAAAAAAGGAATGAGAGTCGTAGCCGAGTATTCCGTTGGAAGAACATTCCCGAAAGGATGCGTGCGAGCGATGAAAGAAAGAAAGAGAAAAATACGAAAAATGAAAAAGAGATTTCCCAAAAGTAATGAAAAGAGAAATGGAAAGTGAAAGGCAACGTGAATTCTTAAACAAGTCTCGAATGACACGGCATGGACGTGTTTAGATCAACCACATGAAGGAAATGCGGCGAAAACGAGGGACACGCAGGGATGAACAATAAGTCGGAGGCGTTGTGAAAAAGCGGACGAAACAAACCAGACGGTTAAATGCGAATTTGCTGGGATAGGAAAAGGCAACGATAGAATCAGGAAAGCCGAATAATAGGAGCAAAGCCGAATGGGTTAAAAATGGGTTTATTAGGAGGATGAGACGAGATAAAGACAAAAACGCAAGCAAAAAAATCTTCATAACACCAGTTGAACTAACTTTTTCCTGTCCCTATTCTTATGGCTGATACAATTATGCAACTGTTTACGTTATTGTACAGGCAGCTTATCGATAGGTATAAAACTTGATGTATTATAAAGTCACCAAGTTAACTTTTAAGACCTATATCTCATCTTCTATTATTCATCACATGGCCACAGGGCTCCGAAAATGTTTTTCCTGCCGGTCAATAGTCCAACCTTTATCAGCTTCCTTAAAAACCAGCAATAAAATATTATTTATAATTTCATTTAATAATTGTAAAACTTACTTTCAGTTTCTTTTAACGTCGGCTTGAATACCGACCGAATGTAAATGGTGAACATGTTTTTCGATTCAGATTATAATTTCTGCGATTTAAGTGGCCTGTTTTTGCAGCGTAAAATGCAAACACGGGCATCGCGTGGTTCTTCACAATTTGCCATATTATGTCCGCATGTGAACATTTATATTGACTTCCTATATCTTAGAATTCGTCTGTTTCGACATTCGCATCGAGATACCATCAAGTGTTGCTTATGGTTTTGTTAGTCCACTTTCCAGAATGGAAATAGGCTTATAGTTTTGTCGTTATGTATGTCTGTCTGTCCGCCCCCTATTAACTTTTGAACCAATAGACCTATTTTCATGAAACTTGGTGGAAATCTCTTGCTACAGGGGCCGAGCTCCAGAGGATAGTTTTTGTTGCGAAGATTGAAGTCTCGGGTTCGATTCCGGGAACTATCTTTCCCATTTGATTTACATGGGAAATCTGAAAGCCATCGTGCAGGGTAATTTTCTCTTGCACATTAAAATATCTTAAAATTGTAATACCGGAGCGAGTTTTGTACTATTCTCTTAGGAAAGGATTGAAAATTCTTTTATCGAAGAAATTTGCTTATCGATTGTATTTCTTAGAATTTCGCGTAAATACTGGCTATTTTGCAGTTTTTATCACCCATTACGAGAGTGTTGTCAAAGCAACAACTATTTGGGACTCACAAGGGAAGCCCCCAAGGTGTGACCCTCGCATCGGATTGAGACTTTGCAGAATTAAAGTATATGTAAAATAACGGACTCCTATTTCTACCTAGGTGCCAACTCGACGTCGTTTACGAGAAAATGCCCTTAGAAAATCGCGATCCGAGAGTCAACGATATAAGAACGTTAAAAGTCCTCTCCTACTTATCTAGGAGCGTTGGTCTAGGGTAAACGAGCTGGATGTCAAATATTTTTGCCGGGGTTCGATTCCCGAAGGGATCAATTTTTTTTCTGATTTTAAAATTTTTTTTCGCAATTTCCAGCATATCGTCGATAAAACTTGCACAGCATTTTTAAAAATGTATTCCATGCATTATAACTACTATTTTCTTCATCGCAATGCAGTTTTTATTGCCTCAAAAACTGAAGATCACTCGCAAAACACGAACAAAGACAAACAATTCCAATCGCCACTCCAAAATGTGCCCTCTAACAATAAATCGCTCTGACGTTGACTGTGGTAGAGAGACAAGCTAATAAGGCCACGAAAAACTGCGTCTAGTCATCTTATAATGTTGTTATTAAAGTTACGGTGTTGTTGTTAAAGGGATTCGTTATAATTTGCAGGTGTCAATTATTGTTATTATAATTATAATTGAAATTATGTCACAATACTGTTGGGTTATTTCGATGCATTGTTCTTTATTCCTCTTTTCAAATCTCGTCATGCATTGTTCATTATGATAAATCGGTTGCTGGTGTCAATTATTGCCATTATAATTATAATTGGCATTATGTCACAATATTGTTGGGTTATTTCGGTGCATTGTTCTGCATTCCTCCTTTCAAATCTAGTCATGTATTGATCATGATGGTAAAGCGAATGGGTAGTGATCCATAAAATTATGTTCGTGAAGAATTACGGTGAAGAATTACAGTGAAGAATTACGATTAAGAAAATAGTAGTTATAATGCATGGAATAAATTTAAAAAATTGTCGTGCAAGTTTTATCGACGATATGCTAGAAATTGCGAATAAAACTTTTTTAAAAAATTAGAAAAATTTTTTGTTCCCTGCGGGAATCGAACCCCGGCAAAAATATTTGAAATCCAGCTCGTTTCCCCTAGACCAGGGGTTGCCAAAGTGGTCGGTACCGACCCCCTGTGGTCGGTGTCTACTCTCAGGGGTCGATGAGATTTAAAGGGTCGTTAGGGGGTGGGTGAGAAATAAATTGGTCTTTAGGAGGCTTTTTAGAAATTTTAATATTCAATAGAAAATAACAGAATCTAAAATTTCGCTAATAATTGTTGTTAAAAAACATATTTCTTGCTTTTTTTTTGATATATTTTAATTAAGAATTATCTCGGATGACCGTTGAAAACCGCGATGTTGTTTGCGGAAACATAAGTTTAGTAAAGGTTTGTATAACAGACTTTTTGATTAATTACATTTTATGATATTTCATGTAATTTTTTTTATTAATTTGCAAAATCATATTCTGAATTTAATTGGTTCTTTCGTTATTTTGTTTTCAAGTTTCTATTGTGCTTTATTTTACAATGTATCACTTCACTTAATTTATAATAGATGTCGCCTATAGGCAATTTTGTTTTCTAGGCATCCGAATCTGCAAGGGCACCAGAAAACGTCCTCTGACACAGTTCAGGGTACTGAAAAAATATTTTCAATCTTAAAACTATAAAATTCCATCAAAAGCATACGTGAGTAGGTTCCTATCCTAAAGTTAAGTTAGTGTGGGAAATAGCACGAGGAGGTTAAAGTCTGTTTGTCCAGGTAATTTTTGTTCAAGAATATTAGTTATGAATTTATTGTATCGCTATTTTATTATTAACGCTAATGTATTTATTTTATTGTTTTTATTATTGCAAATATTTTATTTTTATACAGACCCCATAATTTCGACATAATTTCTTGCTTGATCGTCGACCTAAAGGCGTTGGACGCACTGACGCAGGTGCGGTAACAATAAAAAAGTATTTTTAATATTATGGTAAAAGTATTTTTATTATTATGGTAAACGTATTTTTATTATTTTCAGATATCGTATTCTTATTAAACATAACGGGTACATTTTACCCTAATGGCATTTGCAAAGAAAAAATGTCGACAATATTCACTGGAATACTTAAAATTTGGTTTCTTTCCTTCCATAAGCAAAGAAACGCAACCTATGTGTCTTATGTGTGAGAGAGTATTCGCCAACTACGCCATGAAGCCACCTAAAATTAAAGAACATCTAGAAAAAATGCATACAGAAAAGAAGGATAAAAATCTTGACTACTTTAAGAAGCTCAAAGAAAAACTAGAGAATCGTACAAAACTAACTTCCTTCTTTAAATCTCCTGCTCAGGCTGATGCTGAAAGTGGATTAAAAGCTTCTTATAATATATCGATGCTCATTGTAAAAGCAGGAAAACCTCATTCAATTGGCGAAGAAATCATTATTCCAGCTATAAAAGAAGTGATAGAGACGATAATGCAAAAAGATTCCAGTGCTATTCTTAAGTCTTTACCACTAAGTTATAATACAGTGAAAAGGCGAATAGACGAGTTATCTGAAGACATTGAAGAAACCATTACCAACGAACTTAAACATTACAAATTTTCGATTCAACTCGATGAATCAACTTTTGGAAGTAAAAATGTTCTTATGGCTTACGTAAGATATTTCAGCCAGTCAAACAAGTGTTTTATAGAAAGATTTGAACTCAGGATCCCTGAAGATCCCTGAAGATGGCGACAGAGCTAGTCGCCGAAACGTCGGAAGAAATCTCCGAGACAACCCGGTTGGAAACCCGAGAAAAATTCACCAAGTGTTTTATAGATGAATTTCTTTTTGCAAAATATCTGAAAACAGACTCAGAAGGGGAGACTATATTATGTTCTTTCGAAGAATACATGGAAAAACATAATATTCCAATGGAAAATATTTGTGCAGTTGCTACCGATGGAGCACCTGCCATGACAGGTCGGTATCGAGGATTTGCTTCCCTTCTGAAACAAAAAATTCCTAATATACGCACTATTCATTGTTTCCTTCATAGACAACATCTTGTGGCAAAACAATTGAGTACTGAATTGCATAATTCCTTAACAGTATGTGTAAAAGCAATCAATAAAATCAAAGCAAATCCATTACATTCACGTTTGTTTGCCAGGTTATGCGAAGAAAATGACGAGACAGCTAATCAACTACTATTGCACACTGAAGTCAGGTGGCTCTCAAGGGGTCACTCTCTTCAAAGACTTGTAGATTTGTACAGATCAACCATAGAGTTTTTGAAAGATATGGATCATTCTCTGTGTGGCGAGCTTCAGAAATGTAAAGTTCATTTGTTTTATCTGGCTGACCTATATTCAAAATTTAATGAGTCCCAAAATCGTTTGCAAGGTAAGGATGTCAGTCTCATTCAAGCTCGAACAGTCTTGCTTGGTTTTCAAAAGAAACTTGAGCTATTTAAATTGTCCTTATCAATGAGGGACTTAAAATATTTTGCAAATCTTAAGAAACTGGAAAATGAAGAAAATGAAAGTATTACTGACAATGTTTTGGAGATATTTGTTAACCATCTTAAAGAGTAATCCATGATTTCAGCATTAGATTTGCAGACCTGCAAAATATGCAAATTCCTGATTGGATTGTATCTCCTGTTGACTCCTATTTAAACCATAAAAGCATAGAAAACCAAGAAATTTTTTATGAACTTATAGACATGACTGTTGATCTTGAAGCAAAAGCATTGTTCAAAAATAAGACTACCGATTTATTTTGGGCAAATGAAATAATTAATACTAGATATCCTAAAATTTGTACAACAGTACTACCTTTTATTTTAGCATTCCCCACTTCATATATGGTTGAAGCTGGATTTAGCCATGCTAACACACTTATAATTAAGCAGCAAAACATGTTAAACTTGGAAGAAAGAGGAGACTTAAGATTAAAGCTTACAAATCATGAGCCCAATGTAAATGGTCTAGTAAAAAATCACCAAGCCCACCCTTCACACTAAAAATAAATTTTAGTTCAGTATAAAAATGTCATGCTACTTGATTAATTGTAAATGTTTTTTAAAATACAGTTTATTATACACTACCGTACTAATCAAAAACCTTTCCTAAAATAGATTTAAAAAGTATTTAACATCAAAACTTTCACTGGGGGTCTCCGGATTTTTATGGCATCATCAAAGGAAAGAAAAAATTAAATCTTTTGTTTCATTTGCAAACATTATCAATTTTATTAGAAAATTAATATAGATCTTAAATTTTAATCAGAAATTCTTAATTAGTGAAGAAAATATACTGGTGTTGGTTAAAGCTTGCTGATAAACTATAGTTGTGGTTTTGTGGTCTTTTGCTAAAATAATCAGATTTGTTTGATTTCCCACTCTGGACGTTGCAACATAAAGTTGTCCGTATGCAACACAATCTGTTGTTAGATCCACTCTTGCTACTTTAAAAGACTGCCCTTATGATTTGTTTATTGTAATTCCAAACAGTACAAACTGGAAATTGGAATCTCTTGGGCTGAATAGTTGTGTTTGGCAATATCAACGGAATCCGGGTAGTAAAACATCCTGACTTTTGGCAATTCCAGTTAAAATTCTTGCTTCTATAGTGTGTGGTCTTAAAGCTTTAACAATAATGACAATTTAATGAATTCGTAAGAGAACAATTGGTATTTAATTGGATAAGGCAATTTCTGAGGTACAATTCAGTTTTATTCTTGAGTAACACAACGATCAAAAATGTATAATCCAAAAGAAATTATAGTACAATGTAAAAGTATCCTTTACTTAATAATTACAGAATCCTACCTTCCTGGAAACTATCTCTCAAAGCATTAAATATGTTTCTTAATAGATGTTGAATCCGCATATGATAGTACCACCAAAATAATAAGAATCGTACAACTAACTATAACAGAAATATTCGTTACATAGTAACAAAAACAATGTTATTCAAAATAATTATCGAAATAAAAAATGAAATAGAAATACTTCGCTAGCGTAACATTTTTAGACAATGAACACAAGCAATAGATTCCGATTCTTTATCATATTTATCGTATTAATAGGCAATAGTCGAATACATTCTTAAAAAAATAAGTATCAAAACAAATAGTATGAACGCCTGCGATTGAAGCGCAGTTGCTAAGATGCGGGAAAACTCAAACTAAGCCGACGAAAAACAAAAATAATTATTTAAACTTTTCACCCAGCATATTTCGTTGTAAAATGTAGCGCATTCAGCTAATTTAAGTAACCGGATTGTTTATGCAAAATTTGGTTTCTGCAGGTAATAGAAAAGTATGACTTTATTTTGCACAAAAAAACTTCAAAATATATATGTACTAGTTGATTCGTCTGTTTTGTTTTCAAATTTCTTTCAACCCGGAAAGAGAAACGATATATTAGTTGAGTTTCATTTCATACGGGGAAAAGCATTTAGAACGTGTTAACTTCAAAAATAAAAATAACTATAGCAACATATGTTAGACTGCCGAGGTGGGCAACCCTGTCGCCAATCGCCACAAGTGGCGAATTGGCCATGAAAGTGTGGCGAATTTGACTTTGCCATATTTTGGCTCCAACAATAAAATGTAACAAAACTTTTTCCTGATGGCGTGTGCTGGTTGCAACTTAACATTTCCTATTCCGCCTTCTGAATGACTCTTGACGCAATGCTGCCAGCCAATACTCCCCTCCACTCCCTTTTCCAACACTCCGTTTTAACTTTCCCTTCAGTTTGAGTCTAGACCCAACCTTGAACGGGTGGTATCTACAATTTCACATTTTTTTAAGCGTGCGTTTGCGTCTGTTTCGAGTGTGCGATTTTCACATTTTTACCTGCTTCATTCACTCACAAAAACTGTTATAAATTGTTGAAAAATTTTTCTCCTTTGTCATTTTTTATTGTAATTAACCATAGGGCTCCAAAAATTTCATTTTTTAAACAATTGGAGTTTCATTCGCTGACGCAATATGAAAAAGCGCGTTTTATTTAGATTTGTAAACTTAAAATTCTTTATATATTTAGTAATAAAATTATATGAGCCAATTATTTTGCAAGTGGCATTAATAAAAATATTGATAAAATTGAGTTTGTATAAGAGACGCTCATGAAAATGGTCAAATTGTATATTTTGAAAATGGCGCGAGTCTTAGTTCAAGATTGTATGGGTAGATGGCAGTACAAGTTTTACAGTTGTACGTAATTGAAAACTTTTTTCTTTTTAATGTGAAATAAGTCGTACAAAGCGTTTCCTGTCAAATAATGAATTGTACCACTTTCAAAATAAGGGGCTCATATGACCAAGTATTTAATAGGAACATTTTAACTTTCCATCTTTAACCATTTGCTCAGAATCTTAATTTGAAAATTTCAAAGGCACCCCCTGCCGCCCACCGATTTCTCTAAATACATTCATTTGAAAGCGTAAGAAATAGCAACAAGGACGAAATACACCTGCAAATTTCAGTGTTATATCATTAACATTTTACTTGCATTTTCAATTTAATTGATTGCATATACCGAAAGGCGGCGAACATATAAGCGCGTCCATAAAATAATACTCGCTAAAAACGCACGATACGAAATGCTTTCGAAATAAACCAAGGATAAAATTTGAAATTCCGTCTCGAATACGGAGGCGTAATGAGCAGGGAGTGGAATCCCGAGGAAGTGGAAAAAGAAAATTAAAATCGAGAGCACTAAAAGAGAAATAAAATAATGGGATTGCGCAGGCCAGGGAGAAGCGGGGGAGAGAAGATCGAATGGGCATGGAGAAAAGGAAACCGAGGCACCAAAAGATAAAGCGAAAAAGGTGCGTAGGAGTACACGAAGTGAGAGAGAGAGAGAGAAAGGATGAACCAAGGCGAATGCCGGAATGGAGAGAAAGAAAGGAAAAGAGACGGAGACCTGAAAAGTTATCTTTGAGAACACGATTTGTTTTTTCCTTACAGGGATCCGAATGAACTCTTTCCCACTTTTCTTTCCTGTTGATATTATTCTGCGCCCATTTAGGACACACTTGGAAGGGAGAGAAAAAGAAAGGGAGAGAGTGACCCGTGTATGCGGTCATCCCTGTCCGACCGACTTGAACTCTTACGAGGTCAAGTTTAGCAGCGTTCCGAATTCAGAATGGGGAGTCTGACGTTTGCGTTCGTGGAAGTTTTTATTTGGCGGGAGATTTGCCTAAGAGTTTATAGGGTTTAGTGTGCGTCGTGGACGGGTGGAAAGGAGGGCGGAGGAAGAAATGTTTTCCGTGAGGCATATAAAAGTGGAAAAGTCCATGGGCGGCTTGTGGACTCTATCTATACCAGGGTATTTCGGAATGCGTGTGGGTTTTTCCTTCCGTCGGCTTTCACCATATAGGGGGAGAATAAAGGACAGATAGTGAAGGGGAGGGAGAGAGAGTGAAAGGGATAGAGTGAGGGGGAGAGAGTGATAGAGAGAGAATGAGGGAAAGAGTGAGGGAGAAAGTGAGGAGAAAAAGGGAGCGAGAGGGAGGGAGAGTTAGGGAGGGAGAGCTAGTTAGGGAGGGAAAGCGAGTTAGGGAGGGAGAGAGAGAGAGAGAGAGAGGGAGAGAGAATAAGGGAGAGCGAGGGACAGAGACTGAGGGAGAGAGTGTGAGGGAAAGAGTGAGGGTGAGAGGTAGAGAAAGTTAGGAAGCGAGAGTGAGGAAGAGTTAGGGAGAGAGTTATGGAGGGAGAGAGAAAATGAGTGAGGGAGAGAGAGAGAATGAGGAAGAGAGTGATTGAGAGTGATGGAGAGTGAGGGAGAGACTAAGGAGAGTGTGAGAGAGATAGAGATCGAGGGATGGAGAAAGAGAGATGGAGGGAGTGAATGAGAGAAAAGAGACATGTTGGTTTAAGGGGAGATTTTAATTTTATTTCTCAATGTCTGAGGCGTAGGATTTTTTCCTTATCCGGTCGGGCTGCTGGCCTTTTTCCACAAGTTAAGTTCGACATCATCTCGTAGTATTCGATCAATTTTAGGACATAAACTAGCGCACTGAAATTAAAAGATATACCGATATTTATCTATCTATAATATAAAAATATTGTGTACTAATATCTTAGGTTTCCCATGCCTAATTCTAATGTAGAAGGGCTAGAGATCTTAAATTCGGCATGCTGATCGGCCATAGGTCACAACCAACGAGAAAAATCTATAGTTTCAAAAATTTGCGTTTTAAGGGAGTCTTTTTGACCCAATTGCTCCATTTTAATACCCCATCAGACAAGCAAGGGTTTCAAAGCAGGGCATTCTAATTGTGCCCTTTTAAATTACTTAGAATTAAGATAAGAACTCGGGATAAAACAGTTTTGTTGATGAAAGTATGAAAAGTTTAATTTTTGAAGACAATTCAAATCCGTGCCGAATTACCGTAAGTTGTTTTTAATTGCAAAGAAAGCATATTTTTCTGAGGTACAACAATGGAAAATTCTAACTGCTCCAGCAAAGAACTCAAGGCTTTTAAAAGAGAAATGGTAATCTAATTAAAGATTGCATGGGCTCGATGCTTTAAATAATAATGAAGCACGCCATTATGAATTATTGATTTTGATCTAATCAAATCGCAACAAATGCTTTGGTGCAGACCATAGATTAAACGTTCTCCTTACCATTGGGACTGTTTTCGTCGATTCTCCTAATTTTTTCACACTCTCGACTTATGACTCCTCCATTCGTTATTCGTTTGCACCGTTTGGGATAACGGAGGAGGTGGGTGTATGGAGAAAGGAAAGAGTGAAAGAGAAGGAAGGAGAGAAGAAAAAGAGGGAAAGCGGGAGGTTTGGTGGGAGGGAGGTATAGAGAAAGGGGAGAGTAGGAGAGAGGGGTGAGAGAGAAGCCTAAAAATAAAGCTAGATATAATGTTCTATCTTAAATATATGCTGAAAGGAGGGGGTTCGGGGTTGCACACGAGTAGCGGACGAAGTCGCCTCGCAGAGCGAGGCACGGGCTTGACGCGCTTAACATTTCTAAATTACTAATTATTGACTCATAATTGTATTCTTAAAATCTAGGGTAATACAATGTTGGCATATCAGTCAGAAAAACAGTTTAGCGAATAAAATCAGTAAAGTCAATATTCGTACAAGTAAGTACAGCACTATGTATAAGCTAAGAAATGTAAAGCAGAAATTAATTACCGATATTTCGTTAAGGCTCGAATCCAGCTGAGTGCCTAGGAAACAGTGTTGCCTGTATCATCTAATAGGAATTGAAGTAGGGCTGAAACACTCCTCTTTTAATCATGGCGGCACGATTTACCTGTAATATATAAGAGTTAAAATTTTATAAGGCTGCAATTCTATCGTGAACCAAATCATAAATATTCACAACACATAAATAAGCATTTAAATGTCACATGAAACATTTTTTAAACAACGGTTCTAGCGACGATGCCATGTTTGTAGAACACGTATTGATTTGTTAGGAATATTCGGCGGCCAAAAAAACGAAATATAGGTTTAATGTTATGATAAGAGACAATTTAAAATAATGCACAAAATTTAACGAATATTTTACTGCATTAAGATTGATCTTATGTTATTTCTGTACAAAGAATATTCATAAAAATTTGCCATTCTAAGAAAAAGTTAATTTAAGCATCTAGCAGTACGTTCCATATAAGCAAACATACATATATATATCGATTAAATAATGCAAAAAGATAGAGAAATACATGTAAATTGTAAATGGAAATTAGTTAAAAAAGCAGTAGAGAAAATTTTAACAGAAAATTTCTCTTACTATAAAGAGAAATACGAGAAAACATGCAGTAAAATTAATTAATTTATGCTTTATTACGAAGAAAATGGATTCACGAATATCACATAATACAGAGAATTGTATTTACCCAAAATGAGAAGGAAAACCTCCTCCAGTAATTCAGCAATAATTGGTTATATGGATACTGATTTTTATAATTAATCACGGAGCATCGCCGGCATTAAAATAGTTCAGGTTATATTTTCTCTTAAAAAAATAGATTTCAACTTTTCCCTCCAATCAGCAAGAATAAAGGAGAAATTTGGAGAGGAGAGAACGAAAGGAAGAGCAGAAAAGGAGTAGATTAAAAAGGGAGAGTCAAAGATGGAGACAGAAACAAAAAATGAGACAGAAACATGGGAGAGAGAGAGAGAGAGAGAGAAAGGGAGAGGGACAAAGAGAGAGAGGGAGGGAGAGGGAGGAAGGGGGAGGGAGGTGAGGGGAGAGGGAGGGAGGGAGAGGGAGGGGGAGGGAGAGAGAGAAAGATGAAGAGAGAGGATGGAGAGAGAGAGAGAGAGAGAGAGAGAGAGGGGGGGGCATGAAGAGAGAGAAGGATGAAGAGACAGACAGACCATCGACTTTATTTAGGGCGAATTTGAGACTATATAGTCCCTTCTTACATTTAACCCTTTTGTTATGCATGTAAGTAGTTACAATATTTACATATTAAAAGAAATTAATTATATCGAAATTAAAATAAAATGCATGTTAATTACAAGTTAATTATATATTTGTTAATAGATCACAGCGCTTTACCAAAGAATATTGCTAGTTTTGTGGATCAAAAAACTGTATCAGTTATGTTTTAACAGTGAAAAAAATTCCCACTGCGGAAAACACCTACGAAGAGAAGCGAGGTGAAAACAAGTTGGGATGTGCACGGGTTTCCTGTGGTACGGAGTGCTTTTCGTCAAATTCGCCGTAGTATAATCCTATACTAATGTATTTGCTTTTAAATGAGAAAATTATTTTTCCTTACATTGCGGTAGCCCCGCTTTTTTAGATCCGTTATATATATTTTCATTTAGTTTTCCATTCTATTCTCGTCCTACAAGCGAATTTCTTTTGAAATCGGTTAAGCCTATACCTTTCAAATTCATAGTTACAGGAAAATTGTAACCTTGAAATTGTGGTAACCCTGTTTAGTCGACCCGGTTGAAATATGCTATTTTGGTTTTCTATTTATATGAACATTAAATATATTACATTTGGTTAAAGTACGTGAGGTCAGATCTCTAGAAATATGATTAAAAATATTATTTCACTTTTTAGTGTGGTAGCTATCTTTATTTCAAAATGATATGGTGTACTAACAATATGTGCGAAACGTAGTTGAAATCCGTACAGCCAATTCTCTACAAACCCATTGTTACTGAAAGAGTTAAATTTGAAATTTTAGCACCACTGTTTGGCTGATGCGGTCGAAATATGCAATTATGGTTTAGTATATATCTGTATATTATTAGTAATAAATTTGGTTACAATTGATTTGGAAAATTCAACACAGACACTTGTAAGAAGAAATTTATTTTATTACTTTTATTGTGGCAGCCCTGATTTCCATATCTACACAAAACATATTGATTTTGTTTTCTATTTTGCACACCTCCATAAAAATTTTTGTTGAAATCGATTTAGCCAATTCCTTCCAAATTCATAAATACCGAAAACTTAAACTTTGCAATTGTGGCACCCCTGCTTAGTCGATCCGGTCCAAATATGCCATTTTGGTCATTAATGTATGTGTATATTCTATGTACCAAATTTGGTTGAAATTGCTTTAGCCAATTCTTCCCTGATGTATGCGTACGGACGGACAACACGAAGAATAGTGAAATTGATGGAATGATATGATCCGAAGATCCTATGCAGACAGGCATAAGCTGTGAAAGATGGAACAATTTTTGAAACGAGAAAAAAGTCTGCTATGACCAGGAATTGAACCCGGGTCTTCCACTTGCCGGGCGGATATTCTACCTCTGAACTAATTTGTTCTGCTACGATAGTTCAGAGGTAGAATATCCGCCCGGCAAGTGGAAGACCCGGGTTCAATTCCCGGTCATAGCAGACTTTTTTCTCGTTTCAAAAATTGTTCCAACGAAGAATAGTGCTTTTCAGCAATGACGAAAAGCACTAAAAACCGCGAAAAATCCCTAAATATTTCAGAGAAAAAAACAATAATTTTAGAGAAAAAGAGAAAAAATCATTTATAAATACATTAATATCCATATAATGGAGGGGATGAGAGGGGAATAGTCTATGAAGTGGATTTAGTAGTTTATCGCATCCTCTGGTATTGCATTGGTGAACTGTATTAATGTCCACGAACTTAGAAGAAAGATAACAAGGGATGTTAATATTAAGAACTTGATACAATAGGGAGAGGAGGTGAAGGTTTCTTCTGGATTCAAGTTTAAGCCAGGAGAGTCGACGGAAGTATTCTGAGACATGATCCGACTTTTTAAGATTAAAGATGAATCTGATGCAGGCATTATGAGAACGTTGTAGCTTAATGGCGAGATCTTTTGATAAGTCCTGGTATACAATATCACAATAGTCGAAGTGAGAAAGAATTAGAGCTGTATTTTTAGTGGGGAGGGAAGAATGTTAGTGAGAGGCCTTAGTGTGTGTAAGGAAGAGTTGACCGTCTTACATATTTGTAATACATGATTATTCCAGGTAAGCGTTCCATTAATTAGAATACCGAGATGTTTTACGATTCTGAAATAGGGTATAACTGAAGCATTTTAAAGCCAGGAACTGATTCCGCAAGGTTTATAGAAGCCAGTAGTTATGGATAACCGATTAAAATTGCCTGAGATTTCAAGGGGTTTATGTTGAGAAGATTATCGTAGCTCCATTCTTGAAGTTGAGCCAAGTCATGATTTATGTTGGCTATGGAAAGAGATAAGTTATTGGGTTTGGTGTCTTAGTAGATTTAGAGATCATCGGCGTACAAATGGTGCTTGGAGTAAGTTAAGTATTGAGAACAATCATTAATAAATAGAGAGGACAATAGAGGACCTTAAATTGAACCCTGCGGAACGCCTTGGTTAACATTAAGCCATGAAGACGAGGAATTGTTGGAGATGACTTGTTGGAAACGGTCGCTAAGATACGAGGAGAACCAATCTATTGAAGGTGAAGAGAATCGCATGCAGAGAGAGAGAGAGAGAGAGAAGGATGAAGAGAGAGAGAGGGACGATGAGAGAGAAGGATGAAAAGAGAGAGAGAGGGATGAAGAGAGAGAAGGATGAAGAGAGAGGGATGATGAGAGCGATAGATGAAGAGAGAAGGATGAAGATAGAGAAGGATGAAGATAGAGAAGGATGAAGAGAGAGAGGGATGAAGAGAGAGAGGGATGAAGAGAGAGAGGGATGAAGAGAGAGAGGGATGAAGAGAGAGAGGGAGGAAGAGAAGAGAGAGATAAAGAGATAGGAAGAAATATAAAGACAGAAAGATGGAGAGAGAGCTCAAGATATAGTATGAGAAATACTGAAAGGAATAGAATGATAAGGAAAACTGGAGAGGAAAATAAAAGAAGAGGAGAGATACAAGAGAAAAAAATAAGAACGAAAGTGATGATCCGGATAGAGGCAGTCAGATGTAGTGAGCCAGCAAGGAAGAGGCGGAGTGAGTCAAGATCGAAAGTTAGCTCGTCGAAGGGAAACAGCGAACGTTGTCAAAAATTAAAGTAGTAATAAGATTCATTATCCGAGAGTATCTGCCGCCATGATCACTCGCCATTTTTTTCGCGGAATCGTGCGATGGATGAAGGAGATGGATTCTATTCTCCTCAGCCTCTTTTCCATCCTCATTCTTCATTCTATATCATCTCCTCTCCACTCTCTTTCCCCAACCCTGTTTCCTCCCCCGTCCCACTAACTTTTTATCTTTTCCTGCTTTTCGCTGTCTCCATTACCTTTCTCCCTCTAACCTTCCCTAATCATATTTATTACTTCGAATTCAAGGCATTATTTTACTCCTCCTTTATACGCCTTACCCAATTCCAAAGGAATCCCGAATTGGGAAAGACATGGCCGTTTCCCCTTACTCTCTCCCTCCAGGCGCGAGTGAGGAGGAACCAATCTCCTTCCAGATGCTCGATTACTCTCCTTTTTCTTCTCTCTCTCTTCCTGTTTTTGCCTATACTCTCTATTTTCTGGTCTGCTCCATACACTGTCCATTTACAGTTAAAAAAAAACCTCGCGAATAGGCCCATATAGATAAAGAGAGATAAAAAGATGACCCAAAAAACTCCACTATCCAATCCGCTTGGTTTGTTTTATCGTTTTATTTCTTTTTATATACTCCAACAGAAGGTGGCTTCATTGAGTGGACGTCTGTCTGTTGAAAAGATCCTGAATTGTAATTTAATCCATCTTCCCTCTCCAGTTCGCTTGTGCATGACACGGTATGTATAGAGGAATGTAAAAGCACTTCGGTGCTTTCTTCCTCTTAAAAGCAAACTTTATCAAAATATTTGTCTCTTTTTCTTCTGCTGTTTTTTTCCAGGTATTACTTTATTTCTTTTTGTAACGGATCTGTCTCAGAAAGCTATTAGTTTTCGCGTATCACAAGAGGAAATCGATTCATTATAAATAAAGTGTCAATTGGTTAAAGCAAACTGTTTGTAATTTCTGAAATCTCCGATGCAAATATGTAAACATTTCAGATAGAGAGGTAATCCTGTTTATCGCACTTTTTGTTTACGGTATGATATCGCCATCCTTTTCATCTGTTCTGCAAATTCGACATTTTTTAAGTTAAAAGTTGGAATTCATAAGCTTGCCATCATTTTCGTCCTGATTGTGAGCAGGCTGTAAAAAAGCTGCGTGTTAGGAGCAGGAGAAAACTCTCCATTAACGACGAAATGTTTATGGTTATGAACAAGAAGTCCATCAAAAACATCTGAAAAGTTTGTACCTGAAATTATTGTACATGCAAAAGAAAAATAAAGACATATAAAATATATTTATTTGCTCCGATATTTTTATAAAATGATTTAAACGGATGAAAATTAAACACCCAACGAGAAAAAGACGTGATGTTTTTATAATGTGGTATTTTATGAATGACTGCTACTATCTCTTCCTCCACCGACGGTCATTCCGCACGTTTTTCGTTATATAATCGCTTCCCGAAGGACCGTAATAAGCGGTTAAATGGAGCGTTTTTATTTTAATGAAAAGAATGAGTCGGGATGGCGCTAAAAAAAGCCGTATGGCGATTTCAACTCCATTTTCATAGCGATGGTAATCGCGAAGATGGTCTTCCGTGCCAGGAAATTTGCTATCGAGATAGCACGGGTGGAATTTTTTTACGCCGGAGAAAAAACCATGGCCCATCGACCTCTATAAAAACGGATGTTTTTTCCCCTAACCAGACGGGCGCTTTCAAAATTTTTGCCTTCCCAAGCGGTTATAAACGAGTCTGGCGACTTGTCTGCTCTCGCCATTACTGTTCGCCAGAATTGAAGTTTTTTTTCATGACGTGCGTTCCTTATTTTCAGTCGTCCTGGCGTGAAATTCGAAGATTCCAATAAGAGCTTCGGTTAACGTGGTTATCACGAATTTATGCCAAAGACGCAAGCGAAAGAATTTCTCTCAGAGTAAATAAACCGTTCTTACTGTCGTGATATTTCATGGCAATGCAGGTACTTAGCCGAAGAATATTGCTCGAGCTAATGAAGTCAGGTCGTGCGTCCATCAGCGTTTATCCCATGATTTTAAATAGCGTTCAGATATATAAAGTATCGAGAAAAATTTGCGATTTTAAAAATGAAATTATTATTATTAATTTACAATGTTACCGTGGTGTGGCAACAATACAACACTCAAAATAATGCATATAAATTGATATGAAAAATTCCACAACTTATATAGATTTCTACACACAATAAGCACTAATTTCCAGTGGTAGATTTTCGCGAGTTCATGGCAGGCCTTCACGGCTACTGTACTGTACTGTACGTATGGCGGTGTAAATATTAGAAAATTTTAAACATACAGTAAGGATTTATGAAACTGATCTTGCATTCTTCGTCTTAAACCAAAGGAAAAGGCTCCCGAGTATCCGCAGGTAAACTGTTCCATCTCATAATTTCCCCTATTCATGAACGAAACTTACCCCATTCTGTCTTCTGCCCTAGAGGTTTTATGATGCATTTGTGATCCCTATGTCCATAGTATTTAGATCCCTTCATTATAATTGTTGTACCCCTCCACGATTGTAGTTTAACGTAAGCATTATAGATCCCGCTCAACCTAGCTATAATCTCTCGAGTGCTCTAGCGACTCCCAAACAACCACTGATGTTTCATAATTGAAAATTGAAGTTCTTATTTTTTTCAGACTTAATTTTTCAGAACTAAAATATATCTTGTGTGCACTGTAATAACGCAAACGATAAATAGTTACAATTAATCTAGCTATTAGAATGCTTTTGTATTTATTTTTAACCTTTCTGAAGTCGAGACACATCCACATTGTTGCTGGAACTGTTTTTAAACTATCAGAAAAATACTATGCGATAACTTAATAGAACTCGTTGCTATAGTGGATGAAAAATTTTAGAACTTTTTTGTTTTAATTTTTCCGTTTGGCGACGAGGGAGATGCTATCGATTTTGAAAGATAAGAGAGCAATGCTCTCCGCCCCTCCGTCTGTCGTTGGATATCTGTAACAATGGAAGTCCCACGTCAACCCACTTGATCGAGACAGGTAGACAGTTAAGTTTCACGAGTACGTAGAGGTGAGTAAAAAAACCTTAATCGCTGAGACGTGATGAAATCAAGAGAAATGGCAAGGCATAAAAGTGACGGGAAGGTCCACTCAATGATATCATCCCTTTCATTACCACCGAAAGAAAAACGAAGATTTTCAACTTCCTAAAAAGAGTGGCTAAAACCTCGTTAGAATGAAAGTCCGCGCTCCGCGCCATATCCTGAAGGAACGCAGCGAACATTTCGGAAGAGGGACGAAATCGCGCGATTTATCACGGCAGAAATTTACGACTGTAAACGTTGACGAAAAAAGTCAAATCGCTAAGTAATAATTAACACAGGTAAAAAGTTTTTTTTTAATTATCAGGGTTTTCAGTCATTATTATAGAATAATACACATCCATGTCTTTCATTCTTTTTGAATGAAAATCCTTGTAACTAAGAGTGCGCTTATTTATGTGATTTTATGTACGTGTTAGCAAGCAAAAAATACATATGTACGTATGTGTCTATCCATCATTCACGACAAAAATATTCTGCCGTATTTCTACAATCCGGAATCATAACAAATAAATCCTCAACTTCAAGGATAAGTGCTTAAATATAAGAAATTGAAGAGGTACAGTAATTTATCTTAGGTACCTCCGATATCCATAACAATTTACGGTGAACCACTACTGAAGACGGCTGCATTGTAGCCGAAATGAACATCCGGTTTTCCACAATCTTGTCATGACTAGTGGAAATACCTAAGACAGTTGCCTACTTGATCAATTTTTCATATTGAATTGACCTTTCTAGAATAATCCGCCATAAGATGAGCTCGATAATTCCCTAGCTTAGTAAATACTCAACCGTAAATGTTTTTTTACAGGTTTGCCTTTTTATCGAAAATATCAATCTATTTCCGTGGCGAAACACATCTTCCGATTCACTGCGTAAAGATTATAAAGTTACTTATTAATACGGACTTAATGATTTTGATGTCTATAATAAAAAGTCGCCAAGTTTTGCAATGGAAACGTTAAAAAAAAGAAGTTAACCGAAAATACTTTTAAGTCTCGGAAAAATCTCCTTCCAAAAATATTCAATGGCTTCCGTCCTTTATATACTTGTGGGAATTCCTCTCTCCTTGGAAATGCCAACAGAAAAAGAGAGAGGGAGAGAGAGAATTGGGAAAGACGAGCGAATAAGAAACGTATATATAAATAAAAAATCGCCTTCTTTCAGTGAATCCGCTCTTGAGCATACATCCCTTGCCTTGATTAAAAAAAACCATGGAAAAAATCCAATACACTGCGTCACAGATCCAATGGTGTTCGGAAAAAATCTTCCACTTCTTTTGTTTTACATTTCCCTGCGCGGCCGCTCTGTAATGGCGGCGCAGGTGTCGTTTTTTTTCTCTCTCTCGGTTCGAAAAGGGCGAAGGCCTGCTTTTAATCCTTATTTTAGGAAATCCAGATAAAGCTATCCGATGGGGGATAAAGGGAGAGGTAGAGATGATCAGACGTGACCCCCCGCACGCATGGCCTGACCTTGAAACCCTTTTTCCACCATCTACCCACAGCTCCCCCCCCCTGTACACCAGTAAAACCAATAGAAGCGTTCGAATCGCCCGTTCCAACTGACCAGAAGCGCTTTTCCAAAGTTTCCGGGAGAAACAATTCGCATTTTTTCGATGGTGAATGAGTAGATTGTGTGGCACACATCTAATCTTAAAGAAAAGTATTTCAATTCCTGTGACTCATAGGACGCCTAAAATGATATGGGCACAAAAAGTGTGAAAACATTATCGCGTTGTCGTGGTAAATGTGGGTCATTTTTATCTCTCATCTTTTTTTGTGCAAAAACCATTAGATGAAATAATTCTGCTAATAACAATTAAACTTTTCAAGTCTATCTGGTCGATTAGTTCGAAAATTATTTCGTCGGTTTCTGTTAAATTAAAACCTGACCCTGTATCGAGAGAGAATAAATTTCACAATTAACGCAGGAAAAATATTTCGATCACATAGCACGTGTGTACGCTTATATGTATCTATATGCGAGCATATGTACACATACATAAATATATCGTGCATTTTGGTATGTGATTTTATGAAGTAATAAATGGCAGATAACACTGCCATATATTTGTAGTACAAAAATGTGCCAATGTAGATATTTTAAAACAGAAGTGCTGACGAATTCAAAGCGATTGTTACAATAAACACAATCTTAAAAGCGTCCTTATGCCAACGGAGGATCCGTAATCCAATAAACGTTGTTTGAAGGAGAGGAAGAAGTACAGGGAGAACAGACGCGATGTCCGAAAGGAAAGGTTTGGATCGCAGCGTAAAAAAACGCGAAATATGCACCTATTGTCCTTCCATCAGCCGGCAGTTTTAGTTCTGAGACAAAAAATAAACCACCAATTTGTCACGTGCAGCCTAGCTGAAGTATTTTATCACGATGATTAATAATGAAATACCACACGCAAGAAAATGTGGACATTTAAACCAGCCGTTCTGCCTGTAATATATTCCGCCCCAAGCAACTATGTCACGGGAGATAACAAAAGCCAGATATACGCCTTTTAAAGTTCCTTTGTTTCTTGTAATCTAATGTAGCATTTGTCAAAAGAAAAGTCAGAAACAATCCGTAAAATATATTGAATAACTACAAAAGTGATTTTTTGTAAATAACCAGGAATAAATACATGTAAATTAAAATCATTCAGAATAACAATTATTTTGAATGAAAAGATTTTTATTGAGTGCCAAATGTATAAAATCCCAGGGCCCCAAAGCTATTATGAGAATGTCTAAACCTAATTAAATTAATGACTTGATTATCTCATTTCGACAAAAATATGGCAGAAGATTTTCGTAAATTAATCAAGGTAACTCAATCCAATATGGCCTGTCTAAGCTTTATTAAATTTTTAAGCGTCTTTCCCAAATACTGAAAGTAAAATTAACATAATGTACTCTTAGACTTTATTTAAGTAAATAGAAAAAATGTTACAACTATAACGCTTCAACATGGAATTACTGGTTAGCACTTTTGCAAAACCTTGCTGTTAGGACATATTAGGAACATATGATTTCAGTATGGCCTATTGGGTTATTGTTAAAAAAATAAGAGAACAAGAATCTGAAATATTTATCAAATACTTGTATCAAAATTCTAATGCTTGATTGCTCAAAAATGGTTAAAATAAATTATCGGTAGGCAAAAATAGCTAAAAAATGAGAGAATAAAAGTCAAAATTCTAATTTTACACAGGTAAAATTGTACCGAAAATTTAGGCACATGGGGTCAAAATTTAATTTAAATAGCGAAATTATCAACAAAATGTGATCTAAAATCATTCAAAAAATTCATTGTCATTATTAAAGACTAACAAAATGGGCAATGTGGCCTACTTAGGCCGTATTGGGGAGACTTGGACTAGTAAAACATATTCCGTTGGAACCACATGACATCTCAATGAATTGCCAAACCAATCACACCACTAATAGTCGAGACAATTATCTTGTAGAATGCCTATGGTCAAATTAATTAATTAACTTTTACCTGTACAAACAATGAATTAACAAACGTCTTGAAATTAGATGCACGTAACCATAAACGCTGGTGTCAAACAAAAAACTCCAGCAAATTCAGCCAACTGAGCGCGTTCAGCGGAATGCTATATAAACACAGTTGTTAGCGGTCTACCGATATACTGCAACCAACATCTATCAATTTTGTCTCGTAGTACGTTCGATACTGCGATTAAGTCATATTGGGGAACAGGCCATATTGGGTCGAATTACCTCACACATTCGCTTATAAGTTTATTGAGAGTAAACGTTAAAGGGCGTAGATTTCAGATGATTAATCTTACATGGCTACATTTATTTTCTCAAGATGCGTCATCAAACATGTAAAAAAAAACAAGAAAATCCTACAGATTACTCAGATAAACCTATCATAAGCAATGAAAAGATGATTCAAACAGAACTTATACTGCCTACTGTCCATTTAATCATTTATTTAATACTTATACTGACTTTAATAGCTTTAATGCCATCGCGGATATGTAGCTCTTTGTGTTCCCAAATTTCATAATTTACCGCTATAAAATACTACAAATACATTCGAACGGAATATTAAATTGATCACGCGTATTTGTGCGGTAAAAATAACGCGTGTACGTATTAGAATATACCGAATCTGAGTCCAACAATAGTTGATGCTATGGCAACACTCGTTATGATAAAAACTGCAAAATTTCCAGTATTTACGCACAATTCTAAGAAATACAATAGATAATCAAAATTCTACGATAAAAAGTAGAATCTTCATTCCTTTCCTCAGAGAATAGTGCAAAACTCGCTCCGGTATTACAATTCTAATTTTAATGTGCAAGGAACGAAATAAATTTAGGAAGAAATTAATTACAAATATTTCCTTGGAAAAATATACTTCGAATATAGTTTCTACGTTGACCTTCAGAGAGTAATTTTTGAGATTTTTGCTACACGTTTCGGATGCCTTAGAAACTAGAGCGGTTGCGACGCAACTGCCTGCGTAGGCAGTTTATGGAAGTAAAACTCACCAACGTAATAATTAAAACAGGAATACGATAACGCTGATTCGAAAAACAAAAACAAAACGCGAAGGTTTTTCATTTGGTCGATGCTATTCTGCACACACAATAGTTGCTAAGGTATTTGTGTAATAAGCATTTCATTAGCGAGCAATCATACGACCGCTATTATTTATTACAAATTTCCGGCCTCTCGTATACAAAACTCACATAGCGGGAACGATCAAGATCCTAAATCATCAAAACTCCATTTACCCTCGGAAACAATCATAATTTCTTAATATAGGTTTCTCAGATATGCTAATCTGATAATACCTATCCTTTATACGGCACGATAGCAACAGGACCATCCCTGACCCGACATTCCTCCGCATCCGTTTCCGAGCATTTAAGAGGAAGAAGTAAAACCTAAGATTAAATTATTGTGACACAAATATCAAAGGCGAGTCAAGTCGTCTAAATGGACACCAGGGTGCAAATAAAACGCGGGTAAAAATATTCGCTAATGATAGATAAAACATTTATCGGAACGGGTGATTGTGAAAAGTGGGAGGCCAGATCGGGATGCACCCCACAGATAAATCTGCTTTCATAGCAAAAATAAAAAGTTCACTATTTCCGTTATGGTACAAATACTATCGAACCGGGGAATTGGATAAAACCGATGAAATCGTTGATTCGAAATTCGTAAATCGACTCGTACTTCTACTATTACAACTAATTACGCAACGAGTTTGCTTCAGCCCTCCCCCAACAACCCCTCACTTGGAAAAAAACAATTCCATGTTCCTGCTTACGCTATTATCACGATGGAAGAATGATTGTTAAATAACAATGGCGAATTATAATAGTACGTTCAAACAATCGCGCAAGATGCAGAATACTCTTTTGTTAACTCAGGTAGATACGCAAAAATACGTCGGATTTTATACAATAACTAGCGTAACGGCCCGTCAAATATGACGGTTATGCGTGGATTAAGTATTAAATTTACGGAACATTACATTCTTCCTCCTTTTATCTCTTTCTCCCTCCCATCCTCCTCCCCATCCATCCACCCTCCCCCTCTCTCTCCATCCTTCTCTGGAAAAATAGACTTCTTAGTCTCAATCTCGTCCTAATAAAGACTTTCTTTTTCTTTTTTCTGTCTCCCTCCTCTGTCTCTCTCCCCCTTTCTCTCTCCTTTCTTCCTCTCTCTCACGTATTAAAACATTCAAAGCACGCTTTCCTTACACATAATTATAATAGATAAATAATAATATTCCTTCCCTCTCTTGCAGTCCCTCTCTCCCTCCATCTGTTTACGTAATTTCGCGAAAAATCCTGCGATAATTTAAGGCAATCTATGCACTCATGTATATTACATGTATGCGGGTTGAAATAACAATTGAGTGTCAAAGTTCAACAATGAAGTAGTCGGTAATGCAACATCCCGTTTAAAAATCGATATTTTCCCTAAATATGCGATTTAAATGTTTAATGTGTGATCTTTTGAAAGCTCTCCGCAAAAAGATGAATAAAATAAGAAACTTCATTACTTTTCCTAAAACAGTACAAATTCGAAGACCGTACGTCAATTCTTTCTAATGTTAATTTCCAAAAGAATGAAAGCCTGCATTTTAAAAAGTTACTTTTTACGGGTTATCTTATGGGAAATGGAAATCTCTCTCTTGGAGTCGAACCCGGGTCTCTTTTCGTTATTTCTTTCGTAATTTAATTTTTATATTTGATTCAAACATTCCTGTGAAATTTTAACCTTCCACGTCATCGGAAAGTTCGTTAAAAACGCGTTAAAAATTGCCATTGATGACGTCAGCGTTAGGCACACAGTAAGATAGAGATAAACCCTGAAGGCTGAGGCGGCGTCATGGCAGGAATACATATTCATAACATTCACATAGATAGGAAACTAAAATTCAATCTGCCGCGAAAACAACGCCGCTCAAATTGTTGGAAATGATTTTACACCGAAAAAGGTGATAAACTGATCGTGAGCACAGGATACAAATTTCGTAAATATTACGAGTAGCAGCCGGGGACTAGGTGGCGGTGTACTCTACAGACGAATCTGGTGATGTGATGCTTAGAAGTGGAATTTCTCATGATCATGAAGTGTGTGCCAATCTTCACAGACAATACGTTTCAAATAATGCAAAACGGAAGGCGTCCGGCGATGTACAGCAACCTTAACCCCAGGTAGTTCCGCGCAATTCGGCCCCGTCCCTTACGATACCAGAGAAGGACCTAACTATATCTCTTGACCATTCCGCGCAACACTCACCCACCCGCGAGAGTCTACTTAGATTCTATTGAGGGAGCAGGTATTTAGATGTGGCCTCCAGGTAATTTGGGAGAGCCAAACTAACTACTATAAGCCAATGGTGCCCAAACGTTTCGACTCGAGGACAACATAGTCCACTTCCGCTCTCATAGCGGGCCACACGCAGTTTAAAATAGAATTGAAACAAGTCGCGTGCTATCGATGAACATGAAAAACTTAGCACATTTTTAGCGCTTATAGCTTCAGTTTGGCGTCTGTCTGCGAACTTGCTTAATTTGAAATTATGATGAGACCGTCAACGATAGGTAGCTGAAACTTGGAATGTAGATTTCTGTGATGCTGCCATTTGTTTCTTTAGATTTGAGTTTCGAAATATATACGTTTGGATTGGGGCACATTTTAAATTTTGGTTTTTACTCAATTACATAATTCCACAGTAATGACCTTTATTCTTGAAAAGTTTGAGAAAAATCCAAGAAGGAAGTCGTAAATTATTTTGAACTTAGAAACTTTCTTAAACGATTTTATAAATTGTTATCATTATATATAGACGTTTCTTATAGAGGAGGAGGATATAACGTATAGGAGGATACTAATGTTTAGGCACTTTCAGATGAGCTGGAGTTACGAAATTTTTTCTTATGTAGTATTTGGTGCAAAACCGACTAGAAAAAACGAAAGTCTTGAAAAAGTGCAAAAATGCGGCCGCTAAAAATTCGCACTTGTTTAAACAAATTTTCAAGGTTTATGTATTTCAAAATGTGCTAAGGAGCTGAAATTTTTTTAGAGGTAGGATTTGTAAAAAACGAAATAGGGATTATAAAAATATTGATATTTTAATTTGTGTTGCCGTTAAAAATTCTTCAAGTTCTGTTTAGGTACTACGGGATGAGCTAGGATGCTGAAATTTTCAAGTTATTTACAGAGTAGTGCATTTGCACAAATAAACATTTGAATCTCTCCATAAATTTATTGCGGCGGCCGTTAAAAATGTTTAAAATTCAAACAATTAGAAAAAAAATTATTTCACTTCTAGAAGTGCAACAACTTTAAAATTTGGCAGAAATGTGTAGCATTAGTACCCCATAATGGAGAAAGTATAAAATTCTTAAAATTGTAAAGTTTGGGGATTGTTTTAATCTATTATTTTTACATAAGGGAAAAACGAAAATCGCTGCGGAGGTGAAATTTTTAGAATTAAAAAAATATTTGTAATGATGAAATATCTGTCTGAAAAATGAATGTTTTCATAAGGTGAGATGAAATGCTTGCAGAATGCAACCACCTTCTACTAGTATATGTATATATATATATATATATATATATATATATATATATATATATATATATATAAGATATGAGTTCGAAGATTTGCTTGGGTAGACCTCGCACTGAGAGCCACAGGAAGGTTGATGAAAGCAAAGAATTCTGCGGGAAAGATTTTTATGTAATAAAGGAGAAGGGGAGCCTTATTCACTCATTTCTTCGGCAAACATGGGAAAATCCCGGTCTATCTTCTACCTCCCTTCACATTCTATATGCATAACGTAGGTTGACTCGTCACATTCTATTTCTCTCCTTTCCTTTGTCATGTCTACCGTAAAACTTTGCTTAAGCTTTTATTCTCACTAGGTATGGATTCGGCCTTTGTTGATAGGATAAGTTAGGCGTCGGCCTATCTCATGCCTAGATTTTTAAAAGGAAGATTTTTTCTAAAAAAAAAGAGCACAGGTTGGTCTTTGGTGTGCCAAATGGAGACTTAATCCAAACCCTGAGAAATGCAGCCTACTATTTCCCTCAACCTAAAAACTCTTTATTCTTCAGCTACTTCTTCAATGGCAGCCCGATCCCAAGTGCCTCTTGTCAGAATGATCTTAGAGTCATTCTCGACTCCACACTCTTCATTCTTCAACATCTGACTGCGATTAAGAAGAAGGCAGTGGCTCGCCTTGGGATTCTCTATCGCTTTACCGACATTAAAGACCCTATTTCCCTCCGCACGTATTTCTGTAGCATAGTTCATTACCTATTGCTCGCCCGTTTGGTCCTTGTCTGCCCCATCCAATTTCTCTCATCTCGCATCTCGAACCCATTCTAAACTTTTTTACAAAAATGGTTTGCCATCGTTTATCCTCGTTTCAAAATTGAACCAAATCCCAAATTTTAACTGCCCTAAACTTAAACTCCCGTCATAATCTTGGAATGCTTTCTGACATTACTTTCCTTTATAAAGTGGTAAATGTCCAAATCGACTCTCCCGATTCCTTGCCATCATAAAGTTTCGTGTCCCTGCACGAAATACAAGCCTCCATTCTATTATCGCTGTGGTAACTCCCCACTTATCCTACATTCGCCGTTCTCATTGTTTTTACCGAATCCCCCTTCTTCTTAATCGCCTAGTATCTTCCTAACTTGACATTTTTCACGCTACTGTGAGAACCCTCCTCAAAAATGCCTCCGAGTCACTTAATCATTGATTGTTAATACTTGATGTTGCTGTTTTTCTGTTGTTCCTATTTTGCCTCGGTTCTTTGTTTATTGTCTATTTGTCATATTATTTTGTTAATTTTGTCACATTTCTATCATTTCTTGAGCGATAATTCGTTATTTGACCCAGTCTGATACTATTGGCCTCTGTGCTGCAGGTGGGTTCTTTCGTAATAAATAAATAAACTAAGCAATCCTCACATGGCGACTTTGATCCGTACCATGGTGAGGCGTTTTAACAAAACAAAGGGGGAAAGAATATCGCAAAGAAAGCCGAATTCAAATGAATTTGCTTTTCGCGACTCTCACAGAATGTTTTAATGATATATATGTTCCATGTTCTGTTTTCGGGTAATTGCGGTTTTTGGATAGTGTTATTCACTTCCATCTTTCATTTTTAATCCTTATACGTCAATTTCAACTTTTCAACCAATTCCATTCCATACACATCCGAATAAGAGTGTTTTTTTGCAAGATAGATATACTACTGGTTCTACGGTACAAAGTACATATAGCGTACTGTCTCCACAAAGTGCCTTTGGGATTTCAAAAATTCATATTCCCTAAAGCAAAAAAGTTAGGCTTAACATAAAGCTGAACTCATCAAGATAATCCAATGCGGTACCACAAGTTGCCTACCAGAGGATTATTGTCAGCCTACGTGTAAGGAGATATTTTTAGTAGTTTATGGAAATATGATTTTTCAAAACACTGCAATGACTTTATGGAGTGGGAATATGTCTAGTTTAAGTCGGCCATTTGGCTCGCCTTTCAGTAACAATTTCAAGAGATTTGATAAAGTCTTTCTATGCTGGATCAATTTCTTGCAATTCTTCTACCAATATTAGACATCGAGAAACAAGTGTAATATATTATCGGATGGATTAAAGTTCATTGGAACTTAGAAGAACGCAGAAAAAGAAACATTCACGTTTTTATAGTGAATACATTGTTCTTTTGACTTATTATTGAGAAGGAATTCTTGAAATTCATCCTTATATACTCAAAACCATTCCTTTTATTAAACATTCCCACTTTTAATCTATTTTATAGTTTTTTATATAAGGCAATGGTAAATACTCCATATATCAATTTGTTTTATATATTTGTTCCATTGTTAGTTTATTATGATCATATAGCGAACACAATTATGACATACATTACGAAATATAAAAGACATGATATGAGGATTCATTATTATTAATTAAATTTGTTAATAAAAAGATAAATTCCTTCACTGAAATCACATAAAATTAATATTGGGCAATGAAAGAGTTCACCAGAGCGATGTATCCAAGCTGCATCATAAACAGAGCAGCGTGTAAGACACCTATATAAGCAAAAGCTGAAGAAGAAAACATGCAATTAGGTTCCTCATTTAATCTTTTATTTTAAAAGATTACAACCTAAAGGAAACCAAAAACCACTAATTGATGGCCGAGATAACACCTGTAGCAACAATAAATCGGTTGTGGAATCTAGCTAGATATATTATCAACCAACCATCCATCTTTGGCGGTAACTCCCCGACAGTTGATACAAAGCATTGGTTTTTACAGCTTAAGGAGTTGGATTAGCCACCAATTGAATAAGACACATGATAAGCTCGTCAATTCAATTTGAGTTTCACAGTCAATAAAAATTCACCAAATCCATCTCGGGGGCAACGAAGGCGATTATGGTTTTAGAAAATTCGATACGACTAAGGATCCGAAAATTGAGTCGCAAAAAATATAAACCCGGAGATATTTTTTAAAATGGAGCGTCGAAAGCTCCTCTTTTTTTATTTCAAGACTTCACCCACGCGAGCTTTCTCTCTCTATTTATTTTCAGGAGAAGGTTGCATGTCTCCAGATGCTCGCCGCCTCTACTTCGCCTTCCGCGGGATAAAGGAAAGGCGAGAGAATTTTCACCGGGGATTCTTTCGGGAATGCCGCGGTGAGAAGAAAGGGGAGTGAGTGTTTGTCGAACGTGTCGAGATCGACCGTGTTGCGGATTATCGAGATTCTTGAGAAGAGTTGCCTTTTGAAGGATCGAGGACGTGCAAGGGAAGAAGGAGAGGGAGAGAGGAAGGGTATATGTGGGGAGGGTAGGGAGAGAGGAGGGGAATGTGGGTAGAAGAGGGAGAGAGGAGGAATGACGGTGTAAGGGAAGGAAGAGAGGAGAGGAATAGGCAGAGGGAAATAAGAAAGAGAACAGGTGGGGAGGGGTGGGAGAGAGGAGAGGAATATGTGAGGAGGAGAGGAATATGTGAGGAGGAGAGGAATATGTGAGGAGGAGAGGAATATGTGAGGAGGAGAGGAATATGTGAGGAGGAGAGGAATATGTGAGGAGGAGAGGAAAATGTGAGGAGGAGAGGAATATGTGAGGAGAGGAATATGTGAGGAGGAGAGGAAGAGTGGAAGGGAATATGTGGAGAGGGGAGGAAGACAGGAGGGGAATAGCTGGGAAGGGGCGGAAGACAGGAGGGGGATATGTGAGGAGGGGGATATATGAGGAAGGGGATATTTGAGGAGGGGGATATGTGAGGAGGGGGATATGTGAGGAGAGGAGGAAATGAGGGGAATAGGTAGAGGAGGAGGAAGACAGGAGGGGAATATGTGAGGAGAGGAGGAAAGGAGGAAAGAAGGGGAATATGTGGAGAGGGAGGAAGAAAGGAGGGAAATAGGTGGGAGGGAGAGGAAGACAGGAGGGGAACAGGTGATTGATTGATGTGGTCTTTATTTGGGGCGAGGGGAAGGGGAGGAAGAAAGGAGGGGAATAGGTGGAGAGGGAGGAAGATAGAAGGGGAACATGTGAGGAGGAGAGGAGGAAAGGAGGGGAATAGGTGGAGATGGAGGAAGAAAGGAGGGGAATAGGTGGGAAGGGGAGGAAGGAAGGAGGGGAACAGGTGGAAACGGAGGAAGACCGAAGGGGATATGTGTGGAGGACGGGAGGGAAATAGGTGGAGAGGGAAGAAAGGAGGGGAATAGGTGGGGAGGAGTGGGGGAGAGGAGGAGAATTGAAATGAAAGAGGGGAGAGGAATAGGGGAAGAGAAGTGAGGAAAGAAGGGGTTAGTGTAGGGTGACCAGGCGTCCCGGTTTCGCGAGTTTTGTCCCGCTTTTCAGAATTTTGTCCCGGTGTCCCGAATATTTTTTTCGGGACGCAAAAATTTTCCGGTTGTTGTTCTTGTAGGTGTGATGGTCTATCCAGCAGTTTTTTATCTCCGTTTATACGAAATCAATTTTCACATCAAACTCGATCTTCCAAATACGATTTGTTAAAAGTCATTCGCATTTCAAATGCTGGAAAATCCAAAGATCCATGGAAGTTCACCAAGAGCTGATTCTAAGAAAATTATGACAGCTGGTCATGCTTTTCTCTTTCTTTGTAAACACAACTTGAATATGACCTGTAAAGATTTTTTATGAGAAAATTAAAAATGATCAAAATTTGATCAAGGAAGGCAGACGTACTTTAAAATATGACTGAAAACACAACTGGCTCCTAAAATGTTTTATTATAATACTGCTAAATTAATTATGAAATATTTAAATTTATTTGTTATTACAATAAATAAAAGTTTGGTTCTTCTTATATCCATTTGAAATTTAGAGTAGAGGATAAAATAATATCAAAATTCCCATTGTCCCGTCTGTTTTGGAAAATGTCCCGGATTTTTCTTTAAAACTCACTTTTTTCGGTTATGAGCATCAGCATCTGGTCACCCTGGGTTAGGAGAGAGGGGAGGGAAAGAGGAGGGCAGTAGTGGGAGGGAGAAAGGGGAGGGAAATGGGGCGAGATGGGTTGAGGCAGGGGTGGCCAACCTGGGCCTTAGCAGGAGCCACAGTACTGCAATGCACATGACCGAAGAGGCGAGGTAAAATGCAACGAGCTGATAAAATATATTTTACACCTAATGTAGCTGCTGTAACATATAATAACAAGATGGAAAAGTATACTCCATAAATGAATTACATAGAGATTTCAAAGGCGTTCTTAATGGGAAATACGTTTGAAACGGTATCGTTAGGCGATTCTCGAATTGTTATCTCCGAAACTATACCTCACAGATCATATGAGCATGTTTGCTTAGAGAACTGTCTTAGCGATCGATGTAAACAAAATATGCGATGCCTCAACCAATCAGAGCCCACCAAATGCCCCGACCAATCAGAGCCGTCCAAGGTTGGGCAGTGACTATATAAATACCACGCATTCCCGGGACGCCGGCGAAACGTCACCTTAAAACAGCCGAACAACGCGGTGCAACCGAAAGCCATGCAGCCTACAGCAGAACGCCACGAAAGCCATCTCACTAAAATATGCGATGTTTTGCTCGGGATTTTCTCTAATTTTTATCCCAGAAATTATAAGACGTAATTTTACGATCTCTGGGACCATCTTGTAGTAAATGTTGTTCTCCATCCGAATAAATGTTTTAATCTTTACCTCACAGGTAATATAAGAGAATGGGAGAGAAATATATGGATTTTAATTGTTATTTGCTGAGAGAACCGTCTTAGCGATCGATGTAAACAAAATATGTGATGTTTTGCTCGGGTTTTTCTCAAATTCTTATCTCCGAAACTATAACTCGTAATTATCTAGCCTCGCGGACTTTATTGTAGTAGATTTTGTTCTCTATCCGAGTATTTTTTTAAATCTATGCCTTACAGATCATATAAGAACTACGGAGATAAAAGTTTGATATTTCATTGTTGCTTGACGGACGCCATTTAACGAGATATGAGTATAAGTTTATTGAAGTAATTATAAAAAGTGGAAGTTCTAATTGACAGATTCGATTGAAAATCGCATTTGGGCGATAATTTTTAATAAAAATCGCTCATACGTAATTAAATTAAAATCCGTTCAGCGGTTTATGAGATGAAAGTTACGACAGATGGATCAGACGTGCCCCTAAGGAGTTCCGCTATTACCCCTTCGCTGGTAAGGAACGCCTCAAAATGAAAATCTTGAAGACCCCAGCATAACTGTGCAAACGGGCTGAAACGTGCAATTGTTCAAAATAGACCAAAATAGCGTGATGACCATGACAGTAGTGCTCCATCAACTCCTACGTCATCAGAATTGGTTGCAGTTTTAGTAATCCTCGAGAGTAAATTTTCCCTTTGATCCATAAACAATTCAGCAATATTGTTCGGAGAGGTCCGATTCACAACTTTAGAGAAAATTTTGACTTTCCGTTAGATGATAAAAACCGACATTTTCGTTCATTTTACTACGATCGTGTATCAAGCAACGGTGAAAAGCACCTCCCAACACATTAGATTAGTAAACCGCTGTTGTAAAACAAGTGAAGATTTTCTAGACGGATTCGATGTGAAATTGCTAGTTGTAGAATTAAGAACAATGGCCAAATGTTGTTACTACAGTGAACCAACTGCCTCTAATCCATTTGAAGACTGATTCACTGTCGATATCAGAAGCTGTAAGTATATATATAAATATATATATATAATTTGTTTGCATGTTTTCTTCATTAACATATAAGAAGTGCAGCGCTCCCAAATGAGACGTCACGATGGAGCGCATGGTTTTATCCCGAGTTGACGTATGGCGGAACGGTGATATTCTGACCTGAGCGGCGATGCGGGCATGCATTTTCCGAGATGGACCGAGCCTACTTTGTTTTCCTTCCGCGATCTTTTTTTTCTCCACTTATTCTTACTCGTCGGATCCCATTTGTTTTCGAGTGTATTCTCTCTCGCTCTCCTACCGCGAGTCCCATTAAAAAAAAAGTTAAAAATCTGGGTTACCAAGCGGCGTCGCGGAGAAAAGAATGGCGGATGCGATGGAGAGGGGTAGAAAAAAGAAAAGAAGCATCCGCCGGCCATCTCATTTCCACCATCCTGTCTCGCGTGCCAAGGTCAGACTGGTCATCTGCTCGAATAATGGCTCCAAGCGTGTGCGATGCTCGGAATAATTGACGATACTTAATTACTTATTCTTGAATCTGCGAGGTTGAGACGTTTCCACCCCTTCTTTCGTAACCAGAATAAATAGAGGGAAATGCAGTATGAGTAAAATGGGATAAAGATGTTCATCGGAGAGACACGTAAAAATCGTTTCCTTAATGTTGACGCATGTTTTGTTTGCGTATTGAGGGGAAATGAGGAAATGTTGAATGGCAATAATAGAACGGTTAATGGCTATTAATGAAAAAAAACGAAAATTAGAGGGGGAAAATGGAGGCAGAACAAGAAAAAACAAGGCTCAGTTATTTTTAATTCCAAGTATGATGTTAGAAAAATAGCATTTGGAGTAATTTAGGTATTTGATAAAGAAGATGGCATCGGAAAGGGAGTGTGACATAATGTGATTGCTTCTACAATGCAATGTAATGATTAATTTGGAAGGACTAAGAGTGGCTACCGAATGAATGGCAAGTTTATTTTCATTCGTGCCGGGATCCATTAACATTTTCCCACCCTGGGTCACCTTTGCGGCCGAAAATAAAGCCTGAAAAATTTTTAGGTTGAGAATGTCAAAGAAAGGTTTTAATACAATAATTTTGTTTGTATGACATTTTCAGTGTTAATTTACGTGGATCGTTTTCCGCCATACCTTCTTGTGCCGTATTAAATTCTCACTGAGATCGCATGAAATCTGCGGTCCGTAGGTCGTTGAGCGCTGCATAAAACTAAGACACGACATAATCACTATGCTGCTTATGTACTGAATTTTTAGAACCTTTGAAATTAAAATTTATGTAAGCACAATTAAGAGGTATCTCACGAACGTAATTTGAAAATTTCGAGCGTAAAAATATTTTTGATTTTGAAGGGAAATTTTCGACTGGCTCAAATTTCGATAATTTTTTATACGTATTCAGATTGAGCTCGCGGTATATTTTGATCCATTAAGGCTACACTCATGACACTTTAAGGATAACCTATTTTTACTTCTGTCTATCGGATAACATACCAGCTAAAAAAGTCGAGTAATATTGCTCTGCTCGAGGTACAACGGCATCTTCGTTATAGTGATATTTGCTCTCAGTTTCAGCGTCAAAAATGTGATTTGAAGCATATTCGAAAATAGTCGTTATGGTAACAAAAAGGTTTTCATATAAAAATAGACAAGAGAAATTTCAAAAAAGTTCGAAATTTTTGAGAAACTGAAGCAGAAATAAATTTAAGCATCATCAGATTGCATTTTAATAACTTTGACTATTGTTACCGATTGATTTTCCATTTGAAAATGCATCAAGACATACAAGACCTAAAAGGCGTATAAATATACCGTGAAAGATATAACGATAAGATTATTTATACGTCAATATGGCAACGACTGCTTCGACCCCTTATATCCAAAACCAATGATTCCATTTTTATCGAAGAGAAGCCGATTTCCTCCGACCATCGGCCGCCAATTTTTTTATATTACTAAAGGCCAACTACAAGGCGGAAAAGAACAGACCTTGCCTCTTCACACCACACCCTGCTGATACGTTTATCGGAAAAGTGTTAAAGGCGTTCGGATCGTATACACAAAAAAGAAAAGAGGAAAACCTCTTGTGGAGGGTCTCGCGTTTTATTCTCTCTCTCTCTCAGGAATAATAAAAAAATCCGACGAGTAATCAATCATTTCTTAAATAGACCGTTTCTTGGCGGAAGAAGAAAAAAATGGGGCGAGAGGAAGGGGGAGAAGAACGCAAAAAAGAAGAACAGGTGACTGACCCAGCCTGGGTTATCGGACACGCCCATTTATTCCCCTGGCGAGGGCCATAAACAATGACCTTTTTCTCCGAGACGTGACCCACATTTCCGCCCTCGGTTTGCCTCACACGGCTGCCGGAGTGGACGGGTAAAAAGACGTCGTTAGTTTCGTCCCGGAGTCGCCCCACCGAAGGTCGCGTCGGGGAGGGATGTGGGTGGGGAAAGGGTCTCATCTTTTCCTCGTCTCGAATCCATCACCCTCCCCCGATACCGTCGTCCGGACAAACGTCGAGGAAAAATAAAATAAATCAAAAGTCGAAAGGGCGCGCAACTGGCGTTTTAAAAGCGCTTGGATTATATTTTACTTTTAGGAAATTTCTGCGGTGTTTCATCGGAAGAGATGCGTCCGTATGGAAATGATAATGATGAAGAGTTCGCGGATCGTTGTTACTCGGTTGGAATCGCTCGATATCGTGGATATTAATTCTCTGATTTATTGCGGAAGAAACTCTACGTCGGTTAACGATAGAACACGGATAGAAAAACGTTCGAGCATGATTGTTAAAAAAGCAATCACTAAATATGATGAAATTTATCTCACTCAACGGAGAGATTTCGGCCCATTGAAAGAAAATAACGCTGTATTTGAGTAGAGGCAATTGATAGAAATATATTAAACAAAATGGAAAAGTATACTCCATAAATGTAATACACAAAGATTTTAAAGGCGTTTTAATGGGAAATACGTATGAAACGGTATCGACAGATTGGGCAATCCTCAAATTTTTATTCCCGGAACTATAAGTCGTAATTATGTGGTCTCCTGGACTTTCTTGTAGCAAATTTTGATTTCTATCCGAATAAATTTTGCAAGGGAGAAAAAAGTTTGATATTTCATCGTTGCTTGACGGATGCCATTCAACGAGATACGAGTATAAGTTTATTGAGGTAATTATGTAAAGTGGAAGATCTAATTGACGGATTCTGTTGAAAATCATAATTGTGCGATAAAATTTAATAACGATCACTTATTCTTAATGTAATTAAAATCCGTTTAACGGTTTGGAGATGAAAGTTACAACGGACGAACGGACCAGGCGTGCCCATAAAGCGTTCCGCTATTACAGCTTCGCTGGTAAAGAACGCCTGAAAAGCTAGCCCAGTTTGTACGGAAACGAGCTGTACCTACCAACAGTTTTTTTCCCATTCATCCGAGGCGCGACAGATTAATTATAAAAAGCAGTTCTCAGACGACAGGCTAAATTGATTTTGCGAAATAATAGCAAAACCTATGCCATAGTGCTTCCCTCTGCGCATCTCCAGAAGCACTTAGAACGCCACTCCCTAAACACAAAGTGCAACGCATTCCCAATACCCTTCAGAAGGCCTCTTCCGATCTCTCCATCTGAACACATATGAGGGACTCGACGGATGGTGAGCACGACTGCCACTAGAGTGGAAAGGCGCTACAATCTAAATGGGGCAATTCCGCAAATGACACCCTCAATGGCACTTCTCACCTCGCAATCCTGTATGACATTGGATCACCCGCATGACTGTCCAAACCTCCGTCTGAACACGCTGTAGATGACGCAAGAGATATATGGAGAGGATAGGGAAGTTCTCAAGTCCGTGGAACGTCATCATCCATGCGGCCGTAAAGGCAATGATCTATGGCAAGCTTTGATAACGGCTTTGGTATTTTCTATTACAAAGAGGCCAAACATCCTGCACGGGTAAATAGGGAGCGAGTGAACTTACCGTTATGGAAAAACCTTCAGTCACGTTTTTCAACCGCTAAGCTATCATATAATTATTTGGTCTAATATAATCCTCTTTTTCTGTTTTAGATGTATATTAAACGAATTTCATGCGTTTATAAAAACATGGTAATTTAAGATTAATATAAATTTCATAATCATTTTCCAACATTAAATACGACAATGACAAATTTTCTTGCCAAATCCAAATCCATTAACACGATGTAGCGAAAAATTATAAAAAATTTTGTGAAGAATAACCTTTAAAAAAGCATCGCAGTATTTATGTGACTTTAGTTCTAATTATAGCGCTAATTATTTAGGCGTAGTTTCCTTAAAGAATAATTTAAATATAAAAAATCCAATTACAAAAGTTATCAACAACTTCGTAAAAATGCGTTTTAAAGCTATTTACCCACCTACAACTTGGCCTGATAGATAATTTCAAAGTTCCTTAGGACCATCCTAAAACATTGCAAGTATAGATAAAGGCTGCAATAAAAAAGAATCAACTATGTTCCGTGAGGCTTATTCGAAAAGAATTTATTGGCGAGATACTGAAAATATGTACAGACAGAAGAAGAAGAGATTCTTCCAAAACCTCATTTCCGCTTCACTTGATTGCGCTATTACGTTAGGGACGGGGGAAGTAATTTCGTCACAGCCACGTCCGTGCAATTCGTTAAAACAAAATACGTGCGGGACCCAGCGAAGAACGAGCGATAAAGGGATTTTCCTAGCAAGAGCCATTAATATTTTTTTACTGCCCAAATAAATCAGTGATCAGCACTTTTAGGAGAAATGGTACTCCAGATTAATAGTTTTCCTCTGTAAAAAACCACTTAAGAAATGTTTAATATTTTTGAGGGCTACTGAGAGACAATGAATCGTAAAATTCCTCGTGTATGCTACAAAAATGGGAAAGATAGTGCGGTTGAAAAAAGTACAACGCCGAGATAGACAACGAATAATAAGCTGTATTTCTTGTCTGGGTTAAGCTAAAAAGATTTGAGGATCGTTATATTTTGCGATATTAACCAGTGTTTACGATATAATTCGGTAGCACGTTATTCTTCTATTGAAAAGGTATGTAATGATAAATTTGGAGATATTAAAATTACGAAAAAATCGGAAAATTTGAGACCTTGTTCGAGCAAAAAGGTAAGGTTTAATATTTACGAATCATCCATAAAATAGCAGCGTATAAAAAGTTGCTGAGAGCTATTAAAATTCTCCAGAAGGTAGTTAGGCTTTTAACTTATTCTATTCTGTAATACACCATAGCATCCAATTTTAAAGGCTTTTCAGTGTATTTACATTACTTTGAAGAAACCGCCAGAGATTCGCAATCTTCATAGGCACATGAATTTACGAAAGGTTTTCCATCCCAAAATTATGAGTGACCTCTTGATTTTGAATCGCATCCCTAAATCAATTCCAAGGCGATTTTATGAAGAATAAAAAAAATAAAGGAACAATCCAGAAATAAGTATTATTTACGATTTCTCCATCAGGGAGTGTTGCTGGGCACGAAAAATTTCACAAACTGACATTTTTAATACCTAAAAGGGAGTGCCGCGAACGGCGTTCTTTTGTTGGGAGAAAGTTAAAAAAAGGTTCCATCCTAGTTTCTATTTTTGAAGGTTTGAATGAAAGGGACAGCGGGAGCGATATATATATGGAGTGGAGTTGGTAGCGGCGGATTCGGGAGATAGATAGATAGATAATCGTCTTTATTCGGGCGAAATTTAGACCATAAGGTTCATTCTTACATTTAGGAGGAGAGAGGAATGGAGTGCATAATAACCGTAAGGAAGGAAAGAGATGGAGAAAGAAGTTAGAGGGAGGAAGACAGAGAGGGTAGGGAAATCCGAAAAGTGATGGAATAAAGATGAGCTTGGGGAGAAAGGAAGAGGGAGTGGGAGGAGGGATAGGAGAGATGGAAAGGGGGTCAGCAAGGAATAATGGTTGCCTAGAGACGTCCATTCGCGACGGAGCGCACTTTTATTTTCCTTTCTCCACGCGCGGACGGCGATGAAAACAGGCACATTAACTCGAAAGGAAACGGCGGGCGTTTTTCATTTGTCCTCTCCAACCAACCGTCGCCGAGAACATTAGGGCGAGTGCATGTAACGCCTCCCGAATTTTTTTTCGCGAGAAAGAAGGGAGATTTGTTTCGCGCTGGCTCGAGACCTTGTATCTTTTAGTTTCTTTCTTTTTTTCGGGCACGTTTTTGACAACGATATGTATCATTGCATTCAACAATATCGACACGTTATGAAAATTAATACCATAAATATTACTTTATTTTTATCCGAATATAGAAAAGCAGCTACATGTTTTAAATTGCGTAAATATCTGCCGTGGAGTTAAGAAACGATTCCAGTAAAGGATGTCGATAAGAAGGAAAAAGAAATCCTGTCGAAATAAGGGCGAAACACGACTCAAGCGCCGTTTAAAATTACCAACTAAAAAATAAATTTAACCGAGTTCAGACAAAACCGTGGATGGCTAGGGACGAATGCACTGAATTTATCGAATTTTTTCGAAATAAACGGGTAGATTTTCATTTTTCAGTTTTCGATTTGCTGAATCGATGTGCGGGTTTATATTGGGAATTATTTTGCCAATTACTTTTTTATGTAGTGTAGGTTACTGCGGCCAGTGCGGTAAGCTCGGAGAAAACTGATATGTATACGTATAATAGACGAAGATAAATTCGTGCATTAAGTGTTCATCTACTTGCGAAATTCAACAGAAATACACAGTAAATCGATTTCGAAAAAATATCCAATTTTCGGACGCTTTTGGCCGACGAGAGTGTGCAACGATGGGATTTGATTAAAGTAATCGACTTCGACGGCCCGCATTTTGCATCGACATGGATACGCTGGCTGCATAAAAAGGCAGGATAGGATTCGTGGGGCGCGGAATTTCACTCGGTAAAATCCATTCGATAGAAAACGGGATGGAGGAAAAATAAAGCGGATGGAGAGTGGTACTGAGGTGTCAGATAAGGAAATGACGCCTTCGGATTTATCGCACTCGCGTTCCATGCATATCTTAAGAGAATGTTCATAAAAGAATTATCTAGCTCGACTTAACGACTGGAATGCAAATCGATGACTAAGATAGCTCCCATCGCCACAGAAATGTTATTCCGAACCTTTTGTGCACATATCCGAAATATCACCCTGAGGGAGTTATAATGTTGCACTTTAATGGCTGTATAACGGAGGACATCTGAAACAAAGCTGGATGACTTAATACGTAGGCATATACGGAAGACTGGTTTTGACATCATCTAACAGTTAATGACCGTCTGAGAATTCTTGAAATATTATCGAACGATTAAATAGGCAATCATAAATGCTAGCAGATTTAAACAACAAACTTTTTGTACACCGAGTTAAAATTATACGGTGCAATTTTTATCACGAATTTATTCATAACAAAGAAAAAAACCTTCCCTTGTACAACACGAATTTTCCACAGATTCCAGAATATCGATTGGCGTGCCTGTGTAGGATGATCTTAAGCTACTAGATGTCGAAAATAAAGAAAAACATCCAGATGCGTGTACATGCAATTACCGTACCAAAATATACAACTAGAGATCATTGCGACAGAAAAATTTCGAAAATCCGACTATTTCATATAAAATAAAAAATCCATCATTCGAGTAAAATATTATTGCTGTTAAAACTTGGGGAATTACAAAATAATGACGACATATAAATGTAAGGAGAGGATAGGATGCTCCACTGCGTAGTAAAAAGAAAGGCCTATTTAAAAGATCATGTTATTCTGAATGTAGGAAATGTACATACAACACTAAGTGTGCTGTGTCGTTAATTGAAATGGAGAGAAGTTATAAGCGTATCTGGATATTGGTTATCAAATTGACACCAAAATAGAGGCGGAAGAGAGCTTATGAAACGAGGATTAGTAATTTACCCGAGATAAATTGGAAAAACCAAATAACTAACAATTAATATTTTAGAAAATAGCTGAATTTTTCAGAATTAAAAATGTTCCTAAAAGTTTCTTCTTGACTAAATATTGGAATTTGCAGTTATCCGCATCCGTGTGTAGATAATTGCATTATTGAACAAGTAGTTCTGGAAAGAACTAATCCGCCTACTTTCCTATCAATACAATTTTAATATATAACAAGTAGGGATGTACACAGGTTTCTCGTGGTACAGGAGTGCTTTTCATCAAATTCGCCGCAGTATAATCGTATACTAATATATCTGCTTTTTAAATCAGAAAATTATTTCTCCTTATATTGTGGTAGCCCTGCTTTTTTGATCCGTTCTAAACATATTCATCTCGTTTTCCCATTCAATACTCGACTTAGAAACGAAATTTTTTAAAAATCCGTTCAGCCAATACCATCGAAATTCATAGTTACAGAAATATTCTAACCTTGATATTGTAATAGCCCTGTTTAGGCGACCCGGTTGAAATATATTTTGGTTATTTATTTACATATGAAGATTAAATATACTATATTTTGTTAACATTCATTAGGTCAGTTCTCTGGAAATAAGTGTAAAATAAATATTATTTAACTTTTTACTGTGGTAGCTCTGCTCTTAATTCAGCTTTAAACATCTTGATTTCATTACGGTATGCTATACAAATCTTATATAAAAAATTTAATTAAAATCCGTTCAGCCAATTCCTTCCAAATCCATAATTACTGAAAGAGTTTAATTTGTGATTGTGGCACCTCTGTTTGGCTTATTCTGTTTAAATATGCTAATGCGGTTTTGTATATATGTGTATATTATAAGTATTAAATTTGGTTAATAATGATGTGGACAGTTCAACACATGTGTAAAAAAATGTTTTATTTGTTGTATTGTGGCAGCTCTGGTTTATATATCTATAGTAACCATGTTGATTTTGTTATTTTATGTTACATGCCTATTTCATCCAAAATTTCATTGAAATCAGTTGGGCCAATTTCTTCCAAATTCATAATTACCGAAAAGTTTAACTTTTCAATTGTGGCACCCCTACTGATTCGATCAGGTCCAAATATGTCATTATGGTCATTAATACATGTGCATATGCTATGATATAAATTCAGTGGAAATCAGTGTATTCATGAAGATGTTAGGGACACACACGCGCAAGCGCACGCACGCACGTGCACGCACACACACACACGGACATCCAGGCAATCTCATAAGACTCCTTTCCATTTTTTTGCAAGTAGGCTAAAAATCTAACGCGGTAGCGACTATTTTCTAGGAACGCGTGGCAATAAATCAATTTATCACTCGACTTTTTCCGCGTTTCCGAGATAAAAAGCTTTGCGTACCTAATAAACTTTATCGGATTTCCTTTCCCCCGTTTCTCGGAAGCGTGGAGGATGTCTGATTGAGGGCAGAGTTTACTTCCAAAATGCCGCCAAATATGAATGGTCATCGCACGCACTTCGGCAATTTAGGCGAATCGATATCGACCTTTGAAAACTAACATTTCTGACTATTTTTGAGACACCTCACGGTCTAAAGCGCAAAGGATTTAATGGAAAAGGCAATTAATTATTTTATGGCGAAATTGTTTTGCCAGCATTAAGAGTGTTTTTATTCGATTTTTTCCCGCACTATTTTCTTTGAATATTTACCACAATAATGTTCGTGTTATATGCCCAATGCCGGTTACACCCATCTTCAATAATGTTTTATTTAATTATATTTAATCGCTCTTTCAAAAAGCAATCTCCGAAATTACGGTATTCAGAATACTCTCCATAATTGTATCTCATTAGCCCGAGCTCCAAAAAAAGTGAACGAAATATATTTTTATTAATAATTAGTGGAGACTACGGCAAAGATAATATAAAGAAATGAAACAATCCCTATGCCGTTATTTATTTCGTGCAAAGATAGAGGAAGAGGAAAAAATATTTTTATTATATTATTATTATTAAAGCAATTATTATTTTTATTTAACCTTGTTTTTATTTTTTCCCCTCCCTCAACCTTTGCGCGAAACCCTATTTATTAAATGACGTCTTAGGAGTTGCATACTTTCCCTATATATTTTTATTAAAACATTAGTTTCGCCGAGAGAGCTACGGATTTAGAGCATATATTGCTACATAAGCCGAGAAAAGAGCAGCGTCATTTTTTGTATTTCTCGGAGAAATAGAAAGATGGCCGAGAATAACATCTTGGAACTAAATAACTACTTCCAGAACCAATCACCACAGAAAAACATGTGATATAATATAACCACCTATAACTATTTTGCTAATTCTTCAAAATTTCAACTGCACGGGAAAAAGGGTTTGTTTAACTCGTGGAAAACTATGGCGTGATCGATCACCGGAATCGTGACGTATATCTCTCTCTTCAGAGTTAAGCCGCTGCGCTTTCGTGGGCGTGAAAGGACAGTCTTCCGGATAAATAACGTTTTTTCCCGAAAAAGTATACTTTGGAAGATAGACCAAGTGGACACGTTAAGGTCAACGGTGTGAAGAGGAACTTCCGGAAAACATATAGGATTTACCTCGGAATTTTTTTGTTAGAGTGTAGAGGAAATTTTCGATGGAAAATGCCCATATCCTGTGGAGATTGAGGACATAAAGGAAGGAGACGGACCATCGAGGACGAATTATAAATGCTGAAATACCTAAAAGCCGTAAAAATTTTTATATACCAAACTAGATTTACAGCTTAAATTAAACAGGATATCAACATGACTACTGGAGCAACACACAGCTGAATAAGCAAAATGCGAACTCCTGCCACACGCGGTTTATCATGTTCATCAACACAAAAAGAGTGGAAAATAGTTAACTGTTTGTCATTTAAATGTATGAAATGTAACTGACAACTGCTTGTGACATTTTTATTGTACTGAAAGAGTCGGATTACAATGGAATCAAGTATTTAAATAAATATAATCAACGTGTTCAATATTAATTTTTAAAACTTCATTGTCGAGTGTGTCGAGTTGTTATTTCGATTGTGAAAGAAATATAATAACTTTTTAAATATATATAAGTATGCAGGTGATGTGTTTGTGTGTATATATACACAACCCACACACATCTACGCACGCACGCACGCCCACATATATATATATATATATATATATATATATATATATATATATATTGCGCCATCACTTTAAATTCAAGTAAAATATGATTGCGCTTAGAAAGACCTACACCGTCAGAGAGATTGATTGATTTTGCAGATTCGGTTCCGGAAAATAAAAACGAGGTAAAAAGATGATAAAAAATAATTCGATGGGATTTAGTGAGGAAAAGGATTATCGAGAAACATTTTTGTTTCCAAAGAAATCTAAGTGTATCCTAGAGATCGTTTTAGCCTCCGGGTATAAGAACCGTAAGAACTGTATTATCCTGCGTGCGGGATTTCGCGTTCGTTGAGAGCGTCACAGTGCAGATCCGTGAGGCTAAGCAAACATGTCCGGAGCAGAAGAGGCTTTGATGGATGCTCCCGTAGGGTGGATTTTGGGACGAGTAACCGCCGAGAAGGGGAAAAATGATGTCTCCTCCGTTTGAGGTATCTTTTTTAATCAATGTTTTGCCGAGCTGAGAAAATGGGAGTTTGAATAACCCCCTCTTTCTGGTTACCGCAGCATCTAACGAAGAACTGCATTAAATACTGATGCGTAAAAGGTTCTGCGGGCCAGATTATGTTGGTTAGATAGATAGATATCCGTCTTTATTTGGGCGAGATTGAGACTAAGCAGACTCTCATTTAACCCATTGTCATTTAAAAACTGAAAGAAAGTAACAAAGAATAAAAATAAAACAAAAGATTACATAAATTAATTACTAAATAAATACAATGCCAAGTTAGCATTATTGGAAATGAAAAGAGATGGAGATTTGTTTTTTGTGGGGAAAAACAAGAAAAATTAAGGTACTATTCCCTAGGAAAACCCCCACTGTAGCAAAACACCCACACAAGAAGGGGTGTGTGAAAAAGCTGCGAAACTTACTGATAGCAATATTAAAGACTGAGAGGATCATATTAGAAAAGTACATAAAATGAAATACACATAAACACAGTTTTACATAAAAATTTAGAAAAACACAAAAGTACGCATTAAGACGTACATATACATGTGCAGATATTTTAATATTT